>JAEQBH010000459.1:0-257500 GCA_016808115.1 Tetrastigma voinierianum
CGATGTTTATGACGTGCATTGTATATTGTCTTCATAGCAACATTACCTATCATGATTTTATGTATTAAGAGAATATTCCTGTTTCACCAAGTTCTTCGTCATATCTGATAATATAGTTTTCTCCCCATCCTGCACCGACCAAAGATATGAGTGACCCTCCAATTGTTTAGCTGCTCGATGATTATGAAATCCACAAACAACTTTGACACTCCAATCATCATTACTAGTTAACTTACAACCATTATCTTAAATGACAATCACATTTTTCGCTCCAAAGGTTTTTCGATTCAAGTCTTCCACATTCGACTTATTCTTTCGCATGCCTATATGTTCCACCACGCTCATACGCAAGGCAACTCAGCTTAATATCCTATCCGACTTATCAATAACAACCAGCTCTTTTTCCCACATTCGAGCCCATTCAATCAAAGCATCCCAATTTGCAAATATCTGGATAATAACAATTTATTAATTTCGATATGTCTTAAAACAAATTACTCTAACTTTAAAGTATTAAAATTACCTCATTACTACTAAATGCATCACTGATATCAACTAATTGCTGTAAAGGGGCTGCATTATGATCCAAATTATCTCGCAAAGCAAATGTGATTAATACATCAAATAACGCCTGCTAAAAACTCGCAAAATAGTGAATCTTTTTATCGCTTTCTTTGCATGTTTTTATGAGGAAAGAAGACCTCACAAACTGGTACATGTTTATGAAATTGTTATTTAGTTATTATTAGTGTTGATTATTAATTGGATTACAAGGAAAACCTTCTGGATATGGGATTTTTATTAACTTGTATAGTGGGTTTACACACTCAATTTGAATATCATCGATAGTTTCTACCGATTTAAATCCGGCAGGTCAATAAATCCGATTATCAAACTGAAATATCAATCCTGATTTCCAAATCCGTATGTATCAATTTAATGGATATAACAAATCCGGACATGCTGAATTAATGATATCACAATCCTAATATGTTAAATTCACGGCATCACAAATCCGAATGATTCATTTTTACCTACATCAGCAAACTGGGCCATAACAAAACTATCCTGATTTGATATCCGGATGATGTGATCTGATTTGTTTACAATCCTGCTAATCTCCATTTAACATCCTAATAAGTTATTATATCCCATTTTCATTCCTGATTTTATATTACACTTAAAAAATGAACTCGAACTTCGCTCTCTTCCTTCTTCTTCCTTCTCCAATCGCTTCAAAGCCTAATTTCGACGCTGATTTCAAACACGCCAAATACCTTACTTATTCGAATGGCCTGCTTAAACGAACACACTTCTGACGAAGAAATAAATTAAAAGTTATAAGAAATGAGGAAGAAAAGACGAACATGGGGTGTATAGAGAATTTCCTGAATCAGGTTTAAGTTAAGAATCCGCATTTTCATCTCATACGATTTTTAACGTGCCAAGATGTAGGTTAATACGTATGTAACACTTCTCAAAAACCCATCGATTCGACTGAATCAACCTAAAATAGGAAACCCATATAAGTGGGTGGACTATGAGTTGGTTTTTTTTAACTCCAAATCCATTGCAGTTTCGGGTTATAAATTTAAAACCAGTTAAAACCCGACAACTCTGTGCAGCAACTTCCTCAAATGTATATTTTCAATGGGTAGAAGTAAAAAGTTTTTTCAAAAGCAGGCATTCATAAAAATAATAAAAGTTTTAAAAATAAAAGTTCAAATGAAGATTACATGGCTTAAAAAAAGGTTTTTTTTTTAAATAATCACGGTTTCAAGTTGAAAATTTCAACTACTTATTTATATATATATATATATATATATATATATATATATATATATATATATATATATATATATATATATATATATATTGATTTAATTTGTGTTATTTTTTGTAAAGTATTTTAAATTTTAGGAGTTTAAAATTATTGAATTTGAGTTCTATGAATTTTTGCTGAAACATCACGTTAATATTTGGGTTTGATCAACCTTGATGCCCAATTTTTAAATTTAATACTCAATTCTGTACCAATTAAACTCCATACTTATTACCCAACCCAACCCAATTATTATTAGGTTGGGTTGGGTGGGGTTGCTATAGGCTACGGGTTGGATTGGGTGGAAACCCAATCAACCCAATCTGATCGGATCGGTTATTATTTTTCCTCCAACCCGATCGATCCAAATCTTGTACACCTCTACCACCAATAGTACCCCGGACATACAATACAATTCAATGAACTAAAACAAATACCAAATAAATATTGACAAAATAGAGCAAAACTAAGGAAAGATAAATGTAGAAGGAAGGTGAGAAGAACAAAGATATAAATATATTATAATCATCAATCAATTTGCATGATAACCCACTCAGATAACTATGAGAGAGAAATAAGAAAGATATGAGAATAGAGGAAACACTAATATCTATGCTTAGTGACCTAATTTATATGGTCACAAAAAAATAATAATACAAATAAAACCAAAGAAGTAGATTACTAAATATGGTCTACAATAAGGGTTTGTTACCCTGAATTGTTAAGAATTTTTTTTTTAACAGATTAAATTTTTGAACAAATTTATTAATTTCGTATTGTATGTTGGTACTTTCTTGCTAAACAAAATTATTTAATTAATATATCTTACTTTTATTTATTTATTATTAAAATATGAATTTTATTACATTATTTAAAGACAAACTTTCAAATCAACAAAAGTCTTTAAAACCATCACTATAAAAAACAAATCATTTAGGTGGTGCTGCTTTTAAAATTAATTTTTAATGTAATTTTTGTTAATATAATAGTGTTTAATAGTATTAAGGATTAAACATTATTTTTAATACTTATTTTATTAAATATTAAGTTGTTTATTTTACATGCTAAAATCATCATCTTAATGTATTAAAAAATTGTATATTTTTTGTAATTTTATTAATTCAATCTAGCAAAACATTGATGTTGATAAAACTAATAAATTTAAAATCGTTAAAAAACTGGGGAATAGAAGACGGGGCACCCTCAACCCATTTCGGCTAGCACATCTCGGGCCATGCGCCAAAACGAGTTTGACTAATCTGACCAATTTCTATTCTGATCAGCTTTCGATCAGCTCATACGGTTGCCGCATCAAAACGCAACCAAAACCTTAAAAAAATGCTGCACAAGACTTACAAATTTATCATTTTTAAATAAAATAAATAATATAAATGATATAATGAATAATCAATATATAAATGGATTAAATCTAAACAATATAATAATAAGAAGAAAACTTAAATAAATAAATAATAGAACACTCGTTATAACCAAAGTACAAAAACTAACTAAATTAAATAATATCAAAACAATAAAATAAATTTAACTAATATACTTAAAAACAAATCCAAAGTATCAAAATGAAATCTCATATACTTCTAATCTTCATCCTCAATCTGATTATATCCAATAATAACATGTGATTTCACATTAGAAAAATGTATATCCTCAACAGTTGAGTTATCATCATCTATTAATTAATGAATATTAATAACATAAATTTCATTTTTATGCTTTGAATAAAAATATTTTTTTCCAAAATGCATCTCTAAACTGTGAGCAATAATCAAATATTATATTTGTTTGAAGATCTATTTTGCTAAAAGATATAATCATATTAGGAAATAAATTAATATATAATTTTAGTTAATTATTTTTAAAATAACATTATTTTGTTACTAACACTAGTTTAAGTAATAAAATTATTTAAAATATACTAATAATTTAGTTATTAAATCTCTAATTTAATTTACAAACTAATATACTTCATTTTTATAAAAACATATATGATTGAATAAAATTTAAAGAATAAATAAAAATAGAATTGTAAATATTTAAAATATGATTAATGAGATAAATAAAATATATTTAATATTAAATCAGAATTTATTTAATTCTAAATTTTCATACAAAGTTTTAAATATTAAAATTATCATATAAATTATATTAAAAAAATACATTTAGAAATTGAAAATAAAATAGTTAAAACAACAAAGTTTAATATATTAATCATATATTATAATAATTATTATTTTTAAAACCCTATGCTACAAAAGATATAGCAAAATATCAAATTTCTTATATGTAATATTAAAATCTCAATTATTTAATGGCTATTTAAAAATTAAATAAAAATTCGGGTCAATCACAACCCGGTCAATCAGCTAACCTGCGCCAAACTCACACGGCCACGGGTCAAAATGAGTCAGCCAAATCGCCCGCCTTTATTCCGACACAATTTACAATTCAACCCTCAAAATTCAAGAAGCCTAAATTTAATGTGTCAGCCTATATTGTCAACTCTACTAAAACCATGAGTGGATGAAATCACATCCAAGTTACTGAAGATATCAATCAAATTTCAAAGCCTACACATTTGATATCATTATTATGACTAGAATACTTATTGTAACACCCCAAAATATAGCCTAGTTGTTTTTAAACATAATTAGGGTATATTATTAGTGCATTTGGAAATTTTTTATAATTATTGTTTTGCTAAGTGAGAAAATTTCGAAACCTAGAATTTGTACAAGATACAAGGGTAAATTTGTAATTTGTTAAGACGGGACACAAAAGTCATAACATAAGAAGGTTATAGGCTAAAGTGAAATATGCATAATTTGATTTGCAAATAGAAAAGAGTTTGAGGACTAAAGCTTAAATAAAAATGAGAATTCAGCACTGGTGTTTGATAAGATCGCTGGCCTCTCATTTTGGAGAAAAACAACGTGAAGAGAGGGTATACAAGAGAAGAGTAAGCATGAAGAAGAAGAGGGTTCTACAAAGGCATAAGTCTGTGTTTTTGTATAAAATTATGGATTTTAATGATAATGTCTGAATTGTGTATGGAACTTTCGATGGGTGTCTATGTTTTTTGTATGTAAAATCCAAAACCAGCAACCCATTAATTGAAGTCTAAGACCTAATAAGATATTTGTTTTATCAAAATATTGATTGTAATTCTTAAGAAAGAATATTTGTATTAAGAAAATATCGTTTTAGGCATGTCACAAAATTTCTCCAACTCTGACGGTCATACTTTTCAACTAACTCCATTTTATGTTCTAGACTCTATAAAAGTCCTTTGAGTGTAGAATTCATCCATATATAGCTTGATAATATTGAAATTCATATTAGGTCCATAAATCATGAAAACCGTAGGCCCTGCTGGTTGCTCGTAGCCACTATTCATGGGAAGCCTCCAATTTTGGATGGTCATAATTTTTTCGTCCAAATTCGCTTTTGCATGTTCTGCACTCTATAAAGCCCTTGAATCTAAATCCATCCATATATCTTAATAGTATTGGAACTCGTATTTGGTCAAGAAAATCACGAAAATGATAAATTCTGTCATCAGACATCTGCTCATGGAAGCCCAACCTCGACGATCATAATTTCTTCTTCCAAACTCCGTTTTGGATGTTTTTAGACTCTATGGAAATCCCTTTTAGTCTATAAATCACTATATAGCTTGATGATATTGGATAAGATTCTACATCCCTAAATTTTATATCATGAATAGTAAATTTGTGTTTGATCGCTAGGTATTTGAACTAAACAATAACAAATAGTAATTTTCAAAAACAAGCCCCGAAAATAAAAATGTTCATAATATGTATTGAATCTAAAAAGCTAAAATAGATTAAAAGAAATTATGTTACAGGTGAAATTGCAATTTTCCGAAAAATGACAAAACTGGTAATCGTCATTTAAAATCTTAAATTTTGCAGATCTCTTGATAATGAACTAGACATCACCGTTGAATTGCCTCAGAAATCAGTTGTTATCAAATTTCTTCGACCCGAGACAATCGGATTTTAAAATTCAAGGCGACGGGCGCCGAAAATTCAAAACGGATTTCAGAAAAATCCCAAAAAATATCAAATATTTAAAGAATGTCCACTTAAGATAGATGAAACTAAAACCGGGACGAAATAAATTATTTCAGAACAAAAACTGACCTAAGGAAACGTGACACGTGGTGCGACGTGAGCCACGTGTCTCATGTATAAATTGCCTAAAAAAATCAACCTACCAAAAGATCTCATTTTTTGGTCTAATCCAAACCGTAGAGAGAGAGAGAGAGTAAGAGAGAGAGAAAGGCACCTTCTCTCTTTCGATCTACGAGATTTCACGGCTCTGGATCTCATTAGGTCAAGAATTAAAGTCGATCTACGTGACTAGGCTGACGCGTACCGTAACTCACAAGATTCCCTAAGGTCAAAGGTTTGGGCTTTCACGAAACCAAGAGGCTGCGTTGTCCTATCTGTACATGAGGTTATGAATCAACAAAATTTATAACCTATTTCATTTCTATCGCCAGAGCGTAATCCATCGCAAAGATAGCGTCTAGGATCAACACGTGGATTGGGTTATTTTACAAATGATTTTTGTAATGAGTCAAATGGTGAGGCTTTTGTTTGATTTTGGATTTGTATAAAATAGTGGTTGTTTTCTACTATACTGTTAACTGAAGGTAATGTGAAATAAGATGTAAAAAGAAGTCCTTGAAGTTTTGGGCCACTGTTTGGTAAGGATAGGGTTGCAAAGGTGTCCTCAAGTTATTTCGCACAAAGGAAGATGACCTATAGTTAATCTCCAAACCGATCTTTGTTTAACTTAGATACTAACCTCAGTACCATTTCTCTTTGAAACATAGCATTTGACGAGTGCTTAATGTTCTGCTGAAATCTAGCATTTAACCTACTCTGATGGCTCAGAATGACAACTAATGGATGTCATGTATCTACCACTAAAAAATACACCGAATCTCTAAAGCTTGCCAAGTATCACCAATGAAAGTACATCAAAGAAGTGAACTAGCTTTGAAAGTTTGAAACATAAATACGCAAGACTTGTTTCGTGAAAAACAAAGGATCACCCACATAAACATATCAACTCTACGAAGAACCTCATCTTCAAGGTTTATGACCCCAACACTGAGTCATTATCATCAGCCGGCATGTTTTACTGTCAGGAAAGTGAGAGAAAGAGGAGATACAGAGAAAGTGAGGGCTAAAAACAGGGGCCCAGACCGAATGCTTCAAAGTTAAAGTTAGGTTACAAATTGTCTTAAATGGCTTATATAGCCTTACAATAGCTTAAAATAATTAATCTAACCTAACTAGTATTATTATTAAAGGAGGGTAGAAATGAAATTAACCAAAAACGAGGTCGTTTGTACACAAAAACAAGGAGCAGAGAATTTCGCGATAAGTGAAATTTTCGCTACAATAGCGAAAATAGCGAATTTTCGCTATTGTAGCGAAAATTTCGCTATTGTAGCGAAATTTCGCTACTATAGCAAAATTTCCCTGCTTGTCCCTACTTGCTCCTCAATCAGTTTCTTCATTTTTGGCTTGATGCAATCGAAGATAAATCCTACGTACTCAATGTAAATCAGCTCAACTTCGATATGCCTAGCTTGACATGATAGAATAGGCCTCTGAAACCTACAAAAACTACCACAAACAACCTCAAAATACAATCATTAGTACCAAAGGGACCTACATGTGTCAATCAGTTTAACTAATATGATTAGTACACAAAAAGTACTTAGAACTCATCTTAAATGTGGTTCAAAATAGTAATTTTAAGTACTAATCACACTCCCCTAACCGACACATTGCTAGTCCCGTAGCAATGCCGTGGTAATCAACAAGTAGAGAACAAAACATGGGAGGTCAAAAGGTTTAGGCTAAGTAATGTGCTAGCCTGCGATGAGAATCACGAAAACCTAAGCTAATAACCATCTCGAAAGAATGAAAACTATACCGCGTTGATTGACCAACAAGCTCCCTCCTCGAGGCATGAACCAGGCTCTTCTCAAAAAGATACGGGTTTGTTTGATCATGTCTTAATCATAAACTACGAAATCGCACGCCCCTCCCCCCAACCGAGCCAGCCAATGCCATAACCTCGTATGTTAACCAACCTAAATAGATCAGACTCGCCTTATTGCACAATTCTTTTGCATTGTGGTGCAATGTCGAGGGTTCACTTCACCAAAGTCCGTAACGGATTCGCCACGACTCTAACCAATGAAGGTTTCTTGGGCACCAAGCCAAGGAGGATCTTTCGACCACAAACTCTACAGGTTTCACCTCGAACTTCGAATGATTTCGAGCCCCAAAGACTTGGCTAACTCGCTACCCACCCATCCACCCGTGTAGCTAACACTAAGCCGATGATCGCAAACTGCTGATTAGGCACCAGTTTTTAAAGGCGCCATACGCCTCGGACTGCTCGGTTTCAAGGCAAAGCAATGCGATTCTATTCTTTTCTTTTCTTTTTGCTTTTTCTTTTTCTCTTCTTTTCTTTTGGAAGACTCATTGGCCTTCTATGCATGGGGGTCCGTAACCTATTCAAGGGAGTAAACAACACTAGGAAATGATTTTTATCGTAAGAGGGGGTTTTGTGCTGTTTCTTAGCCTATCATTGAGACCTAATGTGCTCGTTGTGTGGTTAGCGTAGTGGTGGAAGTTAAACAGGAGAATATAACAAGAATTTGACTAGTCATCCACTAACTTGGCATAGGACCTTCTAATGCCGACACCATTAGAGAAAGGCCTAAGTTCATCAAATTGCAGGCTAAACATTATGCATATACAAAAGTTAATTAAAATAAAAAATGTGGGTGCAAAACAGTAAAATGCAAATACTGCCAGTTTTTAATAGCAACCAAAAGGCTAAGCATGTTTATAATAGCCGAACACACATCGAGCTTACAAAATAAACCACTGCCTACTATTGGCTAATACATACTAACAAATAGTCCCAAAAAGGCTAGTAGGCAGTTGATAAAACGTAAACAACACAAGTATAAAACAAAACAAAACATAAGTATGATAAATGCCACTTCCGACGCTAACTCTCCCCCCCAACCAAAGCATCACTGTCCTCACCGGGTAGGGACTCCAGCTAGAGAAGGAAGTGACCTCCTCACCGTGCTGGTGGTGCAGAAGCCGCAGATCGTGGTTGATCATAAGGCCGCGAGCACATCCAAAGAAGCGTATGAAGCTTATACGCGGATCGCCCACGAGCGCGGGCGATAAAGGTCACCAGAATCGTGGAGATCAAGGTGGCTCAGATCTAAAGAAGAATAGCCTCATTCATGCGAGGGTAACCTCAGCATCCGCCGCCAATGCCAGTCTCGAGAAGCCGCTTAAAGATACGGCTGTGGTAATGTGTGGACGGCATCCATAACAACCAAGAAATCCCTGGAAGTGACAGGGATGTGCTCGGATGGCTGCTGTGACATGGAGGACGGGCCCAAATCTGTGGAGGAGTCAGCGTAGGGAGGCTGAATCGAGGGGATGAACTGAATCGAGGCTCCTCTACCTCCACCACTGATAGCCGCCCATCCTAGGCAGTCCCTCTCAGATAGTCATCCTCGACATCCTCCCGTCGGGCGGTGAAGAAAGAGTTGCATGATAAAGCCCGCCTCATGGATATAATCATAGCACAACTCTGCCGACGCTCAATACGTGGTTCCTCTAAGAACCCAAGGTGCTCTAACACATGGCATAACAATCTCGGCATCAAATGGGGAATAGTCTCTACCCGAGTCAAGCCCTTGCGGTGGACCTTCTCTTCGATATGAAGTGGCGGCCGCGATAAGCTCGCCGGACAACTAGAACCCCTCGCATATCCGATAGAGCCTCTAGAATAAATTCTCCCGCCGCAAATAGTGCCGGTTTTAACGTATTAGCCCGCAAAGACATGATCTGTGAGGAGCATATGCAGAGGAAGCTGCCTCCGCACAAGGATAGACCCGGTTGTTGTATCTCGAGAGAGCGAGTGAACCATCTCTCTGGGCGAGGGATGAGGCCACCGCTGCACCGAATAGCCAAATTCATCGCGTGCCGCAGAGCTACAGGATATCCGGCTTCTCGCAACCCAGACAGATCACCATCTATACCGAATCAAAGTCGTATCCGATTGACACTCCCCCGATGTCATAGTATGGTAAAACTCAAGAACCAATTCGGGATAGAAAATTGCCTCTGAGTCATAAATGGCAGCAAAGGAATAATTGGTGGACTAACTCGCACAGAATCCTGGAACCGTGAGTCCGGCCAATGGTGGTATATCATGAATAGGACTCTCCATGAAAGTCCTCGCACTATTAACCACATTCCTGCATCTGGTCACAAAAGGAATAAAGGGATGCCTAACTTCGGCTGTGGATAACTCGAGGCGATGACCATGCAAGACTCCGAAGCACCGGACCCGTGAAGGTTCCCGGCCCAGAAATGTGAAGACTCCCTGCAGCCAGACGTCCGGCCCGCTGGAAGGCGGTGCCCTCCACAGGCCGGGATGCACAGCGAGAGGGGGCGAGGTCCCACCGCATCAGATCGCCTAGATGGGGCTCAAAGACCGAGGTTCCTCAGATATCGCCAGGCCGGACTCGTGATCATGGCTATAATGTGAGACAAAGGTGGTGCCTCAAAGACCCCGAGCCGAGATTGACCGCGGCACTGAAGTGCCCACGTGATTCGCTGGGAAGGAGAAACTGGTCCGAACCCCGGGCCTATATCGATGTCCTTCGCCACAGGCACCATGGCGGAGGCTTGCATCGAACTCGAAAGCAAACCCGATACCGAGGGGCCGAAATGGGCATGCGGCAGGGGTGGCTTCAGCGTGCAGTAGGGCCGAAATGAGAGTGCAGGCCATGGTGAGGCGAGGGTGCGCGGGGCTAAAAGAGAAGTGAGGGGTTCCTTTATGGCTTCGAAGAGGTGCGATGGCCGGGTCCTCCCCGGTTTTTCAAATTTCCGCCGTAAAAATTCAAGCATAGGGCGAATTTTCACATCAAGCAATAAAATTTCACCCCCTCGCACCACTTTCGTCCCGCAAAATAAAAACAAAACAAAAATAAAAGAACTCGAAGATATTAAAGAAGATTTTAATTAAAATTAAATATAAAAAAATACTAAAAGAAATAAATTAAAATTGGACAATAAAATAAAATAAAATAAAGTAAAATACAAATTTTGAGCTGCAGTTTGGTCTCAGTGGAGACCAAACCAACTCAGTGGCTGGAATGTCAGTCATGGAGGATCAAGGAGGGATATCTCCTCCTCTTCTGCAGAGTGGCGAACAGCATAGGGCTTCACCAAGCGCCCGCTAACCTTGAATACTCTTCTGTCTTTCGTGTTGAGAAGGTCAAACTAACCATCGAGATATGCTTGGTGGATGATAATGGGCCCGCCCATCGCGACCAGCTTCTGAAATAGATGGTGTCATGCCCCACCTCCTGCTCAATTCGAATGGCGGATCCGAATCGAGTTCGTGCGAGACTAGCATCAGGACTCTTTTACCTGATTGTTTTTTTTTTTTCAAAGCTGAACTTGTGCCTGTGGTATACAAACAATTTCTGTAATAACAAAAATCATTTACATATACAAACTCGCATTTCTTTACATTTACAACCGTAGCTGGAATCTACATGTAGTGAACTCCCTACTAGTGTGGCCGCCCAAAGAAGATGTGGAAGTTTTGATCGTCTTCTCCGTACCTACACCTGATTAAAACCCGTGCTAAGCTTTACGCTTAGTGGAAACATATTCAGTAATCTCATAATGATACACATGCATTTATACTGAATCATAATAAACATATAACATAAACAGATATCAAAATTTCATGAATTCATATATTCTACATGTATTTGGTCATATCATATTCAGAGCAAACTTATATATATACAATGTCAAGGCATCCGATTCATCTCTTTTACATGTATCATGACTTTCCCTGTTTCAAGTCGTGTTCCTATTCATGTCATCACATAATCCTATCTACTCAGACCTTATGATTTTTAACAAGACTTTACATCTCCCATAGGAGTATAGAGCCTATACAGAGATACTCATATATACAGTCATAGCGGAGCTGAATTCCTTTCTCACTTGTTGTTCATTATTCAAATTTACATGGTTTATGTTCCATGGCTTTATTATACAAATCGGAACATATACTTATGCGAAGGTACCCGTAGGTTCATACTGGTTCATATCTCCGAAGGACACATTCTTATTCATATTCCTCGTATACGGTACTGAACTTATACATATACTTAGACGGAGGTACTTATCCACATACTCATATTTCTATCTATCTTATACTTATTCAGATCTCTCGTAGGAGTTACAGAGCTTATGCTTATACAAAGGTACCCTTAGGTACTACAAAGCTTACACTTATGCCATAGGGTTTATACTTATACTACGAAGATTACACTTGTTCGGGAGGTACTGCAGGTACTACAGAGATATTACGGAACGTATACTAGTATTGCGGAACTTATTCTTATACGGAAGTACCAGTAAGTACTACTTGTTCAAGTATCCTAAAGGGCACATACTTATGCTTATATCAAACTTATATTTATTTAAAAGTACCCGCAGGTACTACTAACTTATACTCATACGGAGGTACTGTGAGGTAATGTCACCTGAGTTTGTCCTTATCCTGAGTTTATACTGTGGCACCAGAGGTACTACGTAAATTAATCAGACATGTAGCACACCGAGTACTACAAAACTTGCGCTTATTCTCGTATTTCGTGACCTTATACTTGTAATACGGAACATATACTTGTCTTACTGATCTTATACTTGTATTACGGATACGGAAGTACCCATAGGTACTATAGAGATTTTACTTGTACAAAAGTACCCGTAGGTTCTATACAGATTCATTATACGGAAGTACCCGTAGGTACTACTGGACTTATACTTATATTACAGAACTTATACTTATTGTGACGCCCCAAAACCCGGGGGTCCGTTGACTACCCGTCAACCCGCGGAATACAAGTGGACGTCGGGTTACCCGATGCCACGAAAATCGGCGGTAGTCCCTTTGTACGGAGCTCTAAACAAATACAATACCCGCAAAGGTTCGTCCCAAATGTACCCAATATATATGCAATATATATCCAATATGGCCACTTGGCCCATAACAATACTCAATATGCATATCCAAACTATATCCAATAGTTTCAAGGGTTAATAAACTACTCTTATACAATACATATATTAAACTTAAGGAGTTCTAATACATGTAAACATCAACAGCCACATTCCATTTTCTCTACGCTGCCCAGATCTAGCCTCGTCCCTCGCACGCTCCCCACAGACTGCAAAAAGGGGATCCTGACGACGCGGGGCGAGCCAAAGCTCAAGAGGAGAATCGCCTTGCGGCTTACTCACCACCTAAGTGCAATGTTCCAAAGTAAACACACATTCAAGCAAATGCATGATCCTACTTGAATGTCTACACGACCAACTCGCATCCCGAAACTCATCGACTCTCTCACACTCGCCTGGCCAGATAGAGAATATTTGCTTTATTAGTGGGCACCCTCCGATGAATATATATCAATTGGGCCAGTCTGCCATTGATATATATTAATTGTTTGTAGACTACCGATGAATATATATCAATTGGGCCGCTCCGACGTTGATATAATATTTAAATAGACTACCCTCCGAGAATTAACATTTTAGACTACCCTCCGAACCATTTTCTGCACTCATCTCATGCACTAACTCCCTCTATTCCTAGGATGTTCCAACAGTATATGGAATGCATGTATGCCGCCCATCAGCCTAATTCACATGCAAACAGGTCAACATGAATATATCTCGCATATCCAATCACACAATCATGCCATGTAATTAATCAATTTCAAGCATCAAAATTAGCCTACTGGGCTAATGATCATACACGCAATTTAATTTAAATCACTCGACCAACACGTATTTTCATAAAATATAATTTTAGGAACACCTGTCTCTGAATAGGTGAAACCCCGGTTACTATTCCCGAAAAATCCCAAATCAACGGTTCACTTAGTGAACCCGGATTTCACGGCCATTTCCGACCCTATACATACCGAAACACCATTTAATCCACAAATCACTACTCAGTTTATCCAAACAGCCCTTACCCACGGTTACGGCTGCACCATGGCAAGGAAAATGTTTCCAACACCGTCCCATGTTTGATTCCATCCAACGCCTCAACGGCCTCATTCAACTCGAACATGTTAGTAAAACATTTAAAATGGGAATAAAACCCAAGTAGGGAGAAAATCCTACCTCAAGGAGTTTGAAGAAACTCCCGATCCCGGTACTCACACGAAGCCCTCTCCGCGTAGATCATTTCTCCCTCTTGTACCGAAAGCTGCCGACGGTTGGATCGCGAGATAACCTAGAGAGAAGGAAGTGATTCTCTCTCTAAAAACCTCCATTTTTTCATTTCTCCGCTCACTGGTTCTCCACTTCATGTTTTGGCTCATTTTAAATTTGAGAAGACACACACGTAGCATCTTTGTCCTATCCATTTAATCAATTTAATTTAATTAATTCCCTTCTTTATCCGCTTCTTTGACATTCTACTATCTCTCGCCCATTTTCACTCATTTATCTACTATACCACTTATGGTACATGAGTACATGCTATGTGCCTTCGTTGCATAAAAATAGTTTTACGGCACTAAACGCGATGCTCGAAAACGCGGCCGATCTCGACTGCCTCAAGAAATCATAAATTTTACGTACATGAGACGATTCCAACGTGTGTTAATCCATTTCCGCTATCCGAGGTCTAGAGAATTAATTACGACTCCTTTAACCGTAATTATAATTTTATAATCAAAATTACGATTTTCCCTTTATTTCAAAATCGAATTTCTGGCCTTACATTCTCCTTCCCAAAGAATTCGTCCCGAAATTCGGGATCATAATCGCGCACATGCATATGCAACGCAAGACTCTACCATGCATGTAAACAACCATTTAAATCTTAAACGACTAAACCACGCACCTTCATCCCTAAACAGTGGACAGGACCCGCATCGTGTCCTCGTCACCGACCTCCACTCACAAGGCCGCGATAGCACCTCACCAAATTTCACGGTCTCAGGTCGCAAACCCGATCACTAGCTATCCAAAATGCACACCGGTCCCTCCCCAAGGTCCCATCGTTGTCAACTCAACTGCCTCCAATCCACCACACGAACCTGATCCTAGCATATTCCCTGAGCATGGAGACGAAACACCCGTGGAGCACCGATGCCGGGCGATAACGCTGGACTCCAGACGCTACGGTCATCCTCTCGAAAGTATCCTGAAGGTCCAAGGAATCTCGTCGATAGCTTCTCATGCTTGCCGAACCATTTTCCTCTCTTAGGAATCATCTTCAAGGAAACGTGATCACTAACCTCGAACTCTAAGGGTCGACGTCTCACATTAGCATAGCTCTTCCGCCGGGCCTGAAGTCGTGAGAAGATACACGATCAAGCCTCACCTTCTCGAGGTGTCTCTAACGTATCAGACTCGCTGATGGAGCTCTCTCCCACCTCGGTCCAACAAAACGGTGATCTACATGGCCTCCCATACAATGCCTCATATGGTGCCATTCATACACTCGCCTGATAACTGTTGTTGTAGGCGAATTCCACTAAGGGCAATTAATCCTCTATCCTCATGATCCAAGACACATGTTCGCAACATGCCCTCTAACACCTGTATGTAATCCATACACACGTAACCCTACATAACCCTTGCTTGGTGTGTAAATGCTAACCTCTCCAAGGCCACAATCACTGACAATCCAATGGACCGTCATCTACCCATGTCACGACGACATCCATTTACCGAGCTCTCAAATTAACAACACTAATGCAATTTCCAATGGGCATCCAATCTCGAGTCACTCCGACTCTATCACTTAACTCTAAGTCTACGTGATAACCCGGCAAAGGTGTTTTCATCTCGATTACATAACTCTTCTCGCCACTCCGAGCCTCTTACATTTCCGACATTCAACTATGAATTCTTAGACGTGAAATCTCTACGTACACCCCAACCCACACTCACCAAGAGTGGTGAATGACCGTACCGTGCACTCACACCCGACTCGACGCGATGTCACCGTGCACATGAACGCAATGATGCCATATTGTGACAACCAATACCGGTTCCACCATGAGCAGAATCTGAGAGATCTCTCACTCATAATCCTGACCTATTAGGTTAACTCTCACCCTACATCCTAGGGAAGAACATCTATATCTGGCTTCTCTAAAGGTCTTAACCTCTAAGCCCAAATCCAAGGTCGTATCGGGTATGACAACCCGGCTAAGGTCCCAATTACTGACAACCCGATGGCTGTCAACTTCATCCATGTCAAGCCTGACAATCAACAACCAATAGGTCTACCACCCTAAGGTCCACCACGATCCACGCAACCTCGACTGGCCCTCGACTCGACCCACACCTAGCCCCTCCGCCTACATGTGTTGGGCCGAAGTGCTTGTATAGCACCCGAAATCAAACTAGTTCCTCCGACCTGCATCAAGCGGAGGAACGAACTGTATACTATCATGTTCTACGGCTAACTCCAGACTCAGATTGTCTCTGCTGGGTCTCGATCCCCGTCTCTGGGGAAATCCCATCACTCATGCTCAATCCTGGCCCTAGTCCTGAAACTAGTGTGAAGTAGAAGTCTTCTGCCTCTTCCCCGAACTAGGAGAAAACTGATCCTCCCTCTTGTTACCAACACCCGTATCACGAGTGTTCCAAGTATCCTCAATCTCTTCTACAGGTCGCGGCTGTCCCAAATCCACGGAGTCCATATCCCGTAGGCGGAATCCTACACTCCGCCTAATGGACAACCGTACCCATTCTCGCATCTCCGTAATACCCACTCAATCCTGGAAGAAACTACCTATCTCTAGACTGACATCTCGGTCTCTCCAAACTCATCTCTGTCTCAACCTTCTCTAGGTCGATTGACACTCCTGGTGTTGACACCACGTGTCCCAAAAATCTCTCCTCAGTAAGCTAAAACTCACACTCACTGAACTTAGCATACAACTGATGGTCTCTTAACAGCTGTAAAACAATCCTCAAGTGATTCTCATGCTCCCACTCTGACTGGGAGTAGATCAAAATGTCATCTATGAAGACTACGACAAACTGATCTAAATAGGGTTGGAATACCCTATGCACGAGATCCATGAATGTTGTTGGCGCATTCGTCAATCCAAAGGGCATCACCATGAACTCAAAGTGCCCATAACGCGCCCCAAACTGCCTTAGGACATCGCCCCTAACCTTCACTGATGATAACTCGTATGGTCTACCCAGAGTAGACTCCGCACCCTCTCAACCGATCAAATAAATCCATCGATCCTGCAATGGGTACCGATTCCGATCATAACCCTCGTTCCATCGCCATAGTCAATGCACGTCGAAGGGTCTTGCCCCTCTCTTCGTCCAGGAACCGGCACGGCATGGTGAAGTGTCAGGTCTAATAATCCCTGTCCAATATCCCTAGCTTGAATTTACATCACCTGTGGCAAAATGTCATGCCTGTCCCCCTGAAATACCATACGATTATCGTCCTGCGTACAGGCGGTAACCCTCCTGCGCTCACAATCGATAACGACCCTGTAAGCTATCAACCAATCCATCCTCAGGATGACCTCGAACTCTGACATGTCCCTTATCCTCAGGTCCACTGTGAGTAGAGTCCTCGAGATCTCTAACTCGCACCCTCGACATATCGTACCTATTCTCGCCCTAATCCCTGTGGAGTAATTCACATGCAACGGCTCCTCTTCAAGGTCTCTAGAGGTCCTGCCCATTTCCACCATATTCGGGGCCTCATTCTTCTAGCTAAAAGCAAACAGTCTTAATCCTCCGGTCGCGCCGTATAATCTCCATAGCTTCCTAACACTTTCTCGTTTCGCATGAATCAACGGCCCACCACCATCGAATCCTTCCCGTGAATGTCGGCGATGATACGCCTCAAACTCCTCCGGGGTTACTAGGATCTTCCCGTCTACCCGCTATACCCGCCCGCAGGCGACAGCATCTACAATACCTACAAATTTCACTAAAAGTTCCATTTGATCAAACACTAATCAGGTTCTCACCAATACCCCCGTGACATTCTCACGTCCCTCGTCCTCTACTAGCCATTTACACAATTAACATGACAACAAGAATCTATTTAACTTTCACTAGGTCTAACTAGTAATGCGTATACCGGACATCGATGGACTGACCATCCCGAATCGACCGCTCATTTTCTATGGCGCTACTTCCAACCACTCAATTCATTTATTTCAATAAAATTCTAAACTTTCTTGTTCATTTCAGTACCCAATTCCCTAAGGTCATAACCCATAACCTTAGCATTTACCCTTTTTCCTATACGCATTTCACCATGCTAATTCCCTTACGTTAACTACCGCAAGCAACTACGATTTCAATTGGTAGTTACTTACCACAAAGGTCTCTAAGGCATAATCTGTACCCAGACACTAATCATACATAACTCGTTGTATACGCAATCAACTTCGCTTAAAAATATTGTTTTCAATAAAATTTTATTTTCAAAAATTTATTTTTTGAAAATTTTATTTTTCAAAATTTTTATCAAAATTTATTTGATTTTATTTGAATTTAATAAATATTATTTTTATTTTTTTTTTTTCGAAAAATTTATTTTATAATGAACAAGAGCTCATTTATCGACTCAGAAAAAATACCGAGTCGAAAAACCGGCTTGAAATCAAGTCGAGTGCACCGAAAGTACAACCCCGCTGCCACATACTTCAGCCGCGCGCCTGGGGCCGCCTTTCGCCCATGCCAGCCGCACGCTCTCGCCGCACGACGCCACGCTATGGCCGCCAAGGCGCTTCAGCCATATTAACTCAAGGTGACGTCATACGCTTCAAGACGCTGCACTGGTCATACGCGCTTCCACTCAAGGCGACGCACGCTTTCAGCTACTGGCACATCTGGCCATGCTCAGGCTCTGTCGCCGCATAGTTGGATTATATTTGGTTACTGGCATCAGACACATACCGTACCGCTAGCCAGTATCGTCACAATACAATTGCTATGTTGCAATACAATTCTTTTTCAAAGATTCTCTCCGCCGTTGTAATACAAAATTTCTTTTTTTTTTTTTTTTTCACACATAAATCGCGCAGCCCGTAAACTGGGCTTTACCAAAACTTTTTTTTTTTTTTTTTTTTCAATATGATATATTTTTATATATTTTCCATTATTTTAAATCTGAAAATCTACTAAAATCACTAAATCATTTTTTTTTTTTTCACACTTCTAATACTCAAATAAATTTATAAAATTTATTTAACCCCATTTTCTTAAATTTTTACACTACATAAAAATCTTAGAAAATTATTTTCTCACTCCATGACCAAATAAATTTATGAAAATTTATTTTCTTTTCTCCAGCTAATCGAAAAATTTTCTCCACTAAATAAATTTATAAAAATTTATTTTCTTTCCAATTTCTTCAATTTTACCACTTGTAAAATCATAGAAATTTATTTGTCTTCAATTCTCATCAAATAAATTTATAAAAATTTATTTTCTTCCATTTTCTTCAACTTAGAAAATTATTTTCATCACCTGATAGGCCAAATAAATTTATAAAATTTATTATTTTCATCTTCTTTTCCAGTTTTTGTACACTGTACCACTCAAAATATTTTCTAAAATATTTTCTACTCATCTATGTGCTAATCACTGCCAATACGTACAATCTCAACACCTAAAACATGTCAAGCACACCAACACACAACATGACATGGCATACACACCAATCATCAAATATTCACAAAATCACACAAAACACATCAACACACGTGCACGTAGTGTCCTAGTTTTAACCCGTGATTTTCCTAGGTAATTCCATACCTAAACTTAACATCAAACCACACCTAGTGGTGATGTTTTTACATTTCCATGGCCTAAGCCCAAGCCTCCATCTCTAGGCTTCCACATACCTATACTCCACATCAAACCACCTAGTGGTGATGGATACCCAAACCCGAGCTCCCTAGGTATTCGTATACCTAAGCCTCGATACTGCTTTGACGCCCCAAACCCAGGTCCGCTTGATCACCCAACTCATGGACATAAGTGACATCGTTACCCGATGCCACTTTATAGAATCGCAGCCCTTGTACGGAGCTCACCCAAATACAATACCTGCAAATACCTGTCCCAAACAGTCCAATATATATGCAATATATATCCAATATGGCCACTTGGCCCATAACAGTACTCAATATGCATATCCAAACTATATCCAATAGTTTCAAGAGTTAATAAACTACTCTTATACAATACATATTAAACTTAAGGAGCTCTAATACATAAACATCAACAAAGCCATTCCGGGCTTTCTTCTAGCGTCAAATTCCCAGACGAGCGCTCCTCGCACGCTCCCGCACCGCAAAAGGGGACCTCACGACGTGGGTGAGCTAAAGCTCAAGAGGAGAATCGCCTAAGTGGGCTACTCACCACCTAAGTGCAAGGCAATGTTCCAAAGTAAACACACATTCAAGCAAATGCATGATCCTACTTGAATGTCTACGACTAAACTCCTCGTAGATCCCGAAGTCCTCACCGACTTCCTCTCACACTCGCCTAAGCCTCGCATGAGAATATTTGTTTTATTAGCGGGCAACCCCATGAATATATATCAATTGGGCCGCCCGACGATCGGGATATATATTAACTGTTCGTGGACTACTCTCCGATGAATATATCAATCGGGCCGGCCCGATTTGGCTGATATATTATTTAGTTTGTACTACCCTCCGATAATTAACATTTTAGACTACCCTCCGAACCATTTTCTCTAGACTCATCTCTATGCACTAACTCTATTCCTAGGATGTTCCAAAGGCATATAATGCATGATGCCAGCTCCATCATTAGTTAATCACATGCAAACATATCAACATGAATATATTCGCATAATATCCAATCACACAATCATGCCATGTAATTAATCAATTTCAAGCATCAAAATTAGCTCACTTGGGCTAATGATCATACACGAGTAATTTAATTTAAATCACTCGACCAACACGTATTTTCATAAAAATATAATTTGTGAATGACTGCCTCTAGAATATGAAACCTCGTTACTATTCTTAAAAATCCCAAATCAATCTGCTCACTTAGTGAACCCGGATTTCACGGCCATTTCGAATTCCTATACATACCAAACACCATTTAATCCACAAATCACTACTCGCTTATCCAAACAAAATTCTTACCCACTGCTACGGCCGCACCATGGCAAGGAAAATACAATTCGTCCCAGCCGATCGATCCAACGCCCTAACGGCCTCATTCAACCGAAACATTAGTAAAACATTTAAAATGGGAATAAAACCCAAGTAGGGAGAAAATCCTACCTCAAGGAGTTTGAAGAAACTCCCGATCCCGGTACTCACACGAAGCCCTCTCCGCGTAGATCATTTCTCCCTCTTGTACCGAAAGTCGACTCTGATCGCGAGAGATAACCTAGGAGAAGGAAGTGATTCTCTAAAACTCTCCATTTTTCATTTCTCCGCCACCGGTTCTCCACTTCATGTTTTGGCTCATTTTAAATTTGAGAAGACACACACTGTAGCATCTTTGTCCTATTCATTTAATCAATTTAATTTAATTAATTCCCTTCTTTATCCAGTTTTGACATTCGGCTCTATCTCGGCCGTCCATTTTCATCATTTATCTACTCATACCACTTATGGTACATGAGTACATGCTATATGTGCCTTTCGTTGCATAAAAAATAGTTTTACGGCACCCGAAACGCGATGCCTCGAAAAACGTGCCGACTCCGACTGTCTCAGAAAATTATGAAATTTTACGTGCTAACTAGATTTCGCGAGACGATTCCAACGGTACAATCCATTTCGTCATCCGAGGTCTAGAGAATTAATTACGGACTTTTAACCGTAATTATAATTTTATAATCAAAATTACGATTTTTCCCTTATTTCAAAAATTGGAATTTCTCGGGTCTTACACTTATATTACCGATACAGAAGTACCCGTAGGTTCTACAGAGATTCATTATACGAAAGTACCCGTAGGTACTGATGAGTGCTTAAAACACTCAGATTATACTCGCACTACCGCGCATTACAAGTTGATTCGCATTATTTATATAATTTTAGTGTTAGATTCCTTATTTAGTTTTGTTTTGGAATACTGCATGATGAGGCGAAAGAACAACTTCTGAAGCCATTTTGGAGAAATGAGGAGCATGCAAGGAAGTCATCGCATCGTCGCGATCGCCCACGCCGCGACGCCACCAAGTCACGACGCTGGGGTCAACAAACGCAGTCAACTACCACCACGCCATGACGCGCCACCACGCCGCGACGCCGCCTCAAAATCGCATCTCATCATTAAATGCGAGGGGGCCTCGGATTGGGGCATTGTTAACGTGAAGGCTGCAGACATCTAATCGAGAACCTCGCATCACGTATTTCAAGATCTCTCGACTTTTTGTATTGGTTTTCTGTATTGTTTTGATTATTTCGATCACATGAGGATGTTCTTCACATTACATATTTTGTTTCTTCTTTCATGATGTTCTAAACTCATTTCTGTGGTTACATCAAACCTCTGCTGCATACAATGGATTAGAATTTAACCTTTCATGTTAATCAATTGTTGTTAATTTATCACATCTGCTTCCATACCCGCATGTTAATTATATGATAATATCTCGCCAATATTAACATACTTACACTCAAGATCCGAGATTCGGAGATGAGGGTATTAAGGATCCGTAGAGTAGCCTTTAGCCGATTCGTAATAGAGAGATATTCCAACTCCAAGGTGGTTTTGGGTCAACATTAAGCACTTCTGAATACCGAGTCGAGATAGAGATATACTCGATTCTATTCACGAAATAGGCGAATATACCTCGAGAGAGGATATCTCATAGGCAAGATCACCTCGCCATTGATATGTTATAAACAATCGGAATAACAACATCTTTAGGAGAATAATCCATCGAATGTGACAGGGGGAGATTTAACCCTAGGCTCCCACATTATCAATTCACCAAAACCAATAGCTTAGTTACAGTTAGTACTTAAATTCTCTCTTAGAATCATTTATTCAAGAGACATTTAAAAGTAGAATCTCAGAGTCAATTCATCTTTCCCTACGGATCGATACTGACACTAGTACACTATATTACTGAGGCGACGCGTGCACTTGCGCACATAGGCGTACATTTACATACACCGCGCTTACCATTAAGTTTTGAAGGCCGTTGTTTGGGAAAGGTTTAATTTGATATATAGAGAAGTAAGTATATGGGGATAATATTCTGAATTTTTCTTTTTTATTCTTGTTATTTTTAAGGCATCGTAATTGGTTTTGCTACTGGGTGTGTTATCATAGCATGTCGAGCGAGCACATGCGACAAAGAAATAATTAATCAACACTTGTGTGATCCGAGCTGTAAAGACTTCTCGTACGACAATGAATGTAGAATAGAACAGAGTAGAACTCACTACCATGGAAAACACCGGGCACAAGATTTCGCGTGGAACAACCGGGAACCACGTAGCCGAACTAGAAATCAAGCGCCTAGGCCATTCATGTTCGATCGATCCGTACATGCTATTAGATGAGTTTGTTCTACCCTCCAATCAGCTTGTTCAGACAGCACCGGGGACACGCCAATTCAAGCAAACAATTTTGAATTGAAGTCACTACAAGATAAAATGCTTCGTAACATATTGCTCCACGGGATCACCCCATGAGAACCCGAACATGCATTTGACTAACTTCCCCGGTCACATACCATCAGTCACAACTGGTCATCAAGAAGCCCTAAGATCGCGGTTCACTTCACTCGGGATAGAGCCAAGCATCACAACTAGTCGCCCACTGCACTCTATTACTACATGGAACGAGTTAGTACAAAAGTTTCACTGTCTTTTCCACTTCAAGATTGCACAACTTGTGCAAGAAACATCAATACGCTCGGCCAATTGGGAGGGGAGAACTCGCAGGCATGGGATGTGTTCCATGGAATTATTGCGAAGTGTCCTCACCACCGACTAACCGTGATGGATGCAAGTCCACACCTTCTACAACGGTTCGAGAAATACAACCCGAACAATGATAGATAGCTCTACCGAGGATCATTGATGAAGAAAACCACAGACCAAAGATATGAGATATTGAAGATGTCATGAACCAACACTAATCAAATGCCTAGAGAGAAGGCCACACCAAGAACACGGCTGGTGGCATGCACAACAGTCCTCAACAACTGTAAATCATGGCTCAAATTCGGATTGAACACCAACAGGCGCAGGGAACGACATGCTAAGGCTGCACTTCACTCCATGGGAGTTGTGTGAATTCAGGAGGACAAAGATAGTAGTGTAGAATGTCAAGGAACCTTGCATAAAGGAGCAAGCTCGCAAGATTTATCGAGGTTTAATCGTGGAATCAATCACCGCAAGAAGGACCGTATAGGGAAACGGCTACGTAATCGAATCGTAGACAAGGGTGGCGGAATAACCTAACCGTAATACCAAACTATCAGCGGTATGGGTGGCGGAATAATCGTAACAATATACCATCAAACCTGAGATAAGGAACCACCTCCCGAGAAAAAGGTAGATTCTAGAACAAGCTCTAGCAAAGATGCTCACCACACACCACCTTCATGAATGGAGACAAAGGCAACAGTACCAAAGAAGCAACCCAATTGAAAACCAAGCACACGCTTGAGAAACTGAGGTACAGATGGGGCAATGGCCAATCTATTGACAGAGAGGCAAGCAGGTTCACTACCAAGCACCCGTGAGGTAAACCTCAGAGGAGAAGGAAAAGAGATCAGAGAAGGCTATCACTCTAAGGAGTGAAGATTTGAAATCCCAAAGCCGCCTACTAGCGCAGAAGAGAATTGGAAATTAAGGAGCAGACCAGCATCCCAAAGGACCGTATGCAACATGAGCAACCCCAAGATACTATAGCTGGGCCAAAGATAATAAAGTCAGGGAAGGAACAACGAAACAGGCAAAAACAGATGAACCTGTCATACCAATTCCGTATCCTCAAAGGTTGAAGAAAGGTAAGTTGGAGAAGCAGTTTGCAAAGTTTCTTGACATCTTCAAGAAACTACATATTAACATACCATTTTTGGAAGCATTAGAGAATATGCCAAGTTATGTGAAATTTATGAAAAAAATCTTGGCAAGTAAGAAGAAATTGGAAGAGTACGACCATTGCCTTAATCGAGGAACGCAAAGGCCATCTGAGAAAAGTTACTCGAAACTTCAAGATCCGGTAAATTTGCTATACCGTCTCAAGTGAATCGTATCCGAAAAGCTCGCGTGACTCGGGAGCCAAGATAAACTTGATGCCGCCTGCCGATGTTTAAAAGGCTAAAGCCGGGAGAGCCAAAACGACCAATAATTAGTTTGTAACTCTCATAGACAGGTCTTAATACCATCCTGGGTATAATCGAAAAATGTCCTAGTAAAAGTCAAAATTGCTCTTCCAAACAGTACTTCGCTCATTCTAGACATGGAGGAGGACCCACTCCTGGCCCCCATACTTCTTTGTAGACCCTTCCCCGGCCACGGGAAAAGCTCAAATCAATGCAAGAAGGTGAACTCAAATTGAGAGTCCAAGGAGAAGATCATTTTCCATGGCTTCCAGCCCATGAAGCATCCGGATGACGATCCAACTGAAGATATCGTTAACTTCATTATACGTAGATTTTGCAAGACAAGGCGAACTTCCAGAAAAGCCTGGCTATTGCACGTAGTGCCACAATCGAGAAGCGGCAAGTACATGAACAAGAGTATTTCATCCACCTTGAACACGTGGGTGTGCACACCAAAAGGAGACGCGTGAAAATTCTCCCATCCCTTCTAAGAATATCGCACACCGAGATCGTGGTCGCCGAGCCCAGACATTAAACATAGCGCTTCGAGGCAACCCAAGCAGCCTCCTTAAATTTCGTAGTTTTAAGTTCTATAAGTTATTTTCGCCACTTTGCTTCCTCTAGTTGTGTTCATGATCAATGTTTTTATTGCTGTTTAATCATAGACCCCAAGCGTGGTGCGTGCTGGTTCCTTGGCCAAATGTTCAATGACCGAATGAAGTTCACACGTGGAGAGTTCTCTAAAAGTGGGCTGCATAATGTATCAAAAAATTTCTTTGAGACTCGCCACGCGACGCAGCTCCCAATGCCGCGGCCGCCATTTTAACATCTTCTCTCGTCACGTCATGACGGTGGGATTCTCCCCACGCCGCGACGGACTTTTTCACTGCCGCGACGCCACTTATACATCGCCGCCGCGACGTCAAATCAGGCAGTTTCGCCACGCCGCCGACGCGGTTTCACGCCGCGACGCGGACTTCTCACGCCGCGACGTTATTTTACGCATCGCCGCGACCGCCATTTCCGTCACCTTCGCCCACCACGCCGCGACGTGAATTTCCACCGCCGCGCGACGCCGCGCTTTCGGCGCCTCGCCATCGCCGCGACGCTGGCGTTCTGACGCCGACGCGCCGCCAAATCGTGCTCGTCACGTCGCGACGCGGGCTCGCATCGCCGCGACGCGGAGACCGTTTTAAACCAAGAATAAACATTTTTACCTCAATTCCGACCATCTCCTCCTGAACCCTAGCCTTCGCCGGCACGCCTGAGCTCAATCGTGACCCGATAAGAGATCTTCTCTCTTGCTCAGCCGACCTCGTAAGTCACCCACATTGGCCTAAGCTTTTGGACCATAGTGGTTTCCCTCTCCCCTCCACCACTCTGCAGGCCCTGTGATTCCCTAGCTCTGCATAGTAGTTGTATTTCTTTATGTGCCGCAAAAATTCTTAGAGGTCTTTTTAGGGGTCATTTCAAGTTAACTAGATTCATTAGGTTTCTTGGAGTCCCTTTAGGTCTCTCGATTGGGAGTCTTTAGGTAGTGCTTAGTTAATTTCTTTTGTCGTGTAGTATATTAGGTGCTTCGTTATTGTTTAACTTAGATAACCGGCAAACCAAGAAAAGTCGCCTGCTTCAAGCCGAGTTTCCGCCAATGAGCCCCCGACCCACATTCGCCCCGCTGCTTTGTGTGCGTGTGATGTCGCCGGATCGGTTAAAGATGTAATTTTGCAAAAACGATCCTTCATTACAAGGAGAAGGAAGCTCTCACCAATCTTTAACGATTTCTGTGAAGCAAAACCATCGAGGCCAGTTGTCGCATTATGCCAACCCCTCGCCCAGCCGCCATGAGCGTAGTTCGAGCCTCACTACAACCCCGCCTCCCATGTCCTCGTGTCGCAGTTGTGGTGTATTGGTCGACTTCGCCGCTGAGTCGATCAATAGCTACTATGGCCTCGAGCATCCCACCGGGCCCCTTTGATCATCCATGAAAGCACCTGAATTTCACCGCGAGGTCATCCCAGCGTCGACCAAAGGTCGTGGTGATGGCTAACAATAGCTGGGTCACTACAGCAAATTTCAAGGCCGTGCGATTTGGCCTACATTCCTGTATGGTGTGGCACTTTATCACTTCTCGCTGCCTTATACCGACGACGCACGTGTGTGAGGTGACCCGCCTCTCTCAAATAGCTCCTCCTTGCTCAACCACGCGATTCCACAAAGATATACCACTGACGTCATATATGTGTTATCGAGGATGCCATCCTCCATAACCGGGATGCGAAATGAACCCTGGGCACCCTTTCTCGATATGCTTTGGTTTAGTAAACAAGCTCTGGTGCCCTCGGCACCAATGAGGCACTGGCTTCACCCACTGGGCACATCGGCCAAGCGGACACACCCGTGTCCCGCAACCCGAGGGGGCGATGACTTCGCCATGAGCCCTCGTGACGAGGACGAAGCCGTATTATCTAAGCCGGGCATGGGATTCCCTGGTGACACCCGTGAGACATTGGCCGCCCTCGCCTTCCCCGCACTCTCCACCCACCTCCACCCCAGCAGCCTCAGGCGACCATCCCTCCTAGTCCTTCCCCTCCCGACACATCATGCACCCGCGCTTTCACCACCGTGAACAAGCACGCATTTCTCCCGGGATGAGACCCAGCAGAGCACCGAGTCCCGTTACTCAGACACGGAGGCGTCAAGCAGGTCGACACGCACGCTTCGGCCAATCAACAAAGCCACTATTCTACAAAGAAGAAGAAAGTTATGTGCAGTCTAACTCACAAGAGCTCCTAGTTTCACTTACCACCGCCACTCCCACCGTTAAAGGATTCATTGCGGGTCCCACCCTCTTTAGTAAGCTTTATTTTAACGCCAAAGGTGATTTCACCTGATCTGTTTGGGGCATTGCTCCACATCGCCTTGCTCAACGCTTGGCTCATGCTGTCTTTAGTTCTTTGGTTAGTTTATAGCATTGTTAGTTGTTCCAGATTGGGGTCGCAGGTTTTGTTTTTAGTATCACATGCAACAGAGTGCTAAGTTAAAGTATTTGCCAGCCATCAGGCATCGTATATTTCGCTTTATGTCGTGAGTCGCTTGTTAGTTGTTTGTTTGTTTCAGATATTCATGCATAATGTAGTAATTGTATCCATTGCGTTTTCATGTTGAAAAATTGAGGATCGTGATTTTTTAGATTGAATTCACTATATTTGAGTTCGATGCATACATTTGTTCGCGATGCCTCAGAACAGATTTTGAATAGGTGCAAAGGCTTAGTGGAACCAATCCCTGCAGTCGCTAAGAAAAACCAATTCTCAAAACTCTTATCACACTCACACACTAGTATCATACTCAGCAGTACTAAGTATCACCGAACCAACTACGTGCTCACCCAACCCTTTAGGAGATTCGAACCATCTGAAAGGGACGTGGACACCTAAACAAAAGAGTATCGCCATCGAGCCCCAACCAAAAAGAAAGAAAAATACAAACATGAGAAAAAGAGAAAAGAAAGTGAAATAAAATAGCATGCATAAGAACAAGCGGATCATCCAATCGGAATTCGGCACGCTCGAGGCCTATCAAAAGCGCCTAATGCCCCGAGCCAACCGTCGGAAGCCACGGCTTCACCGCTCGCGCTACATGGGACAAAAGAGCGGATCGGTCTCAGAGTCATTGACTTCCACCGTCTGCTATGGACAAGATGGATTGTCTACGCAACCTGTATGATTTGTTTGGTTGGAGTGTCTGCAGAAGTTTATGCAGTCCCACTGCCCGCAGGTCTTCGCAAACCAACTGTAGAGTCACTAAAGGATCTCCTGCCATGCAGAACACTTGGCTAAAACTTCTTGGC
This sequence comes from Tetrastigma voinierianum, assembly GCA_016808115.1. NCBI lineage: Eukaryota > Viridiplantae > Streptophyta > Magnoliopsida > Vitales > Vitaceae > Tetrastigma > Tetrastigma voinierianum. Next base: position 29,178 of record JAEQBH010000459.1, read on the forward strand.
ACTAGGCCCTTTCTTCCATTCAAGCTAGCAGAAAACCTGATATAGACAGTTGAATAATTGCGCGTTCCTATCCCCGGTCTAGTTCGATTCTTCCTAATAGGTGGTTGAACTTAAGTTTGGGGGGTATTTCCGAATCCCAGCATATTCGAGGTCACCTACCATAGGCACATAGGGTTTTGGGAACGGCCATTGAACACTATGGGAGTGGATGCACTAGTCAGTCTTACATACCTCAATCGAAGTCATCACCGAAACAAGGTTCTGATGTCACAAACATCGAAAACAGCGTATGTGGAATACCAAATTGATCCCCTATTTTCAAAGACATGGCATTACCGTCTCAGTGAGCTGCATAGTGTCATGTCTGTTGATGTTCTGCTTATAAAAGAAATTAAGTTTGGGGTGATATGCCAAAACACTGCATTATACACTGCCGCAGATTTAGTGTTGATTTGGAATTATTTATATAATTTTAGTGTTAGATTTTATTAGTTTTTGTTTTAAAGATATGCAGATAGAGGCTTAAAAGAACAACTTCTCGAAAGCCATTTGGGAGAAACAGAGAATATGGAAGTCACCGCCACGCCGCGACGCTTCCACGCCGCGACGCCGCCAAGTCACACGTGGGGTCAACAAATGCAGAAGTCAACTAGTCAACACGCCGCGATTACCACGCCGCACCGCCACCACAGCCGCTATAATGGCCACTCGGCAAATTTGTATCCATCATTAAATGCGCAGGGGCTCTGATCAGTATCAAGAACGTGGCGCCAGAGACACGAATTGGCGAACCAATATTAGACTCATGACTTCGACTCAAGGGCTTTTCGCCATTGCTGATTGGTTTTTTTGATCAAGGATAGATGTTCTTCACATTACATATTTCCTGCTTTTCTTTTCGATGTTCAACTCATCTTTGAAGCCATATCAAAACCCTCGTCATGTACAATGGATGAAATTCCAACCACAAAGTGAATCAATTGTTGTTAATTTATCACGACCGTCTATACCGCATGTTAATTATATGATAATATCTGGCCATTATTAACATACTTACACTGAAGACCCCGACTGAGAGACAGGTGGCCAAGGATCTGGCAGAGTAGCTTAGCCGATTCTAAAATAGAGATGACCTGAACTCAAGGTGGTTTTCGGGGTCGAACATTGCCATTTCGAATACCGAGTCGAGATAGAGACATACTGATTTTATTCACGAAATAGGCGAATATACCTCGAAAGAGGATATCTCGAGGCAAGATCACCGCCATTGATATGTTATAAACAATCTGAATAACAACATCTTTAGGAGAATAATCATCGAATGCGTATGTGGGAGATTTAACCCAGTTCTACATTATCAATTCACCAAACCAATAGCGTAGTTGCAAGCAGCATCAAATTCTCTCTTAGAATCATTTATTCAGATATTGTCTAAAAAGCAGAATCTCTGTAGTCAATTCATCTTTCCCTGTGGATCGATACTCGTATACTAGTACATTATATGACGAGGCGACGCTGCACTCGCGCATATAGAAGCGCATTTTGCCACACCGCTGCTTTCGCCCCGGCTGTACTACCGAACATATACGTAGGTACCGTAGGTACATTCAGATCTTTATCATATCTATTTCTTTACTTTATTCTTTATTCGAGTTCTGATTATAACTGCTGGGATCACTACCAATCATAAGAAATGAGAGCACTCGATTGGCCAAGTACCATAGGTTCCGCGCATCAGGTACCGAGCACAGCAGCGTGAGTGCCGAAGCACCGAACATGGGAGGCCGAGCACTAATCAAAGCGACTGGCGCTGAACATGAGCAACCATAACACTACAAGGAGTACCAGGTACTGAATGGTGAGGTCGAAGACTAATTAGAACGCCCAATCATTCATTCTTCAAGTCCCGCAATAAGTACTATCATATGTCTTTTTAACTCATAACCTACTCTTTATCGCTGCTCTGTAGTTCATGCTATATTGCTTTTCACCATGTTTATGTTTCGCTTAGTTTTCATACTTCATCATATTCATGTTTCAAAGTGAACATCTACAGTTAGCTGCATTTCCTATATTTTTCTGTGGTTTCATGCCTGCTACATATGGTACATATACTTATACGGTATGACACCTATGTGTTCACACATCATTCATGTATTCTCGTTCTCTATAAATATACTTTACTTAAATCAATCATTCCAATTGAATCATCCAACTGGAAGTTACGCCTTTACGTAAACTAATCGCTTACCTGTATTTAATTGTGAAAACAGTCTGTAACACCTATTTTCAGGATCTGAACCCACATTTGACACCAGTTATTTGTACTTTTTGGGCTGAGGTCTATGGGTTCCTCCTCCAACTGAATCAATACCCAAATCAAGAGCACCAACTGCTGAGTGTCCTAAAACAAACTGGGACTACTCTATGGTCAAAATCAAAGCATAAATTGTTCGAACATAGCCCCACTTTGTTGAATTTTTGGCCACATAGAATCAGAATTTGCAGAAAATTTATTTCTGTCGTTTGGTTCTCCCCTGAAGTCTATTTAACTGAAAAACTAATCATCAACGGAGTAAGAAATGACTAAGCAGGCAAAAATACAAACACTGGTCAAATAGAAAATGTATACTTACAGACCGGTACTTCATTCGCCACCAGATCGGTACCGTCTAAATTTACCTTAATGTGTGTTTTTCTTCCATTTTCCATATGCTGATAATCAAACAACCCAATACTCCATACATCAAATCCACCAAATTCATCTTGTAATTCTATTTTACTCAAATCATCTTTCAATACTTATTCACTTAAACCATCATGAATTCTTCCAACAATCTATAATGGTCATAACCCATGCATAAATCAATCTATGAAGATTTAGTTAGTTTATTCTAAACCCTAACTCAATTCAGCATGAAATCAAACCATGAACTGAACTTTCAAAGGGAGGATTCCATGTTTTTCTTGTACCATTTAGGTTTTAAATAAACTTGATTTCTTCATTAATTTAGCACATGAATCTCATCAAAACCATGCCAAACCATAGAAGTCCCTACCATGGTCAAATGATTATAATCCCATACAACGCCATAAGTCTCATACAAAATCCATGATCCATAATTTCCATTCTACTTCTTCTTCTTCCTTCTTCTTCTTTCTCTTCTCCTTCCCTCTCTTCTTCTTCTTCTCCACGGTTTTTCCTCCCAAAATGAGACCAAATTTGGGTCTTAAATAAAATATCTTTCCTTAGCCATGTTTGGCTCCCAAAAAACCTTTGTTTGTTTTTGTTAAGTTTTCATTATTTCATTTTAGTCCTAAATTCCTCTCTTTTAAAATCAAATTAGTATAATTCCTATTTTAACTCCATAGCCTTTTCTATCTATGACTTATGCTCCTTGGGCAAATTACATATTTGCCCTGTATCTTGTACAATTTCCGGGAGCCACCTAGCAGCCAGACAAATCACGAAACATTCAAATTATGCTTACTGTATCATCAAACATGTCGAAAAACGACTAGGTATATTTCGCTGCTATGATGGAGCTTGGAACCGCACAGACTTGGATCCTCCGATTTAAGGTTTAGGTTGGTGAGCTGATCATGCCATCATTTATCCTTTGCAATTTTGGAATTGAAGTAGGCGTCGTTTCTCAACTCTTCTAACTCATCAATCTCAAGCATTCTTTTTAGTCCAGCTCGATTCATATCCATGTTCAAATTTCGTATTGCCCACCATGCCTTGTATTCGATTTCTACTGGTAAATGGCAAGCCTTGCCATAAACTAAGCAATACGGGACAAGCTTGCGCCGATGGTCTTGTATGTCGCTATGTATGCCTATAATGAGTCTGAGCTTCAAAGACCAGTCCTTCCCTGCTATAATTAATTACTTTCATCGACGGCCTTTATTTCTATCAAGAGCTCCATCAATTAATCGGCTCGAGGATGATACGTGCTACTCAGGCTTAACACCATACTACAAGAGGTTCTCAAAGGGTCACACAAAAGAAGAACCTTCCATCACCATAATTGCTGGGAACTCAATCTAGAGAAAATGTTCTCCTCCGTGAATTTTAAGACGGCCATGGTCAACGTCTTCCATGGCACCGTCAACCACTGATGACGGTCCAATTTCATACGATGTAGCAAGGCCAAAGGAAGTAGGAAATGGTCTCATGAAGTCGATGCCCCATACATCAAACAATTCAACTACTAAAATGGGGTCTATAAAATATGTGACAACGGGAAATCTTTCCAAGTTCGCACTTATCACACTACTTGCACATGGTGTAGGCATTCTTAAACAATGACAAACATAATAAAAGCCCACGTGTACTTTCATGTATTATTCGTAGTTTTAAATGCCCTCCACACGCACTATCATGGCAATGGTTTCAGAATTCCTTCCCGTTTCTTCTCTAGACACATTTCTTATTATCTGATCAAAGACAATACTTCAACAAAGTCACAACTTCTCAATAGCACGAATGAACTCATGGAAGAACTGGCCCCCGTACGCCCACGCCCACTCTGATAACTCTCCACATTGTGAATTGGCAGCGTGAGGCATACCATGGTGCTATACTCACCGTCGCAGACTCCTCAGAAATTCATCAAATATAGAGGGCTGCTGGGTATCAGAAGCGGTTAACTGAGATGATCGTGCTCAACGTCACACCTTCTTATCTCCTAATCTGGATTTTAAACCTTGCAGCAATAGAAACTGACTAATGTTTCGAGCTTCAGAATTTATTGTATAGATATTTAAATGCCGAATGATCCGTGAAGATTAAGTAATATCCGACCCAATCAAATAAAGATCGAACTTATTGGTACATGTAATTACCATAGTACCTTTCTTCGTAGTAATGTGTTTCTCCGAGTCACTTAATGTTTGCTCACACTACATACAGCTCTTCCTCTACTGGGTCTGAACGCTCGACAGCAAGGGTCGATGCACGTGACATTACCTAAAAAGGCAAGTGCGCTCATGGCTCTCACAATGGGTGTCAGAATAAATACGCCTTAAGCTCCTCGAACTTCTCTTACATCAGATCCCATTCAAACTTTGCATCTTTTCAAGGAGCTGTAGAGCTGCTTAGCGATTTTCAAAAGAACCCTGATGAACCCGCGAGTAGAATGTGATGTCCCAAGAATCGACACTGCTCTCACATTGCAGAGAGATGCAATTTCAGATCAATCTCTACCGGCTTTATCCACTTCTATCCTCCTGGAAATGATGTGCCCCAACACTATGCCCTGATGCATATAAAATGGCATTTTCCCTGCGCTTAATACAACAGTTCTTTCTAAAGCATCTGGAGGACAGCTTCTAATGGATTTGTACCATCAAGTTTTCCCCTTAAACCGTTATGTCATCCATATAAACCTCCATAATACGCCTCCACCATATCACTCGAAAATACCAGGATACAATGCCGAAAAGTGGCCTGGCATTGCATAGACCAAGGGCATCCCTCCTATAGGCATACAAACAAAAGGATATGAGGCGTGGTCTTTTTCCCACTCATCAACAGCTGATTTTGATCTGAAGTACTGGACACCATCTAAAGTGAAAAGGCATGATCTGATATCTTTTAGAGTTAACCATGAAAGGCAGGAAAGGATCTTCGCCACTTCATATTCACTTTAGTCGACATACCTTCCAAACAGTAAGCTCCGTGGGCTTCTCTTCCTTTCTCATTGAGCACCGTAGTAACCGATTTCGGGTACTACTGGGTCGACTTACCCAAGAGCCATCGGATATGGGGGAAGAGAGATGTTCATTGTAGCAATTTCAAGATCGCCACTGCATTCACCTCTGCATAGATTCGCCTCATGGTTATCAACCACTTTCATTCTCTTCTAAGTAGATATGATGGGTGCATACGGTCGGTCGATGCCTTTCAAATCGAGATTCATCCAATTGCTTTCTTGTTCTGGAGGATTTAAGCAAATCTAACTTGTGGATCATTGACACATGAAGAAATCACATCGACAATGCATTTTCCTCCCAATGCATATTTCAACTAATAGTAGGGCTTAAGATCTAACTGTTAAGGATCATGTCTTCACTTCCAAATAGTAAGGTAAAACTTCAACCTTTCTTCTCCATTGGCCCAAGCAAGAGGCCTACTGAAGCCCTGGTCTTCACACCGCCGACCACTTCAAGAGACTTTGCACAAGGAATCATTTTGTTATTCTTAAGGATGGCCTCTATCGCATAAACCTCTTCATCAAGGCCCTTCCGCTGGTGCATGCTTTAATGAGATAAAGATATTGAGCCTAGCTACATATTTCAGTGCTAGCTAACAACCCATTCCAACAATTAACGACGCATTGGAAGTGGCCAAATGGCTCAGTAGATGATTGAAAATATGTTAGTCCCTAACATGGACTGGTTCAAGACTACACTACAAATCATCAGATAGTATGATCAATTGAAATCAAAATATCCACCAGTCTTTGGTATTTTATGACCTGATCAATGGGAGAGATTAAAGGAATGGTTTATTGGAGTCCGCTTAATTCCTCGTTTCTTACTGATGTTTTGAAAAGCACAGATTAACACTTGCCCCCAAATCTAGCAATTCCTTTCCATATAAGTGTTACAGTTAACTGATTTGTGTAATCTGGATCTTTATACTTCACAAGATAGTCTTTGCACTGAATGATATACTTGATTTGTTCACCAAAAGGTCTTTATTAATATTATGTTTTTTAATGCAGATAGGTCCTTCAAAACTTTGTATAATGAGATTTGTTTGATCATATCGAGAAGAGGGATGGTTAACCTTTTGAACTACTGTAGAGCATTTCTTGAAAATTTCAGTTTGGTTAATCAATTTTCCTTTTTCAAGTGCCCGAGGAAAGGAGGGGGTACATTGTGCTTTACCTCTTCCCTTGCTGGTTGTTCTTTCTTCAGTGGTTCGAAACCACCGGAGCCACAATGTCTGGGATCATTGGTTTGAATTTATCACTTCGAATCGCCACCATCGCTTGACTTCATCAATTTTAGATTGGATCGATTTGGCGAATGATTCCACGCATTCTGTGGTTTACTGTGGCGGGCGAATTTCTCAGACTCCTGCCATCGGGTTAGACAACTCTGAAATGGAACTTTAAGTCACATATTTGCTGGAGATCTCAGAATGCATATTGTCTATTTTCTGTTGATGAGCCTTCACTGTCTAAAATTTTTCCATTAGTTTGAACATTCAACACCTTATGTCTCTCTCCACAAAAATACCCCACACCTGCTTTAACTAATGCTTTGCTCATCAGGAGAAGAGGTGTGGTAATGCGCCGCCACGTGTTTAGGTGGAGTTAAATCAATGGCCAGGTTCTGGGAGTAGCATATGCAGGGGGCTTCTGCCTTCCGATAGGTTCTACATTTCTCCAACAGGTTATAGGTAAGGCTAGCTGGCAAACATCTGATTTTGTGATGGCTTTGACCCGGACATATGAATATGCTCTCGCATTAAGTCCTCACCGAAGTGTTCATCAGATAATGCTTCTCAGATGGCTACTGAATCATGCAATTTAAAAACAAATAGGTGGGAGATGTGTGTGCAATTAATCAATGCTGCACCAGCGATTAGTCAAGCTCCTTCAACCTTCGGGGCCAGTACTGGGCTGCTTTCAACAGGTTCTAGGAAAGTGGCAATGCCTCCTTGTAAATTAAGGCCTCATTTGCCAAATTTCTCTGACTTTACTGGGCTCCCATGCCTTGGAGGTTTCGGCTACATAGTTCCAAAACCATGGGCTTCATCCGGTGCTTGCTCAGAGTTCCAATGTTTCCGCAGTTGCTTCACGGCCGAGATTGATACCATCAGTAAAGTTGGATTCACAGCATCCATGTATCAACCCATGGTGTGATATGCAATCGATGGTCTCCATGAACTCTTCAACACTTAATGAAACTTCTCATTGTCAGAGGTCAGTAAGCGTAATCTTTGTCTTTCAACTGGCCATTTTTATTAACAAAATTTCTTCGGTACTAATGGTGTTCGCCCAATTTCTACCGTTTCAACAAGAGCTGGACCGAGCTTAAATCTTCAATTGGTTTTCTGTTTAATTGGTGTTGTTTTAGCTAAGGGAGTTCATTAGTACACCTTCTTAAAGTTGTAAACCTTCCTCAACCTCCTGAAGTATGCGTATATGATTTTCATCTTCCATTCCAGCAGAAAAGGGAAGTAAAGTACTGTCAGAGTCTTAATACCATACCATCACGAAGTGGTATGACGGTTATTGCGCACCTACCTAGAGGGTGCATGCGCAGCCCCTCACACCTATATGTTGCTGACTATTTGAGCTCCCTACTACTTGTTGTTTCAGTAGCAGGATCCATTTAATACATCAAATAATCAGATCTTCACAACCTGTCAATCTGGTAAAATAACTTTACACCCAATTGACATTCCATCCTGACAAGAACAATCAGAAACAAAAGACGTGCCAGAACAAATAATAGTAATGGCCAAAAAAGATCATAATAATAGCTAAGAAATAAAATGACTGCGTATTCATAAATTAAAAAAAACACCTCAAGAATATCACTACAGAAAAAAAATTAAATTTTAAACAATAGAATCAAAGTTATTTAAAAGGGCACCAATACTTGTGTAATGAGGATTAGTGCATTCTACTATCTCACAATCGTAGTAAGACCATTTCTAAGAACGGCGCCCATTCTACGCACAACAGAGATGCAAAGTATTTAATCAACAAAATTTATAACCTAATTACTCCTAATGAATAATCAATGAGGTATAGCTGCTCTAGGATCTAATGACAGAGATGGTTTTCGTCTACAAGATTTTGTAACACAAATGGTAGATATTTTGGTTCGGATTTTAATTGTATAAAATGAAGGTTGTTTTCACTATACTTAATCGAAGGCAATTGAATATGATGTGTACAGTTCCTAAGCTTAAATTAGGTTGGTATGATAGGGGTTGCAAAGGTGTCCTCGGTTATTTCTCGCATTAGGAAGATGACCTATGGTGTCATTTCCAAAACTGACTTAATCTTAGACATTAACTTCAAAGATCATTTCTTCTTGAAATCAGCATTTACTCGAGCATTAAATGTTCGGTTGAAATCTAGTGATGAACTCAATTTTCATAAGGCTCAGAAATACACCATGGATGTCGTTGGTATCTACCACTAAGAACACTGAACTCTTGAAGCGCTGCATTAATCAATGAAAGGTATATCAAACAGCTTAAACCTAGCTTAAAGTCAATTATAACATGTAAGATTTGTTTGTGAAAATGAGGATCACCCGCAAAACATATCAACCTACTTCATACAAATCCTCTCCTCTTCGTTAGTTTAGAGGCTTTAGCCAAACATCCTTTGAGCTGCCAATGTATGGTAATGGTCTGGTATGAGAAAGAGGAGGAGAAAGAGGTGCTGAGGCCAAAAATGGGGCCCGTGCATCTGATAAATGTTTCAGTTAAAGCGTAGGTTACAAATGGAACAGGCGGTTTGACAGTTTACAAATGAATAAATAACAATCGAACTAACTAGTACATGATTGCAAGAGGCAGAATTGAAATTAAATTCAAAACAATGCTCAGACACTAAAACAAGGAGCAGAGAGTCCCTCATAGTGAGTAATTTACAGAGAGCCAAAATCACATTTGTAGGTATAAAATCGCTATACATAAATTTCACATAGGGGCGAATTTCACACAATATTTAAAATCCAATGTAGCTAAATTAAAGAGTAAGAAAGTGAAAATTTCACTACACTATATTTAAAATTCTCCCGCTTGTCCCTCGCTGTCTTCAATCAGTTTTTCATCTCTATTGATTTTAATCAAGATAAATCCATACTGAATCATGTAAACTCAGCCCTCAACTTTGAGATGCCTAGCTTTGGTATGATAGAACAGCTTCCTAAAACCGCAAAACTACCATTAAATGCCTCTAAAAAATACACAACTATTAGTACCAAAGGGACCTACACGTCAAATCTGACTTATCTATTATGATTTAGTAATACAAAAGCACTTTGTAATCCATCTAAATAGGTTCAAAATAGCACTTTGGTACACCGTCCATGAAATCACTGAGGTGTAGGTTTTCTCCTACTCTGTTAATTTCTATCCCTACAGCATGTGTGTCCATGAGATGTTGTCTAGTTTTTTTCTTCGATCCCAGACTATATTTGATTATAACTTGGCAATCACTATCCAATTGAGTGATTCAAATTATACAAACTGATCAAGAGCTAATACTTCCGAAATGGTCTTGTCCAAATTTCGAACTATTTGGATCAAAATGCACTCAAGTGGTTGGCTGCGCTTTTTCATTTGCTTTAAGACCATGATCAGATTTATTGAGAATCTCATTATCACTCATCCAATTTGAGTGCTTCTCAAAACTTGGCAATCAGACTGATAGAGAACATTGCTCCCGAATAGGTCTATCCAAATTCTGACCTATTTGGACTCAAAAATCATTCCAAAGGGCTGAGTTCGCAGTTTGTCCGCTTCGCTTTTAAGACCTATGACTGTATTTGCACATAACTTCAATAATTAACTTGAATTGAGTTATTCAAATTGATAAGTAACCAGACTTGATAGGAGAACACGTCTCGAATAGTCAACCAAATTCCTTAACTAATTGACCGTAAATGCATTCAAAAGTGAGTTTGTTCAACACTGCCTGCTTTGAAAACCGAGTAGTCTTGGTTGTTTAGAAGAGATCTGAGTTCGCACCTGATTTTGAGTATCTCCAGCTTGAGAAGAGCCCTCAAGAACCGCATCTAAAAAATGAGTACAAAGAACAAGTGTCAAATTATGGATTAAGGCCCCTGAAATCAGGTATCACAGACAGTTTCCGGTAAACAAGAGTAAATTGACTAGTTTTGAAATGAAAAGGTCATAGAATTCTTCGTCCAACTCGCTGGGTGCTCTGACTTACAGAGGTCATTGAGTGAAGATTTATCAATATCTACAGAGAGCAAGGTGGGATGACTGTGAACATGACTGAAAATTTATGTTTAAATCAAGTGCAGGTTGCTCAAGTTAGGTCGATGTGAATAGATTGGTTTTGGCATGACCATTTCAAGGCATGTCATATTATCAGGAGTTGGGGTAGTACTCAGCTTGAGTTATACAAGAAAATCATGAAAACAAAAGAGGTTGAGTTCAATTGATTTTATCCACTAAAGCTGATTAAATGCCAGGTTAATGAAGTAATGATAATGAATATTGAATTAAACAAGATTAAGGCAATGATGCATGGATTTTATGATAATGCAATTTGTAGGAGGAAGGTGGATAAAGGACAAGGGTGGAGGTGGAGTTTTGTTTGAATAAGAAAATATTTAAAATGAAATCACAGTGAGGAAATGTAAATGCTAAGAATACATATATATATATATTAATGTCACTAATGTATATGTTTTCATCATATGTTATAAATGTTCAAATGGAAAAGAAATGTGGTTTTCTTGACTTTAAATTATGAGAAAACAAGAAACACTGTTATCATAGTTTATAAAGAAGGATTATGGCTCTATATGAAACAACATTTAAGAATTTTATATTTTATATAAATATTATATTAAAATGTCTGCTGAACTATGAGCAACCAAGGTATAATAAAATAAAGTTGAAGGAAAGTCAAAGCATTTTATCATATGGTATGTATGGTATATAGATTTTTTTGTAGAGAGAAGAGAAGAGCATGTGATACTGCCATGAACGTGAGTGCACGTAAAAATTTACCAACTAGCTGCATTTGATTCATGGTGAAATGGTATTTAAAAAGAGCAAATTACTTATCAAGGTTCATTGGGTCATGCATTTGTAAGATCGTTTCCTCAGAGTTCTTCTATAATAATGGTGGTTATCAGATGGCACGATTTTCTGAGGTTCCTTTGGGCCATCGGTGATCCTAAGACTCAAGCTTCCTCAGGTTCTTTCATGGACCAACGGTGGTTAACGGTAATGCGGCCTTAATGGATGGTGACTGATTCAAAAGGAAAAGAAAGTATATTGAAAAGATATGCTGATACAATTGTTTTGTTACATTGTATTTCTTGTCCAGTATGGAAAAGAAAGTAAAGTAAATGCTATAAACGATCTTCTATACAATTGTTTTACACGTTGTATTTGAAGAAAAGGGCAAAATGCAAAGGCAAATGCTTATGGAAATGAGATCTCTATACAATTGTTTTACATATTGTATTTGAACCATGATCCAACATTATTTTCCATGAACCGCACTCACCGTGCTCCTTTAGCCACCCTTTTTCCAATTGTTTTCAAGGGCAGACCATGCGCCAGGATTCCACGCTGACACCGCCTCACGGACGGCACTGTCTTTTTGGTGCCAGCTTTTATTGTAAATAACTACTGTACACGTTTATTTTGTAATGTATAGGTTTTAAAGGAAGAAAATGATTTTAAAGTTTGATCGAACAATATGGTGGACTTGATGTCCCATGTCGGATGAGTAATTTAAACGGTTATTAGAAGTTAAATTGGACATAAAGTCCAAAGAGAAATCGCCCATTTTCTATAAATGGTTTAATGTTTAAAAAAAAAATGATTCAACATATCATAAGATTTAATGAAAACTGAACGATAAAGTGGTTCGCTTCACTTAATTACTTTAAAAAGGCTTAAATGAAATGAAATGGTTTTTTTAACTATAGTGAGTGTCGGAGGGTCCTCTAGTTACAAAAGGAAACTCAGGTTGGGTCCCTTCATTGGAACTCATATTAGGTCCAAAAATCACGAAAAACTGTAGGCCCTGCTGGTGTTGCTCGTAGCCACTGTTCATGGGAAGCCTCCGACTTCGGACGGTCATAATTTCTTCGTCCGAACTCCGTTTTGGAAGTTCTTAGACTCTATAGAAAGACCTTTGAGTCTAAAATCCACTAATATATAAATGATGATATTGAACAGACAATCAGAAATCACTAAAACAATAGGCTATGCTGGTTGCTCAGACACTATTCATGGAAGCTCTAATTTCAAAAGTTCATAATTTTTGTCCTAACCTGTTTTAATGTTCTCGACTCTATGAAAATCTCTTTGAGTCTAGAATCTATCCAGATATTTGATAATATTAACTCATATTAGGGTCCAAAATCATGAAACAGTATTCCACTGGTTGCTAGTAACCATCAAGCTCATAGTTTCAATTTCTTTGACAATGATACTCTCTTTTCAAACCCAACTCCGTTTTTGAATATTCTTAGACTCTATGGAAGCCTTTGAGTCTAAAAGCCATCTATAGCTTTGATATTGAAACTCATATTAGGTCCAAATCACAAAAAGTAGTTCATCGGGTTGTTCGTAGCCACTGCTCATGGAAGCTCTCAACTTTGATCATTATAATTTCTGTCCAACTCCATTTTGATGTTCAGAATTTATGGAAAGTCTCTTGAGTTTAGAATCATTAATTCTATATTCTGGATGATATTGAACTCTTATTAGGTCTAGAAATCACAAAAATAGGTCCCACCGGGTTGCTCGTAGCCATCGTTCATGGAAGCCTCCAATTTCGGGACGGTCATAATTTCTTCGTCTCGAACTCCAAGCTTGGTGTCCTCGACTCTATGGAAAGCCCTTTGAGTCTAAAATTCATCCATATATAGCTTGATAATATTGAACTATATTAGGTCCAGAAATCATGAAAACATTAAGCACTACTGGTTGCTCATAGCCACTGTTTCATGGAAGCCCCACTTCGAATCTGGCCATACTTCTTCGTCTCGAACTCCGCTTTGATGTTCTGACTGAAAACCCTTTGAGTCTAAAATCCATTCATATAGCTTGATGACATTGGAACTCATATTAGGTCCAGTAAATCAGTGGAAAACTCAAGCCCTACCGGGTGTTGCTCAGCCACTGCTCATGGGAAGCCTCCAACTGATTATAATTTCTCCGTCTCGAACTCCGTTTTGGAAGCTCTCGACTCTATGGAAAGCTCTTTCGAGTCTGTATAATTCATCCATATAGCTTGATAAAATTTGAATGATAGCAATACTCATAAGAAGGTTACGATATCCATAATTATTCATGCATATAATGAGATATGAAAAATTCAAAGATAAAGAATATCAAGATCATATATGATTACTCTATTGATAATAATTATTCGGAATATGAGATATACTAAACATAAAATACACATGGATTGTCTGCTTAGAACCTGGTAGAGGGATAGATGGACATGCCTATTAGGAAAAACAAGTCTCAAAGATACTAATCACTGGGCCCTGCTTGTTACAAATAACAGTTTTGATATGGTCATTGTCTCGCATAATGATAACGCCTTCAGTGCTCTTATAGACCACTATTTGCAGACAAGGAGTACTACTCGGATCTTATAGTTTCCTTTATCCACTTCTAAGATTTATGCAGGCATGAAACATAAAACAAATTACTTAAATATGACATATGAAATGATATGATATGATAAGAGAAGCATAGTACCGCTATATGATGACAAGTATATTGTGACAAGAACATGAAGTAAAGTGTAAAATGATAAGAAATGAAACATGGTATGATAAGTAAATATGAAATATGTATAAGCATGTTTAAATGATACGATATGTTAGATGTTTATGCATGTGTATAGAAGTGTGATGATTCGTGTTAGTGGTCGTCCACGAGTTTATTCCCACTAAGTGTAAAGCTTAGCACAAATTTTCATCTGTGTAGGTACAAAAGAGGAAACCGGAGGACAGGACAATCTGCATCGGCAATCAAAGTCAACACACTACTAGGTGCCCACTAAAGACCTTTTGGTCTATTTTTGTATATGTTTTGTTTTTGTAAATAAATGTGAATGACAGGCCAAGGTCTACTCACATATGGACTCAGATATTTTGTAATCCGTCAAGCATGTAATATAGTATAAGTTAAATGTTTAACATTATATGAATGAACAAGCTCAAGGTTATAAGTTTATAAAATAAAATAAATGACACTGCTGACACCGTGCCAGTCGGGGGCGCTACACTTATGATCCACCTCAGATCATATCATGACTTCCGGTTTGATTTTTTGTCTTTGATTGGATATATTTTGCTCATTTGAATCGCCAAAAGACAAATAAATATTACATCATATAACAAAAACAATCGTCAGACTGAGACGACACAACCACACACCGCACTAAGACGACGACAACCACACGTCACAATTAAGACGACAACAACCACACACTAGGACAATCGACAATCACACATCACACCAAGACTATTAAATAACCACACACCAGCACCAAAACTGTCGACTAAATCTCAAAATAATGAAAGTGTAATGCAACTACAGATGAGGAAAGGGGCTTAACATCGTATTCTTTATCTCCAATAGAAGAGAGCGAGTGACCCTTACTGACAAGCAAACCTAGATGTGGAAGGAACCACTTAAATTAAGGAAATAAAATGAAGAAAAATGCGTATATAAGGTGAATTCAAGCCAAGAATAAACTAAAATTACTTCTTACGCTTAAGGAATACAAGCTAAAAGATAGAAATAATGAGAAAGAATAGGTTTCACGATTTTTATTCGCTTTCACCCCCACATCTATTTACTGGTAAAAAGATAGTATAATTAATTTAATATTTAACTTTACTGTCATGGTAAAATGAACATATTTATATAATATTTGAATAACAATTTTAACTCATTTATAAAAAATTATTATGATAAATGAATTCTTGGCTTAAAATAACAAAACTAAATACCTACTAATAAATCATCATCATTATATACGCTAAATTCAGAGTATATTATTAATAAAATGGTATATATTTCTTTACGCTTTTGAAAACTGCTTTTTGTTCCAAAAGACATAAATGAGGGAAAAACAAATAAAACATGTTTGGTTTTTTTTTACTCTAAAAAACACTTAAAAATATAGAAAAACACTAAAATGAGATAACACAAATGAATTTTCAAATAACACTAAAATGGTGTTCTCTATTTTTTTTTTTAAATTGTTATCAAGATCAGTTTTCAAAAATATGAACTAAAAATGCCCTAAAAATTTTTTCTAAGTCTTCAATTTTTAAATTTTTATCTGTAATTTGAAAACATATTTTATATTAGAAATTAAAAATACACATAATTTTATTTAATTAGTATAAGAATGACTCATGATTCATAAGAGTTTCATTTGATAACGCAGGTTTTCATGCTCTTATTTAAAAGTTTGAAATATGGTTTTCTAAATAGAAAAGTATTTAGAATAGTTAAGTATTTTTGGCTTTTTTTTATTTAGCAAAAAATTTTAAAAATTAACCATAAGTCTTGAAAAAATAAAATAAAAAACAAACAGTAAGTCTAAATTTTTGAAAGCAAATTGCTTAGAAGTAAAAAAAAACAAAACAAAACAAATTCACCCTTAAAAAAAGTCTATAAATGTATTTAAAAGTCTTAATTCAATACACCCCTTAGAAATTCTTATCAAGGTTTAAAAAATCTCATACAAAATATTTAACTTAATATGCAAAAAATTCTACATTTAAAAGTTTTTTCGTTTTGAAATTTACCAATAAATAAATTTTAAACTTCAAATTTTAGATAGCTGGGCTCCTAATAAAACCTTGCGGCTTTCTTCTCAAAGTCATCATATTTATTCCTACCTATATAAGTTACACTTCAATTTTGTATAAATCATTAAGACACCTAATTTCTCGTAAAATTTATTTCCTTAAAAAAAAATGTAATATTTGTAAGAATCACTTGTTCGCTCATCTACGGCACCAAGCGACGCATCAGAACCCGCAAAAGCATATCTGACAGCCATATACCCGATGATTAGATCAACAATATGGAAGAAGGAGGTTGAGATAATAGGAATAAGATACCTTTTCTCGCTGGGATCTTCCTTAATTTATAGGGACTGATTCCCAAATCTCCGTTCATTTTAGAACAATATCTATTTTTCTCATTAAGATTATTCTTTTGGCTGAATAAGACTGCTTTTCCTTATCAAGGATTATCCTTTTTTACTGATAAGACTGCTTCCTTATCAAGGATTATCCTTCCAAATAAAGGATTTAGAAATAGGGAAATTCAGTGGATAAATATAAATCCGATCCCACACTAAGCTAGACTCACATGTCCGGTGGATTCTGGTTTAAGCCAGAATGTACCTCCTTGAACCGCTTCTAGTTAGGCGGCTACAATTGAGTACGTGCAAGACTCAGTCATCAGTGATATTCTGGTTGAATAAAAAGCCATGCATTTCATATCGTTTCTTCTTTTTCCTCTCAAGGTTGATACTTCTTCACAAAACATGCTTTTAATTTTGATGAGAAACAAGACTGAGAATAATAGTGCCCATCAACGCGTGTTCGATATAAAGCACGCGCGAACCGTGATGTTTCTCCCAACACTGTCACCGTCTGAGGTCATCAAGAGGGAGCACAGCAAAGTATTGTGGGAACCACGGCTTTAGGCCCAAATCCATCACAGTCCAATACCAGACAAGCCCATTGCTCGTCTGGCTTCATGAAGCGCCCACATGACCATCACACTAAACCATGATCTGGGAACCCACCGGACATGGCAAATTTAAACCCGTGTGGATCCCGAGTCCCCCCAAATTTACTACACCACCACATATGGAAAATACGCAAAGTATATATTTATCCTCGAATTTCCACTTAAATCCTTATTTGAAGGATAATCTCGATAAGGAAAAACATATTCATCCCATAAAAGATAATCCTGATATGAAAAACAAATCTTATCCAAAAGGATAACTTCTTAATAAGGAAACATATATTATTCCTAAAATAAGAACGGATTTAATCAACCATAAATCGGGGAAGATCCCTCTCTACGTAAGTTAAGGTATGAAATTCCCTACTATCTCAAACCTCCTCCTTCTTCCTCTCCAATACTTAACTGGAGGCGGGTTTGCCCACCATCGCCGGATCGCGCTTTTTTATGTCTACATTAAGGCTTTATAGAGTAATTTCGTGAGATCGACGAACAAAATCGGGTTCTTGCAATTGGCGCCGTCGCAAATTGAACAAAAAGTTTCACCGACTATTAGAAAGAGCTTCGTCTCAACCTACGCCAGCCCCATTATTGTGGAGCTCGGTCGACCTCATTCCACATCTGATTCGTCTGGGAATAATGTTTCATGCAACCTCGTGATCCAATCAAGACAAATTCCTCCATTGGCTACTATGGGAAGAGGAAGAAATAAGGAACAACAGGCTGAGTTTAAAAAGTCCATGTTGACTGGGCCATGGACTCGGATCGAGAAATCCATAACCCTGTAAAGAGGTATTATCAATAAAGCTTCCTAGAATATCCTCTATCAATCTTGGTAATAACCACTATAAAAGTCCTGATTTGGCGAATAAATGATGTTGTCCACTTCAAGAGATCATGATCAATCGGGTCAATCTGAAAGTCCCGTGGTACAAAGAAATGACTGTTCAGCTTCTAGTATAGATAATCCTAGCTGGTCAATTTTAAAGTTCGTGGCGAGGAAACTGACATAATGAGTCAAGATGATCACATCTAGTCAAGAATTAGTAGTCCTGGGCACGCAAATGACTCCGCCTGGGCCCCATTATCATTTACCGGGGTCAAATTCCAAAGTCCGAGTGGCGCATGAAACTGACCTGTCCGGCAAAGCATAGATCACATCTAGCTGGTCAAATTAAAAGTCCAGGTGGCGCAGAAACCACATGTCCTACCATCATAGATCATGATTCAATGGTCATCTAAAACCTGATGAAACAGAAATCGATATGTCCGGCCCAACATGGATCAGATCAATGGTCAATGCAGTTCGTACGCCGAGGTAAACATCTGGCGTCGCCTGATAGATAACATCTAGTCGGTCAACTGAACCCGGATGATGCAGATGATCATCCCACCGCATGGTTATATCCACCGACGATACCAAAGTCCGGATGATTCGAATGTTTATCCGCCCGCATGGCATTCGGGGCTGATCATATTAAGTTCGATACGTAATGCTCGATCCCGCCCGCATATTAATAACCAAACGTCGTAACAAAGTTCTTGACACTATGACTCGGTCCGACCGGGCATGGTAAACATCCGGACGCCATATTAAAGTCTGGATATTAATGCCATCCCGCCCGATATTAATGTCGCCGGTCGGCGCAGTTGTAAACTGATGGCGCGAACATCCGATCGGTGGTTGCCACGCCGCCCAATGGGCTGACATTAAAGTCCCGGCGGCGCGAATGTCGGCCACCGGCACTTCGGCTGTTACTTCGCCTAAGTCGTCGCAATTTTTACGCTGTCGATCAGGCCCGCCGGTAGTTTTTTCATCGCTCGGGGCAGTTTCGTTTTGTTCTCAAGGTGACCACTGAATCACGTGTTTACTAAGGCTCCCTTCGATCTCGATTCGAGGCTGAGTCAACTGGCTTGGGGAAGAGCTACCCGAGATCGACCCTCTCAAAGATCAAGCGAAACAAAATATTCAATTAAACCACCTCCCGCACAAACGGGGTATGACAGGAGCTATGGAAGGTGTGCGGCTGAGCCTAACTCCATGAAGTTCTTCACTCCACAAGAGCCTGCAGTTCTCCATTGACTGAAGCAATGACTGGTGGCAGAGTGTCTACACGCCGCGAGTATCCAAACGACGCCTGAATTGACGCACACCCTAACCTTTAGCTTCCATCAATATCAGCACTATTTTTCCCCAGATCACAGCACACCCTTTCTACCAAAAAGGGGGCATTGTGGATACTTATGACTTTAGCCTAAACCCACTACTCAGACAGTCAAATACCTGGACAAGCTCATTGCTCATTCCACTATGAAGGCCTCAATACACTAAAAACCAATTTTTAACCCAATCACTAGAAAATAGTCCAAACCTCCTCCTCCTCTCCTCCTCCTCCCCTCCTCCTCCTCCTCCTCCTCCTCCTTCTCCTCCTCCTCCTCCTCCTCCTCCTCCTTCTCCTCCTCCTCCTCCTCTCCTCCTTCTCCTCCTGGTGTGTGGTGGGATCCCGAGTCCCCAAACTTGCCACCTCACATATGGAAAATGCAAAGTATATGATTATCTTGAATTTCCACTTCAACTTTATTTGGAAGGACATCCTCATAAGGAAAAACATATCTTATCTCACATAAAAGGATAATCCTTAATAAGGAAAAATATATTATTCCAAAATAAAACGGAGATTTGGGAACCTAACTCCTATAAATTGGGAAGATCCTCGTAATACATATGCACTCCCCAATATCTCAACCCTCCTTCTTCCTCCATATTGTCACTTAACTGATCCAAGAGTGGCGGTCGGCCCACCCACCGCCAGATTCATTCTTTTTGTAGTGTGTTCACATCATGACATGCCCCGTAGATCGACGAACAAAATCGGTTCTTACACATATGCCTGTTTCAATGTATATTAAAAGAAAATATTATTGAAACATGTATTGATGGTTGAAATTTTTCTTATCTTAACCGGAAATCTCAAGTTCGAACCCTGAAAATGTAATTGTATTATGCAGTAGAATTTTACCATCCTTGTAATCCCTCCTCGCTTATATAGAGATTAGTATATGGTATGATTTAATATTTACTATACTTATAGTTAATAAGACATTTATTTTTTATTTTATAATTTAAGATGAAGATCAAAATAAGAAAATTCATTTAATGCCAAGAATAGGTTTTTTTTGCAACAAATCCAAAATCTTTTCTGATTCCAATTAACAACATTAATTCATGTCCCAAAACAACTTTTTTTTAAATACAATAATATATTTTAAATAATGCCTAAATCTTACTTACGCTATTAAACCAGTAGCTTCACTAACTATAATTTTACTACAATAATAGGCCACTCTGGTGGTTACAGAGTTTAGATGAACATAGTTAAAAAGGATCTACGATTGAGTCCTAGAAACAAACTTGTGGAGGGAATAGAATACTGTGTTATAATAGAAATTGAATAGATGTTAAAAAGGAAAACAGTTAGATTTAACAATCTGATTCATTTAAAAAAGTTTATAAATAATGTGTTCCAAGGATAAAGTTAACTATTTAAAATAATTCCATAGGTATGATAATTAAAGATGTTAAATCATTAAAAATAATCACACACTGTTGAGGGAGTTCTTATTCCAATAATATTATTTTTAAACATTTAAAAAACATATATTTTTGCACAATATATTTTAAATATTTAGAAAAAGAAAGTAAGTGTTTTCTAATATATATATATATAAGAGAGCAGAGAGAGAGGTATATATATATACATATATATATATATATATATATATATATATATATATATAATACTTAGTGGTTAAAATTAAAATATAAAAATTTAAATTACTATATTTTAATTTTTAATTTTTACATCAGATCTTTGAGATTTTAATGTTTTTATTTCAAAAGATAAAATATAAATTCATATAAATTCTCTGAAGTATAAAATTAATGAAGTTTTAATATTTTATTAAAATATTTGTACTTTAGAATCTTTACTAATTTTGTATTTTTATTATTTAAAATAAAATTATTCTGCAATAAAAAAGATAAATATAAAAATTAAAACAACACACTTCAATCTTATGCATAAACATATTATATATATATATATATATATATATTGAATATGAATTTGTACTTTTTTTTTTTTAAATCTTCAAAAATTTTTATTTAAAAATATGTTTCTTTCTTTTTCTTTTGTTTTCTTAGTAATGTTAAAATTATATTTTTGAAATAAGAACACATTAGTACAACTTAGGAATCATTTTAAACAGATAACTTGTATTTGATTTCATTCCCATAACTTTTTTAAATAAAATCATATTAATAAATTATAACATAATTTTCCTTAAAAAACTATAGTTTAGGTTATGATAGAGTCACCGGTGAGCTTTATTTTAAAACATTTATTACTTTAGAATTTTTATTTTTATTTTTTTAAATAAAAGATTATTTAGGGACAAAGATCATATCATTTTTTATTTGTATGGTAAAGAAATACTAAATGGCATATAGATGAAAATCGAGACCATCTCAATTAGGGAATTTTATTTTTAATCAGACCTCTTAATAATAGGTACCCACCAACATCATTAATTTCCATTGAAAGCAAACAAACCATTCAAAGACCATACGGAAAAATGGTTTTCCAATGGGAATTAAATCTAAACTGATTCTGTGCAGTCAGCAAAAATTATTATTTTTATCTTATATATGTAAATTATCATACTATTTTGCAAAAATGTACTAATAATCTATTCAAAGCAAATGATCTAAAAAGAGCCAAATATGAAAAGGAGTCTTCCCAGCAGTACCAATCTAACCTGATTGCTTCTATTCCATGAGTAAAGAAATGAATTATTTTACTTTAATTTATAAAGAAACTTAACATATTTAAAAAAATTAAGAGTAAGCAAATCAAAACCCTTGAACTAATAAATGCAAGGCAACCTATAGAAATGCAACTCTGTTCAATTTGCTTCCAGTGTAAACTCTGCTCAGTTCTTTTTTTTTTCTTTTCATTTTCTCTAGATTTCTCAGCTGAATTACCTTTCGGTAGTGCTGATTTCTGGGCATTTTATCAGGAATCATCACAAGGTCTTCTGTTATTGGTATGTTTCTTTGATCCACCATCAAAGTTTCTTTTTTTTTTGCTTTTTTATAAGTTGTGATGACTATAATTGTACTTTGTTCTTACTCCACGCCTATTTCACCCACAGACACGTTGTTTCCACACTCTGAAGTTTTCAGTCTTTGCTTTTTAAATGGTAAAATCTTCTTGTTTGGTTAAAACCCTATGCACACATGAAATACACCAACTTTTTTCTTTTATTGTTGAGAGATTCGCTTTTTCGCTTATTCTATGACACGGGTTTTGGTTACAACCCAAACAGAGATAGCGAAACAGCAGGATGTTGATTTTTGTGTTTTCTACTTTTTTTTTTATTTGAAATTTCACTTTTTGACATATTCTGAGACATGGGTATTGCCTAAACCTCATTTTTCTAATATGGGTCTTCTTAAATTTCAATTTTCTAACTTGAGTTTTGTTTGAAATCAACTTTCTGAGATGGGTTTTGATTTATTTACACAAATAATTCGTTTTTTTGTTTCGTGATCCTGAGCTCTCTACAGAGTTATTTTCCTTACGGCTGGTTTCCCTAAAAACGAAAAAGAAAAGAAGGCAAAAAAAGTGGATTTGGGAAAAGCACAGTGGTGCATGAAATGAAAACGCGAATTCCAACTTAATTCATTGTAGTCAAATATTTGTATTAAGATCTGGGGTCTGTCAGAAAAACTGATATACAATTTTGTTTTTATGGAACTGTTTTGGTGCTAATTTAATGAAATGAGTACTGTTGAAAATTTTATTTTAAATAAGTGGTCTTCGGTTTCTTTACGAGGGGAAGTGACAGTCACTTCCCCTTGTTTGTTACCGAAAGGTGTGCTTGGAAACGTGTTGAACGTTCCAGTTCCACTTTTAAATCTGACTTTGCTTTGGATGGTGGAAGTCTGCAGGGTAGATCCTTAGATGGGTTTTGGGTATATAAGGAGGCCTTGATCTTTTGGGTTGCCATACCCACAGGTTTTCTATTATTTCACAGAGGCCAGGCTTAGGCTTTTTCTCTAGATTTTCTTGCTCTTTTTATGGTAATTGGTCTGCCCTTTTGAATTCAATGAGGCCCTTGTGGGAATTATTTTCATGAGTTAATGATCTATTTGTGAAAGTTGGTTGAGAAATTGAGATATGCAGGTTTGGTTGGTTGAATTTTTCATTATTTGTAGTTGATATGATTCTAGAGCAGATTTATATGTTTGCCTTCATCAATGCACTTTGCTTATTTCTTTTTTATGGTATGTTGTCTCTTAATTCTCCTTTTTCTAGTGATTTCGGTTTTGTTTCGTATGAGATGATTCTAATTCAATAAGAACTGATTCTGCACACCAAGCTGCTCTTACTTAGCTGATATTTCATTTGTTTTTGTATTGTCATGCTTGATTCTTGGTTTGTTTATTCGTCCCTTTTGTGATTTTACATAATCTTTCGGAATGCAAATAGACAGTTTTAGATGATTTGGCAGTAAAACCAGAAGAAACTCTGGGCCTGCACTTTTCAAAAAATTATGCCTTGTCTTTAGATCCAATTTTGAGCTTCATCTGCCTGCCTATATTTTGATCAGTGTATTTGATTCCTTAGTTAGTACCAATGCAATCCACCGATATTTTCATTTTAGTTCCCCTTCAACCACATTTCTTCTGTACAAGGCAGCGTCAGTTTTTTAAGAAAAGATGACGGGAACTGAAAGTCTGATGTTCGATGTCCATCATGGGATTCTTGCCCTGTTAGCCACTTAGGTTGACAATGGTGGAATTGCAATGAGCAAAAACAAATAAAACACTGGTTTTGTTTCTTCTTCATTTTGCAGGATGTAGTTCATATCATATTCACTCAACTTCTTTAGAAAATGTGAAATTTTTTAGTAAAATAATGGAGAATGATGTTATGGAGATCTTGCTTAAAAGCTAATGGATTGAGACCGTTCTTTCCTTTTTATGTCATACAATTAATGGGCTATTGTCTAGGTTTTATATAACATAAACAAATGGTGAAGATCTGTTGTATTGGAGCTGATATGTTGGGGTCCACAATGGCAAAGTATTAAGCCTCAAATGCCCCTCAATTGGAAGTGGCTGTTGCTGATATATCAAAATCCCGGATCGCAGCTTGGAACAGTGACCAGCTCCCCATTTATGAACCAGGTCTTGAAGAAGTGGTGAAGCAGTGCAGGGGAAGGAACCTGTTTTTCAGCCACAATGTGGAAAAACATATCTCTGAGGCAGACATAATCTTTGTGTCTGTCAACACCCCAACCAAAACTCAGGGCCTTGGAGCTGGCAAAGCTGCAGATTTGACATACTGGGAGAGTGCAGCAAGAATGATTGCCGACGTGTCTAAATCCAACAAGATTGTTGTTGAGAAATCAACAGTTCCAGTAAAAACAGCTGAAGCTATTGAAAAAATTCTGTCCCATAATAGCATGGGCATCAGCTGTCAAATTCTCTCTCAAACCTAAATTCTTGCTGAGGGTACTGCTATTCAGGGATCTGCTTAACCCTGGATCGGGTTCCTCATCGGAGGGAGGAAACACCTGATGGCCAAAGGCCATGAAAGCATTGAAAGATGTTTATGCTCATTAAGTTCGAAAACAGAATTATCTTGACCAACTTGTGGTCAGCAGAGCTCAAAGTGCCAGCCGCCACGCTCTTCAATTAGAGGATTTCATCTGTTAATGCTTTCAGCTCTAAAGCAACTGGGGCTGATGTTACTGAGGTTTCATGCAATTGCAAGGATTCCTGAATCAGTCCCAAGTTCCTCAATGCTAGTGTTGGTTTTGGTGGATCTTGTTTTCAGAAGGACATCCTGAACTTGATCTACATCTGTGAGTGCAATGGCCTCCCTGAGGTTGCAAACTACTGGAAACAAGTCATTAAGGTGAACGACTACCAAAAGAACAGATTCGTGAACCGGGTTGTTTCCTCCATGTTCAACACAGTCTCAGGTAAGAAGATTGCCGTACTTGGTTTTGCTTTCAAGAAGGATACAGGTGACACAAGAGAAAGTCCTGCAATAGATGTTTGCAAGGGACTGTTGGGGGATAAGGCAAGTTTGAGCATATACGATCCACAGGTCACAGGAGATCAGATTCAGAGGGAGATTTCATTGAACAAGTTTGATTGGGACCATCCAGTTCACCTCCAGCCGATGAGCCCCACCTCCGTGAAGCTTCAAACTGTCTGGGGACCCTTATGAGGCAACAAGAGATGCCCATGGGATCTGCATTCTTACTGAGTGGGATGAATTCAAGATTCTTGACTACCAGAGGATTTTTGATAACATGCGGAAACCTGCCTTTGTGTTTGATGGCCGGAACATTGTGAACATTGAGAAGCTGAGGGAGATAGGATTCATCGTCTACTCAATCGGAAAGCCATTAGATCCATGGCTCAGGGACATCCCTGCTGCTATATAGCCATATAATAAGATTTTAAGGGTTGGTTTCCATCTCCAACACCGCCCAACATCTGTTTTTTATTCATTGAAATTTTCTTTTCCCCTATCAGTTTTGCCCCACATAATCATGATAAACTGTTGTTGCTGTAACCTTTCATTCACTGTGAACTGTGAAGGGCCTCATCTCATATGTGTTCTTCTTACCTGTTTTAATTTGCTGTGTTAAACAATAATTAAAAAAGGTTTTTTAAGTTTATTGTTGCCTTATTTTGTTCTTCTTGGCATGTAAAACATAATTTCAGCAGGAAAGTCTTGGGAAGTATGAGAATTTCCAGCTGGTTCCAGAAATCTATTTAGGAAATTTTTCCCAACCTTTTTATTTTTTTTTTCTGTGGTTCATTGAGTCATGAAGTCCTTGAGATTTGTCAACTCAGCAGAAATAATCCAGGCACACCATTGGAAAAAGAAAATGAAAGACATTCAATATATTATTTGGTTTATTATTTCAAACTAGTTTTATATATGTAAATCATCAACAATTTAAAAATATCTATATTTTATGTAATTTTATTTATATTTGATTTTTAAAAATTATTATTATTGCAATCAAGTATGAGAAAATTATTTTTTTCAAATATTTTTTATTACTTTTAGAACATGTAGAAAAAAGTAAAAGAAAAGAAAAAAAAATGAAGGAAAATAAAAATTTAGAATTAAATCCATAATTTAAGGATATGTGAGTTTGCAAATAATTTTATTTACATTTGAAAGGATATGTGAATTTGTAAATAATTTTATATATATTTGATTTTATTCTAGTCTTTTTCATTAGACGATCAAACATTTAAAAAAAAAAAAAAATCATTTTTCTTAGTTTTTTTTTATAAAGATTACATGATTTAAGAATACGTGAGTTTGTAAATAATTTTATTTACAATTAATTTTATTCAAGTTTCTTCATTAGACAATCAAACATTTTTAAAAAATAATCATTTTTTTTAGTTTTTTTTTTTTCTTTTGCTTTTCATTGGAATTCTTGATATTTTTCGGGAACCAAACGCAACCTAAAAGAACAGTCTTCTAAGGTTGGGAAGTTGTAGTTGAAGTAGGGAAAATTATGTTAAAGTGCTATGAAACATCAAAAAGAATAAAAAGTGAAGTAAAGTTCCTTAAACCATTAAAACATGTGACATCTCTGACAAAATAATAAAAAATCCTTTCATATGTCAAACTTACATACTTATAATACTATTAATAAGATAATATACTCACTATTTTAAAGTAACAGACTTTTTGTCTAATGTCTAATATAATAAATTCTTTTGTGTAATGTAACAAACTTTTGTTTAATATAATATACTTACAAAAGTCTGTTACATGCAAAACAGTGTTGAATTAGGCAAAAGTTCAGCATAATGAGTATGTTAAATTACTATTATAAGTACGTAAACGTAACACATGAGAGGCATGTGACGCCCCAACCCGGCACCCGAAGGGGTGTCAAGCGAGGGTGTCACATTGTGACTGGGACTCTTTAACCTTTTCTTTCTCAAAGCTGGCACCTGTCCCTGTTTTCTCATTCATATTTACAATTTCTGTAATAACAAAAAAATTCTTTTTACATATACACATATACTAGAGTCCCTTTACTCGTACTATTACACTCCCCACTATTACAAAATCCATACATATGGGTACCGTGAGATTACGGAATAAATAGCGCTAACACCTATCTGAGACGGTCTCGCGCCGCGGCGAACCCCGTCCTCTATCCTTGTCTTCTCTCGTCGTACCTATACCGATTAAAAACTCGTGCTAAGCTTTAATAGCTGGAAATATATACATGGACGCATCAATAACATTGATCACATGTGTTTAATCGTATTTGATCTATTTCATATTATTTCTTATATCATATTCTTTGCAAGTTTCCTATACTTTCATGTTCATTTCCTTTCATGTTCGTATATTGTGCATGTATCATATACTTTCATATCTCGTATACTTTCATATAACCTATCTTATACTATCTTGTACTTTTATCTACATTCTTATAATTTTCATATACGGTACTCTTGTATGCTTTCATATGTCTTTCACCTGTTTCTAGTCTTTTTCATCTTTACATTCCTATTGCATGTCAATCTTTTCCGTTACATGTTCTATGTCTTTGGCATAGCTCTTATTTATACTTTCCTGTATTCCTGTTTCTATACTTTGTATATACCATATTCATATAACTTTTATTACTTATCTTATACTATCATATTGTACTTCCCTATATTTTCATCTTGTAATTTTTAATACAATATACTTCCTATGATTTTCATATAACGTGCTTTCATATACTCGTATCATTATCCGTCATATACATTTTGTGTCATTGATACTTTATTTCTCAGATTGTGATACTTGTCATATACTTTTCTCTTTCATATATCAGACTTGTTCATATACTTTTCATGTACTGTATTTTGTACTTTCCATATACTGTCATATACAATTCTTTGTCCTTTTCATATACTTTCTTGTACTATGTACTTTTCATATACTGTCATATTTCATATACTGTCATCTTATACTTTACTTCGTTTCAGAATCAGATACTATCATCACATAAGAATGGCATGCTTCTCATATCACGCCATATATTCTATACATCATAATTTGCATATACTTGTCATTTTCTTTAGTTTCATGCCCGCAAATACCTTAGAAGGAGCATAGAAATAATCAGACAGATTGACAGTATTATCACCGAGACGAGATGTTACTTTATCTCAGATATACCTGAGCAGTATTATCATCAGACAGATAACACGGCGCTTACGTAATATGTGACCTAAACGAGGCCGCTATAACGATCCAAACGGACGACAATGAATTCCAAACGGCCTCGGAGATTCAGAACTGTGACAGCCGCAAAGAATCGCCCTTATAGCATGCTCTCATCTATCCCTCCTCACAGTTCTGCAAGTATTAATTTAAAGATTTTATATTCACATATATCTCATATTCCCGAATAAGATCAAGTATCCAAAGAATCATATGTGATATTGGCCATGATTACTTTAATCGTAATTGCTCTCACATTTAGTACTTCATATCACTATTCTTATATTTCTTTCTTTAGAATACATGTATATCATTTCATATGTCTATTCTATATGTAAGATTTCGTTCACGTTTTTAAATTTATTCATATTTCACTATTCACTCAGATTCATATCATGTTCTATCATATATTCATCTCATATAATAAGATATAACATTTGTCAGCTATAACTCTAATGGATCATCATCTCTATCATCTACTGTAATATCTTATATCTTGCTAACTTATATCTTCACGTACTTCATCGACTATCGATTTCGTGATTTTCATATATCTTAACTTCAATTTACTGTATTCATAATTCTTTATCATACATGTAACTATTTTCCTATCATTCATGTATTTTTAGCATGTGTTGTCTAATTGTATACTTCCTAATTTCATATTTATCATATATTCATTTCCCCATATATTCCTTATATTCATACTTTTCATTCATCTATTAATATCATCTCATATTCATATATATTCTTATTTTTTATCTAATTTATATCCTTTCAATACATTTCAGGATCAGCTGAATCAAGTCCCAAAATTATATCATTAAGTCCCAAAATCTCGATTGAATCACACCCGCCTATTCCGGCCCCGAAACAACCTACGCTATTATACTGCTTTATTCCAACTTGCGAAAATTTGATACCTCGCGTAGCTGACGAACTCCAAGATTCGATAATTCCACGCGTGAAGACGCGATGCATGCATCAATTTTGTTCTCGTCCGATCAATTAGCGACTCAAAGTTCGTGATCTAAAGAAAATACTTAAAATTGCGATTTTCAACATTTAATTAAAATCTCACGAAAATCCTCGTTAGACTACACGCAGCTCGTAGACAAAAGACTTTCGTCTAAATCGACGACCCGACGATCCGTTTCATATATCAAGAGAAATGGAGTAAAAATAAAAATAAAAATAACGCTCGACTGCTCAGTCTCTCACCGTCTGTCTGAGATCAACCTATTTAGTTTTATTTTTTTATTTTATTTATTTAAAGTGGGACCCATATGTCCTCTTTTTCTTTCACTTTATCCGTTTTTAACTCTAAACAAATTATTTCATTCCGCTTTCAATTTTATTTATCATAATCAATATTCTTTAAATATTTACCATTTTTCGACATATTTTTCTAAAATCCTGCTTTCAGTGCTTCACTCTACACCTATCGCCTGTGAATTAAAAACATTCCGACCTGTTTCGAATTTAACGAAATTTACAAGGTGAATTAGATTTTCACAGCATTTAATTTAACTGGCCAATGCCTATTTCAATATCCGAGATTCAGAGAATTTTCTGCGCTTTTCAAAGCCGATAAAATTACCGCTTCTACCCTTTTTCATAAAAATATCATTTTTTCAATGAATACTATTTTAACTTATTTTATACCTAAATTACTTAATAAACTGCATGATATTTTCAGATTACAAGACATTAGGCATTGATGTTCTTTAAAAGTTGTTTTTATTCTTTATATTTAATGTTTTTTGTATTTCTTTGTTAGAAAAAATTATAAATAAATAAATAAAAGAAGCAATCAACGTATCTTTCCTATTTTCCTTGTTCTTTTTAGATTTTTTTTTTTTTAAAAAAAAACAGTTATGAAAACATGAATGAAACTTGTAATTTTGATTCTAACATAATCGGCTTAAAGCTAAGGTAAACCCAAAAAAAAGTTAGTGCGTGTGGGAAGTGGAACAGCACCCAAAAATCATTGCTTAGAAAATGGAAAGATAGTGAAAGTTGAACAAAGAAAAATCACCAGTGTGAGTCAGTCAACAATGGGTTAGGCCTTAGGCAGAGCGGAGGGCAGAAAACCCAACTTTTGAAGTTTCGGTTTAAAAGCATTCTCAAATATCAATGCCAATGCCACTAAATACTGATATCATCCCCTGCCACGTTTCTTTCACGTCTTCTAAAAGCCTAGTTCATATTTATATATATAACTACCTTTACATCGTTGGGGATTTAATTTTATTTCTTAAAATCTGATTTTTCTTAGATATAGAATTTAATCTAATAATATAAAACTCATATCTCAAAAAATAAAATCGACAATTAACTAATAAAACTCATTTACATACGTGATCAAGCTTTTTACGGTTAAACTCTATATATATCAAACCATTTAGATTAGACAATTCTATGATGGAGGCTGCTCACAGCATCTCCAATCATAACTCTCTATTTTATTTCTCTAAATTACCATTTTTTTTATATATATTTGAAGATGATGAGCCCACTTTCTTCGCTTATCTTCATATCACTGTTTATTCTTCCATATTTTTATTTTTTTCAAATAACAAATTTTTTTTTTTTTTAAACATCAAATTACAATATTTTAGAATCTTATGAAATACTTCTCTTTTTATTTAAATATAATTAATGACGTCATGGATCATATGATAAAGATGTGGGATAGATTCGAATCCTTGTAAAAACATAATACAATAATGTAATATGTAAAAGTGAATAGAAGGAAAACTAAATAAGTAAAATTCTAAAGAATAAAAATAGATTAAAATTTTAGTTTATGTCCAAAACATCATGTGATTTAATTTTATGTTCTTTTTGTTTCAATTGGAAGAAGTTTTTTTTTTTCTTAGAAATTATTTAAAGAAAAAATTATAAATTAATACTTCAAAAGGAATATATTGAAATCATTTTTTTATATTGTATATGAAAATAATTTAAATTAGTAAAATAATAACAATATAAAATAAATATGGTTTTGAATACATATAATACATTTTATTATTATAAGAATAAAATATAATTAAAAATATATAAAACAATACCGTCTTGCGATTTCATTTTTTGAGATGCAATTAAAAAATGATTGGAAGATGTTTTTTTGGTTAAAATCTCAATATAATAGAGATAGATATAGAGATGAAGAATAGAGAAAGGTTGGAGAGAAAAATCTTGGAAACGATCATAATTAAGAACTGATATTCTGAAGGATTGACAAGAAACTCCTTATTTGTCTGTTTTGGTACAGAGATAAGATACATACATGTCTTCATCCATCCTCAGTCCAAAACTGACCAAAAACAAGATGAGACTGAGTTTGAATCTTGATACACACTTTGTCAAGATAATGTACAAAGTTTGATTAAGGTCCTCATTCCTGCTTGAACAGGTAAGGTTAATGAATGTGATCACTGAGAATTTGTTGCTGGTTAAAAAAAAAAGAAACTTCTCCTAGTATCAGATTTTACAAAATTGTATTCACATTAACATTAGCACCAGTCAGTGGTTTTTTCTGCTGCAACCTCAAGACATTTTCCTTTGTAGTACTGGGAGCCATTGCCAGTCCTCCCTCATCACATGTCCTTCCTTGTGGCATTTTGCATTAATCTACCGCCATTTTCTTGTATGTATCTAACACCACCCTTCTTGATTCTTCAATGCCATATGGTCGTCAATCCTTCACAGCACGTCCTGAAGTTCGAGGCATTTTCTTTGATGCAGCTGTAGTAACATAGACACATCTTAGTAATTCACACAATCAAGTGAAATTTGATAAACAAAAACCATAGGCATAGGATATAAATTGATGGGGTGGGGGCAGAGGAACCAACCACACACAGACTAGCATATATAGTTGACATGAGAAGGGTATTATAGCAGCAGCTCCAAAGCCATTACAAAATAAAGTTATTTTCTGGTTTTCACTTTCTTCTTTCCATGCATGGAAAGCTGATGCAGAAGTTTTTTTTCCTTTTCATACATATGAGAGTGGTTGCTTTTAAAAAATATATTTTTCAGGGACTTCAGTACATTCTTTTCAAATAACATCCTTCCATAATATTATCCATGAAACCATGATGGAATTACAAACCCAAACACTATCAACACTATCCAGATATTTAAGGTTGATTTATGGTCTAAAATATGAGTATGTTTACACAGAAGCAAAGAAAATACTTTCCATACAAGGCAAAGACAAGAAAATGTGCCCCTATGTACACAATAATAATAAAGAACGAAAGTGAATAAGCAGAGAGAGAGAGCACACGTCTTCACACATCTTTCATTTGGTAGTAGGAGGAGCTTATATCCACTCAGCCACCTGGGCTTTAGCCCGCTCACCTGCCATTAAACATGTACCTAAGCTTACATATAACCACAAGCATTACGCCACACATGTTCTAGGTACAATGGAAACTAAAGTAGGAAAACTTACCTGTCTCATGTATTCCTTGGTTGTAAGAACCAGTTCGTGGTATACAACCCATCTTGGAAGCGCCTAAAGAAGGAAAACAAAAGATTATAAATTATATTGATCTGCTCATCTTTGCTTTCCTGACCTGCCATTTAAATTTTATGTGCTGACTATTTTGTTAACAATTAAAGGAGTTCATTCTTTTTAATCTCTTAACTAAGACATGTCACATGCAGTCAAGTGATATAAGTAACGTATTAATCCCATAGAAATGGTGCCATAATACGACTCCATGCTAAGTGGGCCTAGTTTTCCACAAGTTCAGCCTCTATGAATGACTCTTCACACCTGATTTTAGCATAAGGATTTTCATGTCAGCTTAAAATGAATAGCTTTTTTTCAAGAAAATCGTGCATCCCTAAGAAGATTCAACGATGAGAGCAACATAAACAAAAGAAACGTAAAATTATTTTTCTTTCTTTCTGTTTTGGTTAATATCTTTTAGTAATGTTGATCTCGACGATAAATTTCTCAGTAACGGTGTACAAGAAATTCCAATAACCAACTACTTTGCATTTTATCCCATGGGGTACAACCACTGTACTTAAATAATCATTAGTTTACCTGAGCTAAACCCGAGCTTGGGTGTATGTGAACAGTCTGGGGGTGTTTAACTGTTCGATAAGATCCATTCTTCTGTAGTCTTGCAGAGTTTGGAAAAAAACCTGAAAAATATATAAATAGAATTAAGTATAGCAATGAACAGAAGAAGAAAAATTCCACTTCCCAATCAAAACAATCTAAGAGTAGCCATATATTTACCAGCTGTTATAGACTTCTTTATTGCATCTAAACTGGCTGGGATTGATGTTCAATTTCAACTTTCCAAGAGCCTCCAACTGGTCTCTCACATCTCTGGCACGTTTCATACTCCTGACCTGAAAAGAAAAAATCACAAAAATAATTATTGAAGACTGGGAGCAAGAATTCTAACTTGATAACAACTGCAACCAAAAAGCTATAAAGGTCACCATCATTAACAATATCAGGGTTTAACATGGTCAAGATACATATTGCCTTTATCCACTGGCTTCAGTTTGATGGACCTGTTCAGTAAGACTAACCCATTCATTCACTAAGTCCCCTCCTCTTAAGCAGAGGAGGACTTGGCTCTAGTTTGTGAGACTTTGTCTAACAGGTTCAAAAACTCAGCCGATTCTGGTACAAATCGGCCGAGTCATATCTATCTCCAAGTTGGCTGCCAATATCCTAATACTTATAGGGAGATATTCGGTGAATTTGGTCATGAATCGGCCAAACTCATAATGTTTCGGCAGAGATTCCGAGTTAACTCGGGTCAACCTTGGGCCTTTAGAGAAGAAAAGCCGATTCCTCGCAGATTTACTCCATTTCTACCCATCAAAACAAAAAAATCAATTTTTTGTAAGAGAAATCTGAGATTCCACTTCAAATCAAAACTTTTCCATGAAACAAGGTTTGAAGAGGTAGAGGAGGCCATTCTTTACAGGCACATTTTACCGGAAAGCTGTTGGAGGTTGCAGAAATGGCTTCAAATAGGAAATGAGAGGGCGTACAGTAGAGGGGTCAAGGCTATTGAACATTTTATATTCCAGTGTATCTCCTTTAAGCAAGAAAGACTAAGGAAGGGAGACAAGGAAAGGTACAATAATTTTTTAACAACAGGCTATGAAGGCCTGTTAACTGCGTGATATGCAATGAGGATAGGGAAGACTATACATACCAAGAAAAGAAGGGTTATTTTATTAACTTTTGCCAAATTTATTTGATAATTTATAAAATGAGGAAGGTGCACATGTCTACTTAATTGATAAATTTTATATTTAATTATAAAAATGATATTTTTATATTTAGGATATATATTAAAATTAGTTTAGTTATGGCATTTTTAATAACAATTTTTTTCACAAGTTATAACAATAAATTATTATTTAAATTAATTTAAAGATGAATTTGAATATTAAGACTAAATTACTTTAAAATTAATATCTAACTTAGTTCACATGCCTATCCAAAGTTTTAAAAGGCGAAAGTGTAAGGCGAGACATTTTTGTATTCATGAGGCGAGGCGTAAGCCTCGAGGCTTTGAGGCGTAAGCTTTTTGAGCCTCACCAATTTCTTGGAGCAATTCATTTCTTTTCATTTTTTGATCCTTAAAATTGGCCAATGCATCTTTGCATTCCAATCTAACATCTTCACTAACTCAGCATGGTTTCATACTCATGATGAGTTCCGCCAAGTGATGCTTGCTATATGGAGTCTATTCACTCCCTCCCGCATCTTTGATTGCAAAATTTACATCTCAAATATTGCTCCCTGAACTTCAATAACATATTTCACACAAAATCTTTCTTGAATTTTTTTCGACCGGAGGAACTCATTCCCTAAAAAAAAACACCAATAATAATATTCACATTTCTATATAATAAATATAATTGACTAAAATAATAAATAAGATATAATTGAAAGGAATTTAAAATGAAATCTGTGAATTTTATCGTTTAAATTTAAACTAATATTTTAAGAGGAATTTAAAAATGAAATTCATAATTTAATTGGTTTAAATTTTAAAAAGCCAATATTTTTTTAAGAGGAAATTAAGAATGAAATTCAGAATTTAATTGGTTTAAATTTAAAAAAGACTATTTTTAAAGAGGAAATTAAAAAATGAAATTTGAGAATTTTAGAATTGGTTTTAAATTTTAAAAATCAATATTTTTTAGAGAAATTAAGAATGAAATTTAGAATTTAATTGGTTTAAATTCTTAAAACTACATGTTTTTAGAAAATTTAAAAGAAATTTAATTTAATCGGTTTAATTGCTCAAAATGAAGCCAAGAGTGGTCAAGTGATTTTTAAAAAAATTGATGAAGAAAATAGAGTAAAATGAGCTCCGTAAAATAGATTTAATTGAAAAAAATGAAAAATGAGCTATGAGCCGGGGTCAATGGGGCAGGTGGCAAGTCCAAGCTTCTCCCTTTGAATTAAATTTAAAAAAATAAGGCTAAAAAGGAACAGCGCTTCGGTGGAGAGTTGAAGCAAAAGGAGCAGGCGCCGTGAGAGGTGGGTAAGGAAAGAAAGGCTCCTGAAAGATGGAGATAGAAGAGAGGAGAGCGCAAAATGGTTTTCTGCTTGAGATAGAAGGGCTCGGGAGGAAGGGATGGAGAGATGAAGAGAGGGAGAGATTGAAGATAGATGGGATGAAGAGATACCTGGAGTCTGGAGATGAAGCCGAGATGATCGAGCAGTCGCCGCTTGAGGTAGGGTTTATTCTTCCAGTTTTCTCCCAAAATGGGCTCGCGTTCTTTTTCCCGCCGAGCAATTAGGTTTTTATTTTCCTTTTGAAGAATGCAGGTTGTGGCACTCGCCAAGGCGTGAAAGGCGCGAACAAAGCGCGCCTCAACACGCTTGACTGAAAACGTGATGCCATAGTGTTTTCGCTTTTTATTACGCCTCATATCGCGCCCGAGGCGCGACACATCAAGGCGCGCCTAGAAAACGCCTTTGAAAACCTTGTGCCTATCTCAATTGGTAAATTGTTTTAAAGTTTAAAAAAAAGTAGGATATCCAAGGAGGGGCAGGAGTCCCAAGTTCGAGTTCCTTTGGAGAAAATTTACTACATTGTAACAAAGTGCTTATGTGTCAAAAAAAATAATAGCTAACTGACCATAACCTATTATAATTCTTTTTATATATTACTTTTGTTAAATAAAATTAATTAATTTGATAATATTTGTAATTATTTAAATAATATTAAATATTAAAAAAAATTATTTTATTAAAATTTAACTCCACTTAATTACATCTATTCTCTAATAATTTATTTAATATTTTATTATTTTTAAGCTCTCTATTTATTTTAATTTACGTATCGACAAATACCAAACTGATACATCGAGACCGATACGTCTTAGAACCCTCCAAGTCGATGGCTAATACCGCGACTTTGAACCATGTTGTCTAAGGTTTCTTGGGTTAAAGGATTTCTCATCCTTTCACTTTTCAATATTAATACATGTTTTGTTTCTGATTAAAAAAAAAAAAGTCCTCTTCTTAAGCTACAGGTTCAGTTAATCAATCATAAAAATTTTTTGGTAGGCTTAACTTAAATCAATCATAAAATTTAACCACCCACAATGCAACAATAGGTTTATTTAGTCTGGAATTTACCACCTCAAGGCCTAGAATTGAGGATTTGCTGCTACAGCATATTACCAGCCACTAAACATGCTCTTGAAAAATGTGCACATAATCAAGACAGAGAAAATAGATTAGGCATTGGAAAGTACCTGAATATAATTTTCATAACACCACTGAGTTGAGTAGTTAGTTTCCTTCCAAGAGCTGTAGACCTAAAAATGAAATAGTTAATAAGGTCAATCACATTTTTGAAGCATGATCTCAAGTAGTATAACTCATACTCAGATCCTAAAGTGGAACATATACCAACAAGCTAATGCGTCCCATAGGGTTACTACACACAATGCAATCTAATAGCTAATTACGGCTAAAGTAAAATGAACGTTATCATCTCTCCACCCCTAAAATTTTTGTGGTTGGATAGTTCAGATTTACACAGAAACATCTCCTGGGCAGAAAATTCAAGCAGTTTAGATTGATAAGCAATAAGGTAAGGACTAAAAGGCAGTAAGCTAAAACTTAACAAAGCATAATAATTAGTCAACCAACCTTTAACAATGCAATATGGTCCCCAACATTGCCAGTGTGAAAATTCATCCTCGCATTGTCAGCATGGACTTGTTTGTCCTTTGGGCGATAGAAGATTGAATTACCCACTGAAAGCATGGAAGCAATTGATATGATCTCATCTGAGCACTTGTACTCATCAGATGCCGCTATCATCTTGGAGAGCATAGGATCAAGGGGGAATTCTGCCATCCTTCTCCCCACCTTTGTTAACTCCCCAAGCCTGTTTAAGGCACTTAGAGAATACAACAATTCTAGGGCTTTCAATAAAGCTTCAGATGGCGGTGGGTCCATAAAATCAAAATTAAGCAAATCATTTATACCAAGGCTCTTGAGAGAGAGCACAACATTTGCAAGATTAGTTCTTTGTATTTCTGGCACAGTATTATCTTCCAAGTCATTGTAATAGTTGTAGGCAGTATACAACCGGAAGCACTTTCCAGGACCAGTTCGTCCAGATCGACCAGCCCTTTGCATGGCTGATGCTTTAGAGATGGGAGTGACTAGTAATGACTCCATGCCAGTTCGTGGATTATAAGATTTCATCTTACAGAACCCTGGATCAATGACATACTTGATCCCATCGATTGTCAACGACGTTTCTGCAATGTTTGTGGCCAAGACAACTTTACGTGCTCCTTCAGGAGTAGGTTCAAATATATTAGCCTGCAGCTCAGTTGGCAGGTTTGCATATATAGGGCAGATTATCAGCTCAGCGATCTTTGTCCCTAAACCCCTAGTCCTGTGCTTCATGATTTCCTCAGCTGTTTCAATTTCCTCTTGACCAGTGAGGAACACCAAAATATCACCAGGTGGTTGAGTCACATGAATCTGAAGTGCAGTGACAATGGCTGCATCTAGGTAATCTGCCTCTGGTGCTTTAGTATAATGAATTTCAACAGGATACCGCCTCCCAGGAATTTTAAAAATTGGGGCAGAATCAAAATAATCACTGAACTTTTCGGCATCAAGAGTCGCACTTGAAATAAGCAACTTCAGATCGGGTCTAAAACGAGCAACATCCTGTAAACAGAAGCATTCAAAAGTCAGATGATGACTAATAAAAAGGATGATCAAAGCCAATCTTAGTCCATAAAGGCAAATGCTCCATCAGTGCAACTTAAAGAAAGCACTTCCACTAGCAATGAGAAGGGTTGCTCAATGGTTTACCAGGTCTCACACCAAAGCGATCTCCGAATCAAAACCAAAAAAATGGCGTAACTGCAAATATCCTTACTAGAGTTATTTCATGGATCAATTACCATACCTTTGATGATCCAAAGGAATGTAACCAATTGGACCTCCATAAGCAGCCAATCAGATTTTTTTTTTAATTATACACATAGGAGATCACTGAGGCTGGACTTACCAAATTGCAGGCCCCGCTTTATGCATAATCCTGAGGTAAGTAGGAACGTTGTAATTTATACACGAGCAAAGGCACCAGATAAAGCCTTTGTATTTTCTTAATAAAGTGATTGAGCAAGCTGAAATAGTCCCCTGCCTCACCTCTTTACTTAATCCAAATAGAATATCAGTAGATAGCGTTCTTTCGTGAGCTTCATCCACCATCACCACACTGAAATTTTTTTGCAGAAACAATAAGCAACCAGTGTAACTCATACAATAAAACCACTAACATCACTATAAAACAGCTCACCTGTAGCCTGACAGATCTGGTTCACTGAGGAATTCTCTCAATAACATTCCATCAGTCATATATTTCAGAACCGTCTTTTCTGATGTGCAATCTTCAAAACGGATAGAATAACCAACCTGTTCAGGAAGATTATGTTGAGTACTGTTAAGTATTCCGCACTGAAGGACTGAAGACTATCTATTATTACATACCAAGATTACATTCTGTAAAACAAATAAGAAAAAAATAAATAAAAGATTCATTTAAGCAAAAAAAAACATGATTCAAAATTTTCAAATTATACTCCCGATTGGATTAATCATTTAATCAATAAGACCAAGTAGCAGGATTCCTAAGGCAACAGATCACCAGTCACATGTACCTCTACCATGTCTATCATAGTAACTCATAGCAACAGCTCATACATCACAAATCAAATATACATATTTCTTTTATTCATAGGATCAATTGCAAAATGCACATGCCTCATTCAGAAATCAAGCAATTTACAATTAATAGTTTAATCAAAAAATAACATTAATTGGTAAGGAAGTCACAACAAAAAATTGACCTTCTACAATAGCAATGGAATGCATAAGATATGAAACTCATACCTCATGGCCAAGTTTAACACCCATTTCTTGAGAAACTCGAGCTGCAACGCTCATAGCAGCAACTCGTCGTGGCTGCGTGCATCCAACCTGTTGCATCAGTAAGATACATTAAATATAACTCCAGATCGATCACAAGGCAATCAACAGAACAAGATTGGGGGTCATCCTCCAGTTAACTTATGATAAAAGCATAATGTATTCTTAAGAATTTGGTTTTCTTGGTGTATGGTCTCTTCAAATTTAATTGCCGGTTGCTTGCTAGATTTCATCAATAGTCTATCAAGGTTCAAATTTTGTGTTGCATGTTTCTCTGTTATCATCCTTTGGAGCTTAACACATGTCAAGTATACTTGGTTGCACCTCCTCTAAGCTGAACAACTATTCAAATATTTTGCTTTTAAACAAAGAAATAAATACACCATATACTTTTATCATAATCTATTTTGAGGAAACACACAAGTGACAAAGCTTATACCTTTCCACGCTTTGTGTACCCAGCTTCATGAAGATATTGAGGTATCTGTGTGGTTTTTCCAGAACCTGTCTCCCCAACGATAACAAGAATCTGAAAAATCAATAGTAAGAGTCATAACCATGAGAAAATCTACAACAAGTTTTAGGCATGGAGCAGCAAAAATCATCAGCATATGTAAGAAGCCATTCCTCATCAACACAGGTAACAAAATAAAATACGCACACCACCAATTACCACCACTAACAACAACAACAACGAACTTTGTGAAATTTAAAGTACCTGATGTCTTCTACTGCTTGGAGCAATTCATCTCATATGGATAGATAGGCAACGTTTTTCTATCTTCCTGAATGAACAAAATAACATCTGATAGTTAAAGTAAATTCCAAAGAATCTAATATTATTCAAAAAAGCTAGAAATACTCATTGCCCAGGTTCCTTCAAGAACTCCAGCGGCTTTCTTCCTCATTAATGTGCTCTTAAGTAATCAGATAAAAATCTGATTTCTTCTGTTTTTCCTTTAATGTTGATGCAGAGAGATGAAAAAGTTGTCAAAAATATATTGGTTAATTTCAAAACTCACCAACTATATGCTCATGATATAAAACATATACATACACACATACATGCATACATATACATACATACATATATATATATATATATATATATATAGAGTATATATATATATATATATATATATATATATATATATATATATATATATATATGTTGACTCTTTTACCTTCCCCATCCTAAGATTCCAAAATAGAGTATAACTGATTTTTTTTATTTTTTTTTTATCAGTAAGCAGAAGAATGTAATAAAAGGGGGAAACTCTGAGTACACAAGTATATAAACGACACAAAAAGCCTAAAAACATAAAGCAAAAGACAGAGCAGGGCACATCAAACCCTGTACAGCTAGCCTACCAGCCCCACAAAACAGCCCAAAAAATAAAGCTATACAACCCCTAAAGTCACCAACAATGATAAGCACATCCAACAATGAAAACAAGTATACTGTTCAATTTTTCACCCATGCATCCCCATGCTTTTTACCTAAGGTACAACAATTCTGAAAACATGATCCTAAAGTAAAATAAAATAAACCTGTTATAAAAATGAAAACAAAAAAAAAGTGCGAGCTTTAAAATACATACCTTAAGTTTCTCTAATGCTGATTTTGTGACAGAGTCATCATGAGAATCATCAAATAAACCATCTTCAAACTGCATATCAAAAGAGATGATTCCAGAAGAGAAGTTCACACTGAAAACAGAGTATCATTTTAATGATGAAATTATGAATAGAAATCAAGCATACCTTGTCACCATCCATCACAGATGCCTTGATGAATTCAATCTGGTCCTCAAATACAAACCTACACTTGAAAAGATTTTAGGGTAAGATATTAAACAAAGTGTACCCATGCATAGACAATGGAAATCTAAAATATACCACAAGTGTTTTAACTTCAATTAGAAAGGAAATACAAACTGGGGTGATCTTAAGTTTATTTATTTATTTATTTTAAACACTACTTCAAGTAAGTAACCAAATATGAATTAAAAAAAACAAGCAGTAAGGTCACACGCTTACTGATAGTCATCTGACTTTTGGTTTTTATCCTTTGAA
Organism: Tetrastigma voinierianum; assembly: GCA_016808115.1. Taxonomy (NCBI): domain Eukaryota; kingdom Viridiplantae; phylum Streptophyta; class Magnoliopsida; order Vitales; family Vitaceae; genus Tetrastigma; species Tetrastigma voinierianum. The sequence continues at coordinate 71,569 of JAEQBH010000459.1, forward strand.
CCAAATTTTAAGGTTGCCTTTCCTGCAAGACAATTGCTTCATAATTAGGATACGGAAAAAATAACAAGGTCCATTTTAAAAAACACAAAGTAACTTATAAGATATTAACAAATCATCACTCTGATGTTCCATGCCTCTTGTTCTTGCAAATGGATTCATCTTTATCACTTGCACTCAAGTCCCTGTGCAGGATCTAAAAGTAAGTAAGATTCCCATAGTACAAAGGCAGATACGTTTTGAGAAGATAAATTCAAACTTTGACATCCATAGTAGTTTCCCGTTATCTACGATAGGTATACTTTGTGCATGTGACTGTTAATTGTGTGCAAGTTATTGGTGTCAATTGCCATCATCTTGTGCGCTTCATGAAATCAACTGACCTATAACGCTGCAAAGCCACAGAAAATCTCTTCTCCTGATTTACACCCCCGTCCTGATCATAAGCCTCAGGCATTCTATACTGGATTCCATTAAAAATACAGTAAGAGTACACAGATGATGAATAAAAACAAAAATAAGAAGCAAACATAAAAATCGATGGTAATAAATTCCAAGTCAATAATGTCTTGTTTTCCCATAAGCTCTCTTTGGCACATTGGAAATTGTTCCCTGATGAAAAAATAAATACTTGTTCATAATTTTCTCACCTTTTTATGCTGGTAATGATGAAAAACCTAATATGGAAAACTGAAGAACTTGTGCAGGCCTCATTATTTCAGAGGATACTGCTAGTAAACTCATGAATAAAGGATAAAGCAGCAGGGCTAGATTATTTAATTATGTCTTTCTATCAAAACTATTGGGATGTTAATAAGGAGGATTTACTAAAAGTTTTTACAGAATTATACAGTATTGATCAGCAGCACATGTAACACTTTGTTTATTGCCTTGATACTTCAAAAAAGAGACATAATTTGGTTAAGGAATTTCATGCGATTGTTTTGATGACAAGCTTGTGTATAGCAATTGCCAAAGTTCTTTTGAGAAGGATCAGAGACATTCTCTGACATAGAATAGTTGCACCTCAACCAGATCATTTTGAAATGAGGACAGATAGTTGATAATCCTTTATTATCAATAAGATTTTAGAAGCTAGGGTGTCTCTAAGAAAGAAATAGTCCACTACAGATTTTGAAAAAGTTTCACAATCACAATGTCTTGGACTTCCCTTTAATCACATTACATGTCTGAAAGGTCTGCAAATTTTCATCAGATGGAGAAAGAGGATAAGGGGATTGGGAAGCACAAATTACAGCAAAGTCCTATGGCAAATTGCTTGTCTTACTTTGATTTGGATGGTATAAAAGGAAAGAAATGCAAGGATCTTTGAAGACAATTAGAGGACAACCAAAACATTATGAGACCTGACCTATTTCTATTCATTATGTTGGACATCTACCACTATAGCTTTCAAGGGCATTCCTATCAGCCTCATTCACCCAATTGGATTTCATATGTGATCCAAAAGTGTTGAAATAGTAATATTGAGATGTTTTCATGTCGTTTGGTTCTTTTTCCTTTGTTTGATCCAGGTTTGTAAGTGGGAGAAGGATTTCTCATCCTTCTTCATTTTACTCTGTTAATGAAAACATTTATTATTTCTGATTAAAAAAATAAAAATAAAGGTACTTATCAACTTTAACCACATGAAATAATTGGATTGCAAAAACATGAACAAGCAATTATCTTCCAAACTGAACAAAAAAGCTTCCTATATTACCATAACAACTTATCAAAATTATGGATGAATAAAGGAACATAACTAACATGCCTTGAAAGAAAGTATCATAGTTTGTTACACTTACCTCATTTATATCATCAGTTTCTTCAGACCTCTTCTTCACAAGATCATATATTTCCTTTTTGTATCTGCCAACATATAAAAAAGCATGACAAACTTATCATAGACCAAAAACTAACTTTTCAGCTTTAGAGGATAGATAGCCTCAAAATGATTAATTCTTTTATCTTCAAGATGTCATAGCTCAAAGTTAAATTTTATGAATGAGTACTAATACACCCAAGAGGCTAAGTTCAAAGAAAATCATGAAAGAAATCGACTCAAACTGTCATACCCTGTATTGCAGACACTTCTAAGGATGACATAAAACAAGCCTAAATTATGTCTCAAGAAATAGAGGTTGTATGTAAGGAAAAGAAAAATATACTACATACATCACGCTCCCAGAATAAGCCAAAAAAAGACAGGAATTGAATAGGATGCAACATAAGTACTACTGTACCAGTAATCAATATGTCAGAGACTTTTGTTGATCACATAAGCATCCAGATTGTTTCAATTTAATCGATGTAAGGTGGGTTTTACAGGTTTATGGAGTTGAATAAATAATTTTTCATTTTAAATCCACCTACTTCACATTAAGCTATATCCCCTCAAACCTAGTGGAGTATGCATGAGGAAGTTGGGTGCTTCTTTTATCTCCACCACATAAAATAGACTAAACTAGAGACCCCACCCATAAAGTAAATCATCGCACGCCTATGATCATTCATATAGCAATTTCTTAGGCAGCATTTGCTTTTTTTTTTTTTTTAAATCTGAATTCTCCTTAAATCTAAATAGAGCTGAATGTAATTAACTGATCTAACTGTTTGAATTTTTATTAATGTTTGTTGTTAAGTGTTAAGTTATATCCTGAATATAATCAAGTCTTAAAATCTAGTATCTTGAGATAAAACATTCACTTAAAAATTAATTCATTTTATTTCTTCTCATATGAATTTGCAAATAATAGCAATAATAATTTATCATATTTCACAAAATATTGGAAATTCATTAAGCATAACAAGGAACAAAAATCGGTTTTTCGGCCGATTATTTCGCGAAAAACGGTTTTCGACCCGTAGAAGAAAAATCGATTGGAAAAATCGTCCCGAGGGAAAAATCGGAAATGTGATTTTTCGCGGCTCGGAGAAAAAAACCGATTTTGCGAAAAATCGAGTACAATGAACCTGGCGCTTGTGCAGGAATTTCTGAAAAAATATCGGTAAAATATCGGTAAATATCGGTAATCACTATTTTGACTCCAAAATTTTTATAAATACCCATAAAATCATACAATCTCTTTACAAACTCATCCATACACATCCAAGCTCCATTTAACTCTCAAATTATTTTTCTTTGTGATTTATCTCTCCAATATTTTGAAGATCTTATTATGAATATTATCTTCGTGAAGATGGGCCGCCGTCAAATAATGTAATGGAGCCACATCGGTCTTCATTTGGGTTTAAATTACTATTTAGCAATGTAATTTCTCGATAAATTATAATGAATATTATTTTGATAAGTGTATATTTCTTTATTTATGTAACTATAAAAGTTAATAAGTATTTTCATGAATTTGAAGTATTTTTTATTAATTTTAGCTTTACCGATATTTTTGTCAAAATATCCAAGTATTCTAGATATTTAGATATATCAAGTAAAATCCAAGTACCGATATATCCGTAATTACCGATATTTTGTTCCTTGAGCATAACTAATTATGAAATTAGTCAGAAACTCATGATTAGATGATACATACAATTTATAATTTTCCTTGGTTGCAAGAAAAGGTTAAAAAAATAACATTAATACTTGCTTTTATAAGTTATATCTTCAGATTTATGGATTTATAATTGAAATATGTGTTCCATTATTGAGACAAATCCATTAGTTTTTTGAATTCCTAATGTGGAAAGAAGTATCATGTCCTAGCTTTTTATTTTCTGAATAATTAAAAAAAAAATTCATTGGAATTGGTGACCATTAGTTTATTTTGGTTGTTCTGTATGGTAAGCATTGGATTTTTTAAATTTGTGCAGATTATTTCTATCCCAAATGTTATAATTTTCTTATCACTTATTTTCATTTCTAAGTGAGTAATCTACATAAATTTATGGAATATAATTTCATTGAATTTGGACAATTGTGAGGTAAAAATTAGGGCTCATGTACTAGAATTTTGGCTTATTAGTTTTGAAATTTAGTATTAAATTCTTTTAGGCTTTTCATATTTGTGTAGTTGGTTTTGGTTTAGTAATCAACTCATGAGAAAAAAATTTATCTAAATTTTCTTAAAAAATAAGAGAAATTTGGAGAAAAAGTTCATTTTCCCATTGAAATAAAAGGAAAATTTTTTATCTTTCCATTTAGTAAAAATTGTCTTTAAAAGGGGATAGTTTAAAAAAAAAACAACAAGCAACTCTAAAAATGGCTTACATCTAAAAGCAAGTATTTTTTAAATATAAGAAAAAAAGAAAAGAACCCTTATTGTTAATTTGGTTTTGGTATACTAGAAAATAAAAAACTTAAGGATAAAAAAATTAAACAGTCTAATTTTATATAATGGAAATTTGATATCAATATCATGTTTATAATTTTTAGAAAGCTTGCTATTTTTTTTCTATCCAAGAAAGCTTGTTCTATTTATTGCTTTGTATGTTACCTTAACCACTTTATTTTTTAAATTAACTTATAGAATACAAAAAAATGAAGATGATGGATATAGACCTATTATTAGTGAAATGTGAGTTATTACTCACTAGCCCATAGACCTACTGTACGGACTTTACTCGGGTCAGGGAACTGACAGGACGGCGCACGAGGAGTGCTATGTTGGCTTGCAAGCATGAAACGTATGAGCATAAAGAGAATATCGTGTCTACGGACGTGCATGTCAGGTGTTGAAGGTGCACTCAGGACTGTTGGGAAGATGATTAGGAGTCGAGGCATGCTTAACCAGGTGAGCGCGAGGCAAGCGCAGGGAGCTTGTCGCTAGTTTGGGACTAGACTATGAAGAAGGGTCTTGGCCTACCCTACGCAAACTAGTCAAAAGATGGAGCCGCTTTCCTGATGAACCCGAGACAGGGCGAAACCAGTCAACATGAATTATGGTGGTAGTGTGGAAGGTTGGGTTCCTCGACAAGGTGTCAAGAGGGGCCACCGCAAGGGCCATGCCGCTATGAAAAGTTAGGCTTGTGACACCTACCATTTACCTTAACCCCTTTATTTTTAAAATTAACTTACAATATAGAACAAAATGAAGATGATATAGACCTATTATAAGTGAAATTGGAGTTCTAACTCATTAATATAGACCCTAACGTTAAGTTTACCACCTTCTTTGCTTGATCCCCACGTATGTTGCCACCTTCGCTCTAAATTCTCCATCCTTATAGTGATGCAAATGGACTTTAACATATACATAAAAAAGAGAATTTTTATTAGTTGCAATTAGAGTCAAATTAGGGTTAGTAGTTTGAGTCAAATTATGATTATTAGTTAGAAAGGAATTTCCATTTAAATTAGGATTATCATTTAGAGTGAAATTATGATTCTTTTTGTTAGATTCAAAGTAGGAGTTTAGATCATATTAGGTCATTAGAATTTTAGTACATTTAGGATTCTTAGATGGCTGCATAAATATGGTATTCAATTAATGTAAATCGAAACATTTTTGGAGTAATAATATTTTATCTTTTGCAATCTTTGCAACTTTTAATTGTGAGATTCCATTGACTCTCAATGGTGAGACTCCATCGGCTTTCTAGGTGAGACTCCTAGAAGACCTTAGTAAGATTCTAAGGTTTCTACCTATCCCCTTCTAGTACATTCTTTTTATTTTATTATCAAAATTTCTCTATCACATCTCTTATCTATATATTTTTAATTTTACCCTTGTTCCTTTTCCCTAAACCCTAATTTATAAAAAACCCTTCTTCACCCACCTTGCATTGAGGCAACCTTTCCAGGGTTGTCCTACATCATATAGTCTATATACTTCAAATCTTGGCTCTAACTCTGATCCAACCCTGGCTCTTTCAATAAGTTTCCACCATTTATCTCAGCCAAGATCTTACCAAGCTTGTTCAACTAGATAGCTTAGGAAAACATCAATACATGCCTTGATCACCAAATAAATGACTAGTATGATTGATGACAGCAATACTTCAAAAGAAAAGCACATGCCTTGATCAGTCAATGATAAACATACACTTGATTATTTTGAAATCCAGGTTAGAAAGAGTCAGAGAGATTAACGCAAGCATGCATCATCTCAGTACCTTAGTTCACGCTGTTCTGCTTCAGTCAACTTTACGCCATCAAAAAGATATTGTTCATCTTCTATCTCATCTCTGAAATTAACAATGCATCAATAGAAATTATAGGATGAAGGAGAAAAGAAATCATGAGCAATACTAATATGCAGGTCAAGTATACAATTCTATCAAATGATTAAGTGACTAAGATCTAAGAAAGTAATAGATTTTTTTTTTTTTTTTTTTTTTTTGATAGGTAAGAAAGTAACTGAAAATTGTAGAGTCGTTTCATCATACCTAAGCTCGTCCAGTTTCTTTTGCTCCCTTTTCTTTAAATATTCTTGTCTTGAAACTTTTCTGAGACAAAGCAAGAAAATAAAGATTATCACATGCATAATAATTAAATTATGAAGATTACAGATACATGAAAAACATCCAACTATTCTGGTACTAGGATTAAGTTCATTTAATTTGACAGCTGATGGGAAAGGTCTGAAGCAACTAAATGTACTTCCAGCATAGGCTTCTTTGACTTTGACAAATCAGGTGATAAAGAGCAAACATGGGAAAATCAAGTGGATATGGCACAGTCTAATGGAAAGGAAATGCAACTGTTCGATGACACAACATCGACATCATTATGAACCTAAATGATAGACCAGAATCAAGCTTCTTATGTCTGACCAGACCCTTTATCAGATCATACAGGCATGACATGAGCATAACTGCAGTATATTTACATTAATTCTGGAATTGTCCCTGTGATCCTACATGAACTAAATCTTAAGTAGAAAGCTCAAGCTCACAGATTATAAACGGTAAGTATACTGGAGTATGTTCATCAATGAGGCTTTATTTGGGATCACATCTTGCTTTTACCTTTGTCAATGAATCTGAGCTGAGCCACAATATAATTTTAATGGACAATTTCAGAATTACAAAAGTATAACTATTCATCCTACATAAGCCAAAAAAGGGTTTCCACAAGAAACAACATTGCCCTTGCTTCCCTGTTAAGAGTTATTTTTTTTAGCCAATAATTCTGATAAAAAACAAACATGTATAGAACATCCTAATTAGTCTAAAAGAAACCTCTGTATTCCAATAAGTCGATCTGAATAGGGCTTAGGCAAATATTCCTTGCATCAGAACCAACTTCCAAGAATCATCATCAGCATAACCTGAGGATAAACTGGATTACAAGTTATGATCACAAACCTTAAAGCTGAAATGTCATCTTCCTCCATAGCTTGAGATCTCCGGATTGCCTCTTCTGTTGTACCATAAAACGCATTAAATTGGAGTAATGTACATAAGTATGTGGATTTATATATGTTTAGATTACAAGTATGATTCCCAAATTCGTGTACCTTCCTCCTTCCGTGATAACTTTGACTCTGTTAACTATAAAGACAAAATTTTAAAAAGGAAATCATCATCAGCATGGATATCAATCACTGTGTACAAATGGAATAAAGAAAAAACATCCTAACAAAAAAGATGGAACATATGAGAAGCCTATTTCAAAGAAAGAATAAGTCGTAACAACAGTAAAAATGCTTTAACTTATTTCTACTGATGAAAAATAAGTGTTTGCACATATACATGGATACCGATGTGTACTATATACAAAATGTAATAATGTAAGTATGCAAATTATTGTCATACTCCTTAAAATTATAATATAATTTAGACAAACTGAGCCAAAATTGGTTTGTGCGTAGTTGGTTTCAGGCATGAATGCAAGTCAGAAACCCAGGTCAGGACTCAGCAGGCCGTCTATCTCCAGAGACTCCCAATTTAATTTTTTGGCATCTCAACACACCATATGATTGAACAAAATAGGTTGACTTGTTTGAGATGCCAGACCTACACCCAGTCCTGTCTAATTAAATCCAATCTTCTGGATTTCTTTGCACTAACTTTCTTTGAATCAGGAAATTTCCAACCTTCCAAATATACATTTTGACACATATAGATGACAAATGATTCCATGTATAAAGAACTGCAGATGGCATGATAATTTGGAACCAATTCAATAAACTTATGACAAAAATAAGTTCTGAGATATCCTAATTGATGATTCCCCTTACAGTTAACCTGCCCAAAACTACCAGGACAAAATTGAAGTAACCAAAGGCAATTTCATGTAAAACATTACCTTTCGTGTCCGGTCTGCATCCCGTTGTCTTATATTCCGCTCCAACTCCTCCCTCTCTCTTTGGTCACGCAAGCTTTCTTCTTCCAACTGCATTCCCAGAGAAATGGGATCAATGTCTAAATTTTTGAGACTGGAAACAGCAGGAGGGGGGAAAAGTGTACATTTATGAACCATGATGAGTTAACAAATAAAGACTATCATAAGTATACTTTTTTTATTGGGCAGAAAAACTAGGGCAGCACTGGCTCAAGGCTTGAGTAAAACCCATTGAAACAGAATTCAAAAAGGCAGTAGCATAATCCGTCGTTTTACATTTAACTATTTAAGGCATAACCATAAAGCAAACAAACACATGCTCTCTGAACATATACCTCTGAGTCGTCGTCTTCATCCCGAGAAGTCCTTCTTTTAACTCGTCTACTTTCTTCTGCCCGCGTAATTACCTGCAACAATGTGATCATCCAAAACAAAACCAACCAGTCATTGTAAGAAGTGTTAAATGCTGATAATAAGACGCAGAAACGAAATGTTAGCGATGGGGTATGAACACTATACCTCATCATCAGCATCGTCTTCTACATTTTCAGTCTTCTTCCTGAACCTTTTCTTATGGGTATCTGCTTTTTCGGACCGAGAAGATGCTGCAGCAGCAGTGGAAGATCGATTGTCAACAGCGCCACCACCGTCATCATCACTGTCATCTGCATCCAAAAGTGCATAAGTATTCTGCTTCCTCACGAGCATCGCTGCTTCCCTTTCTTGTTTCTGATAAGCCTGTACATCAACAATCCACGGGAAAACCCATTCAAATCTTCCCGTTCAAGCCAAAAACCAGAAGGGCAAAAATCACGGAAAATGCTTCATGAAACAATGCTCACATTCAACCCCGAAGCTTTATGCGGTACTTTTGAGAAGATCTCCTCCGCAAAAGAACGTGTTTCACTGGAAGCAGACAAACCAGGCTTCCACGGCACCACACAACATCAGCAGGAGACAAGAAGCTTGTTTGAAAACACAAGAAACAACATTTTCAAATATCCAATTGCTCGTAATTCTTTTCTTTTCTTAGCCGAATTACACAAAAGTAGCCCAGAAAATAAAATTTTAAGTAAACTCACCCAATCCGACTACGTATTGAACCACGGTGGGTTGAGAATATCCCAGTAAGGATATCAATTGGTCGGAGACCAGTGCTAAATTGCTATCGCTCGCCGTACCGACGACGGTTGATTCAGAGGAAACGAAAAGAAACCCGTTTCAGAGGTCACTGCGTTGGGCCTGGTAGAGCCGGCAGGGAAAGGGTTTGTCGCACCGGCAGTTTCCGGTGGAACTCAGCCCTCGCTTGTTCTGGTGATGGAAGACGGACTTCGGAGAGCCCAAGGGGGGCAAGAAAGACCGAATTTGTAATTCTTGAATCTTGGCTCTCCTCTTCTATTTTCTAACTTTCCTGAATAAATTTGTATTACGTCAAAAAAATGTTATTATAATAAATTTCTTAAACTATATACATCAAATTAAAATGAGATAATTGACAAAAATAATCTCACAGTTGTCTCATCTTTTTTAATCAATTTGTAGGGTCATTTCTTAGTTTGGTCTCGATCGACCGATGATTAGCTAAAAGAGTATAACAAATCCTACGTGACACTCTTCCCTCCAAACACACATTAATGCCTTAACAATCACCCTATGACTTTTCTTCTTCCCATAATGAACCTGTTGATGTTCTTCTTCCACCCCCTCTCTAGCTCTCGTCTACCTCTCTTCTTCCTTGATGTTGTCTCTCTTCTTTTTTGATCATCCTAACATTGTATCTCTCATCTCTCTTCTTCCCTCACGCCACCTAGCTTTTAATATTTTCTTATTTCATTTTCTTTGTATCTCTCGTCTCTCTTCTTCCCTCACCCCATCTTTTTAATCTTAATATTCCACCTGCCTCTATATTAAGATTTGTTTTGTCAGACGGTGGTGATTGGTTATCTTAATCTCTCATTGATGTCATTTGTGGTTTCACTGAGAAAGCGATACATTTCAAAATGGAAACATCATTGCATACAAGGTAAATTGTTTATGTCCCAGAAAAGTTGCAATTTTTACTTTCATTTGGTTGCTGTTTGTAGTTTTTCCTTACATTAAGTTGTAAAATTTTAGTAGTCCGAATGTAGTGTTGGAGATTGATTAAGCTATGAATTTGTTAATAATCCGAATGTTGAGAAGTGTATAGTAATTTTCCTTTTTTGTTGACTTATAGTAGTTAGGATGTATTTGAACGTTGCTCATTTATGAATTTAAGCAATGTTTTTTGGTTAATAGTTGTGATTCTAGTAGTTGATTGTGTGTAGATGCTACTCACTTATGAATTTAAGCGATGATTTATTTTTTATAGTCGTAATTTATTGTTGTGTGTGAATGCTGCTCAATTTTGAATTTAAGCAGTGATGTATTGTTAATAGTTATGATTTATAGTTAAGTAGTAATATTGTAAAATCCGAAAAAATTCTAATTTTCTAAAAAATGGTAAAATGGTAATTTCGGTCAAAATCCGAAAATTTTCTAGATCTCGGATGACGAAACGGACTTGGCGTTAAATGATACCATGAAATCCTTCTAATAATTTCGGGAGCGGTCGAATTTCACGTTTTGAGATGGTGAGGAATTTAGTTTTTCGAGGCGGTCGAGATTTCACGTTTTAGTGGCGGGTATCGGGTGTCGTAAGCGATTAGTGACATGTGATGTGACAAAGTCGGCTACTACGTATACTATGTGACACATGTTGCATGATTAGTGAGATTATGGAAATGAATGGTTTAGATTAAGCCATGTGTCAAATAGTTAAATGAAGGACACAATGGGAATTTTTGAAATGTTTAAGTGAATAAGACAAAAAAATGAAATAGTTTTCTTCTCCAATTTGAAAGCGTGCGATCAGTTGAGTTTTGAGGTTTTAGAGAGAGAAAGCGTGCCTTATCTCTAGAATTCTCGTTGAGGCCGTCGGTTAAACCAGACAGAAGCAAAGTCGATCTATGCGTGAGGGCTACGGCAGGCGCGTTGGTGGAGTTCAGACAACTCCAAGAGAGGTAGGGGTCTTCTCCACTTATGTTATTATTTGGATATGAGTCATTAGCCAGATGGTTAGGGATATTATGAGGAACCGAATTTGGCGAAGTAATTTGAGTCTGAAAACGACACAGGCAGAATTGGAAAATCCTTTATTGTGTGCGTGAGCAGTCTTGGAGCCCGAGGGGTTTCCTTGTTCACATGATTTGTTGTAGTTTTGTGTGGTTTGGGTGATTAAGTGATTGTTTGATTGATTAATTAGCCCATGTGGGCTAATTTTGGTGTTATTGTTGTAAATTGAATAACATAAATTATGTGAATTTAATTATGTTAATATATGCATGAAAAATATATTAGCATGAATATTTTGGAATTGTCATGTCACATTAAGCGGCTTTGGGGCGCGCAGAATGTGGAGTGTGAGTCATGGCGTGAAAGAAAGCAGCGAAAATGTTTGTAGAAAGAATTTGACTGGAAGATTTTACGGAGAATTGTGTTGGGAGATTATTAGCAATTCACGTCGGAAGGGCGTAGAATTGTTTTAGGAGGTTATCCAACCGATTAAGCCTCGGAGGGTTAATCGATAAATTTCTGAAACTGATGACAAGTTTTGAGACAAAACTTTTGTTTTGAAAACTGTACTTTTACTCTCATTTGGCTTAGGCGTGTGTGAGGGAGTCGATGGGGACTCGAGACATGGTATTGGGCATGTAGACATTCAAGTAGGATCATGTAATTACTTAAGTGTGATTGTTTTCCATGCGTACCTTAGGTGGGAGATAACACGCGTAGGAAATTATCATTCTTGGGCTTTGCTCCCAGGTCGGGGATCATTATTCAGTCGGGAGCGTCTGGGAGGACAAACGCTCACTAGGAGCCGCGTTTTAGAAAGGCCAGTTTATGACTTTGGTATTCATTTTGTAGAACATGTATTAAAACTTTAAATTTTGATATATGTTTTGGTTAAGAGTATTGTAATAACTCTTGAACTATTGGTATATAATTGATGAATTTTGTGAGTATTGATGCATGGGACCAAGTGACCATTTTACTGCTTGTGGACCGATATAGTTGTTGTTAGTGTTAGGACATGTTTGTACCTGGTGGAAACTCCCTCGTCCTGAGAGACTACGCCGATTTCCCCGTGAGTGTGGTGTCGAGTTACAGACGTCGCACAGTATTCCGCCGAGTTGACGGGTTGTCAGCGGTTTACTCGGGGCCAGGGTGTCACAAATATGTTGTTAATAGTTAGGATTTATTGTAAAACCCGAGAAAATTCTAATTTTCTAAAAAATGGTAAAATTGTAATTTTGGTCAAAAGCCGAAATTTTTATAAATCTCGGATGATGAAACGGACTTCACCGTTGGAATCGTCTCTCAGCCCAGTTCTGCGTTGAATTTCGGTCGAATTGAAGCAGTTGGAATTTACACGTTTTCGAGGCAACGAGGGTAATCTCGGGACACTGGCACATTTTGGAGTGGATCGAGGAGTCTTATATAGTGTCGAATGGGGAAGTAGTCAGCGAGGAGAAATTTAAGTGGGTACGCGTGGACGTATGACGTCTCTGAGTGGATGGAAATCCAGCTTTATTATGGATAAAAGGATGTGTGTCAGAGAATAAGTGGCAGTGGACATGTGGCATGAGAGGACAATTCTCTTGACCCCGAGTTATTGACAGGTTTGGGAGAGGAAAGAACCGATTGAAAGAGAGAGAAAGAGAGGGAGGATTCTTAGAGAGAGAGACTCTAACTTCTCTAAAATTCCGGTGATCGGACCTTGAATCAGGTGAGCTTTGAGACAAAGTTGCTCACACTGGGGCAAGGCTACGCGTAGATCTGCAGGTTTTGTGGAGTTTAGGCAACTCAGGAGGTGAGGGTCTTCTCCTACTTGGTTTTATTTTACGGCAGAGTCATTTTAAGATGGGCATGGATGGTATGAGGTAAAAGTGAGTGGCCGTTTGATCGATCCGAAAGTGGGGCTGAATGCCCGAAAACTTTGGGACCCGTTTTGGATAGTCCCGGACTGATCTCGGACTGAAAATGGTATTTGTGTGCCTTATATGTGTGTTATAATTGTGTGTTATTGCTTGATATTTGAATAAAATGCAAAATTGTGGTTTTGGGTGTTGTGAGGCTTGAAATGGCCATTGATTTCGGTTCCAAAGAAGTGGAACCGATGCTTGACGAGGGGGTTGTCCATGGACAACCCATGTATTGTTTGGGAACTGTTAAAATAGTCCAGGTTGATGGTTGGACTGAAATTGTCCATATGTGTTATTTGCATAATATTGCTTAAAAATGAATGGTTTGAGATATGTGTAAAAAAAAATTGTTAATGCATGTAATTTAATGTGTTAACATGATATTTGAATTATATGAAATATAATTGTGTGTGAGCCATTGGAATTGGATATAGGAAATGGCATAATGCATTTCATATGCCTTTGGGCACCATAATAGTAGGTGTGAGTGTGACAGAATTCATCGAGGGTTGTCCAACGATGAATTAACTTTGTAAAATTATTAAAAATAATAATTTTATGGAAAGTTGTCCAGAAAGAATTGTGTTGGGAAAATTGTCCGACAATTCACGTCGGAGGCCCATGAATTTGTCGGAGAGTTGCAATAAATTCACATCGGAGGATTGTCAAGTATTTATATCGAAGGTTGCCCACAGAATTAAACAAATATTTTTTGTTGAAGCGATTTTATACATGGCATAAGCATGTGTGAAGTCGAGTGAGTTCGAGACATGAGATTGGGCATGTAGATATTGAGTAGGATCGTCGTTTCTTGAATGTGTTTGGTTGCCATTACATGTGCACTTAGGTGGGGAAGTAACCCGGTATGGGGGTGACTGCGGGCATTGCTCACCCTATCGTATTTTGCTGATTTGGAGTTGTTTTTGTTAAGTTGATTTTTCGGGCTGAGTTTGAGACGTGTTTTGTGCTATGTTTATGGATAAATTGTGGACTCAATTGGGATGGGTTTGTTGCCGAGTGAAAGGGTTGTTTCCGGGATGAGTTTGGGTAAGAAAAATAGCATGAACAGGAGCTTTAAAAGGAGCTCCGGGAAAGCAATTTCGTGGGTTTCACGCTGCTGCCCAGTCATTGTTCATACGAGGCCTCCAACTTCGGATGACCATAACTTTCACGTCCAAGCTCCGTTTTGGGTGTTCTTGGACTCTATGGAAAGCCCTTTGAGTCTAAAATCCATCCATATATAGCTTGATAAAATTTGAACTCATTTTAGATCCGAAATTTATGAAAAATAGTAGGCCCCTGCTGGTGCACATCAGTTATTGTTCATATGAGGCCTCCAACTTTAGACGACCATAGCTTTCTCCTCCGAGCTCTGTTTGGGGTGTTCTTAGACTCTATGGAAAGGTCTTGGAGTCTAAAATCCGACCATATGATTTTCAATGGCAATTGGTTCTCACATCCTTGTTGAAAAATTGATTGTTACAACAAGTGTGCTAATTATTGGTTGTGTGGATGTGAGGAGTTGTGTTCTGAAGTGGCCATTACATGGCAGGTTGTAGACTATCTTAGGCGCATGATATGCCATGAGTTAGCCTAGGAGTAGGGTGTGTCATTACTTGCCCTAGGTAGTGACTTGATGAAATGTTAACATGTGTTTGTGTGATTGATTGAAATGACATTTCTTGGTTAGAGTGTCGTACTTGGATGTCCCGATATGTGTGCTCCCAACATATTGGGTTTGTGATGTGTTTTTGTTTGGACATGGATATTGCATGGCATGTTGTAGGCTAGTTTATTGGGCATTATGCGCCATGATGTAGCCTAAGGATTTGAGTATGACATTACTTGTCTAAGTAGTAGTCGGAATGATGTTGATGCATGCTTGTTTGATGTGTTGACATGAATGTGATAAATGTTAGTATGATTGCATGTATATTAACATTTAATGAATGTATGGTTTTGTGTGCATTAGACATAGTGTCCATGGTTACCACCAGGTGGAGTGCGGTATAGGGTGTCCATGTAGAGGTCTTTATACATTGGGCATGACTTAGAGTGCAATAGCACAATTGCATTGCACTGGTGCACGGGGACATCGCATGGTGTGGGTGTGATTGCATAGTCGTTGTCATTCACCATCCTTGGTGAATGGGTTGTGGACTCGTACTTTGTATGAAGTCCAATGGAGATCCATGGTTTGCATGGTGTTGCACAAGTTAAGGAAATGGAAATGGCTCATTGCATTTCACATGCATTGGGGCACCCAAACGATGGGAGTGAGTCGTGAGGTGGTTTCTTGAGAGGAATTGTTCGGTTGACTGACAATATTATTTATCGAGGATATGTCACTACAATATCGGAGGGTTGTCCACACAATATCAATCGTCGGAGTATGCCTAATTGATATACATCGGAGGGTTGTCCATATAATGTCAATCGTCGAAGTATGCCCAATTGATATACATTGGAGGGTTGTCCACAAAATAGATTATCGGAGTGTGTCCACTATTTATATCGGAGGGTTGTCCACGGGTAAACACAAATACCTTTGTTTGAAAATGGTTTTCATTCATGACAAAATGCATGTTTGAGGGAGTCGGTGAGGACTTGATACATAGGGCATGATGAGTCGTGTCTCATTCATGACAAGTAGGATTTGTGCTAGGATTGCATGTCCTAGGTTGGTGTGTGCTTGGTTGTTTGACCATTCATGTGCATTTAGGTGAGGAATAGCCCTTGTAGGACTTATCTCTACTGGGTGTTAGCTCACCCCGTCGTGGGACTCCTTCGGTCACAGGGACATGTGCGGCGGGCCCAGTACTCCTTAGAGGAGACGGGATTATGAAGCAGGTCGGATTGTGGCCTTGATTCATGTTTTGTATATTATATTAGAACATGTTAGTTTTAATATAATGTTTTGTATTAAGAGTGATGTAATAATTCTTGGTGGCTTCGGTGATATATATTGTATTTATATGGATAAATGAATCCCTGTGACCCTTTTTGCTCGTATGTGGACCCGGTGTGAATTGGTTGTATAATATTGGAGACGAGGTGCCGTGAAATTACCGCAGGTTGTATTTTGGGTAGAGCTCCCCGTACAAAGGAGACTCTGTCTGATTTTCATTAAATCTTGGGTCCTGGGAAGAGGGGACTTAATGGAGTGGTGTCGGGGTACCCGATATCCACACATTCTATTCGGGTTGACGAGTTGTCAATGGACCCCCGGGATTTGGGGTGTCACATTTATAGTTGTTATGATGGTGCTAATAGGTTTTTTTTTTTTTGTTCAAGTAGGTTATTCTTTAAGAAATCAAGGAAGTTACATTACAATTTTGGCATGGTGGATTGTTTAAAAAGAAATTAAATGAGTTGTTGTATTTGGGAGGTAAAGGAGGACTTTTCATGTTGATCCTAGTGAACTATGTTGGTTCTGGCTTGAAAAATTAGCCAAGAGTGTGAGTCATACATGAAAATTGATGAGATATATTACCTGATTCCAGGTAAAAGTCTATATGAGAGGTTAAGAAGGGTTTATAATGACAAGGAGGTCCTAGAAATGACTAATATTATTGGAGCAAATAGGTTCATTGACTTGTATGTGGTGCATGGAATTGATGAACCTAGATTTGTGCCCCTCATTGGTGCATTAAGGCAAGAAACTCTCAAAAAGAAGGCCCAACAACCTCATAAAAGGAAACTAACACCTAGAAGGCCACCATCTAAAGCCAACCCAACAAAGCAAACGACAAATATGGGAAAGACTTCGTCAACTAAAAGACCAGAAAACCCTTCCTAAAGAACCCTAACCTTGAGGAACCTATTGGAAACCCTAGAGAAAAGTAGTCATATCCCCATTCAACCCCATTAGAAAATCAACCGATCTCACAAGAAAACCAATCCGACCCTACCTGAAACTCAATCTCAGTCAACTATCAATGAACTAAATCAACTTGAAAGCCAAAATGACAACTAGCCTTCAGATTATTATGATTGGTATGAGTATATACCAGAGAGTCCACTGAAGTGGGATGATCTAGTTGGTGAGGTCTCTTTAGAGGATGATAATGATCCAATTTATCAACCTGTTGATGAATTTGAAGAGAATGTTGAGAGTGATGCAGATCTAGATGATTTGGTGGTAGAAGATGATGCGGTTTTTTTAGATCTTGAGAAGGGTGTTGATGCTCAGGGTTTTAACTACGCATTAGAGGTTGATGAAGCTTATACTAATGATGAGTATAGGACAACAAGAGATAGAGTCAAGGGGTGCAATACTAAATTGAATGAGTTAACACAACAGTTACAGAAAGAGTTAGTTAAGGGTGGATTGGGGCCTTAGAATAAACCTAGCACTTCTAGATCTAAGCAGATGGGAACATCGACTACTAGCACTTCTAATCATTGTGCAAGTGATAATGAAGAGAGTGATGATGAAATTCACACTCCATGTGACAATGAAGAAGAAGACATAAGTTAGAGGAGAAGGAGGAGTAGGGGGTTTGTTGTGAATGAGAACACAAACTTCTCAACATTTCAGTAGAAAGTAGAATTGAGATTTCCAAATAGAGATGCATTTAACAAGGTAGATACTAAGTTTGTTATCACTCAGGGTAGAAATTTGAGCTTTGTTGTAAGCAACAAGAATAAACAACAAAGACTTGTGTATGACAAGTTGCCCTTTTAGATTGTATGCATCTTAGGACTCAAGGAGGGCCTGTTTTATTGTAAAATCAGTGAATGGTGAGCACGGTTGTAACATAAATATGGATGCCAACAAGAAAATGAAGTCAATATGACTTGTTGAGCAATTTCTTGAATTTTTTAAGACAAGACCTTACTAGCCTGCAACCGAAATTATTGAGATTGTTATGAGGCATATAGGGTGATTATAAGAAGGCTCTTGCATATAAGGTAAAATATTATGCACATAAAATGCTTCATGGGTATATGCAAGAGCATTATAACAACCTTGTAAGGTATTTGGAAGCCCTTAGGAGTTCAAGCTTGGAAACTTATGTGTTATTGGTGACTAATCCATGCAACAAAACCTTTCCCCTAGTTTTCCAGAGGATGTTTGTTTGTTTTGATGGATTGAAAAAGGTTGTAGGAAACTGATATGTGTTGATGCTTGTTTTTTTGAAAACTTTCCTTGGTGGACAGTTGTTGGCTATTTTGGGGAGGGATGGTAATGATCATATATACCCCATAGCATGGGCAGTTGTGGAGGGTGAGAATAATGATTCATGGGAATGGTTTTTCGTTGAGCCAAATAAGTGTTTAGGATTGGATGAAGGCAATGGGGTTGCATTAATCTCTGATGAGCATCATGCAATTATCAATGTTGTTGCAAATGTCCTTCCCCATGCTGAACTTAGACATTGTGCCAGGCACATTTTTGCCAATTGGTACAAGTCTTTCAAGGGGGATGAAATGAAGCTACTGTTTTAGAAGGCAGCCAAGGCATATAACATAACATACTACAAGGAAGCAATGGATGACTTAGAGAAAGTAAATCATGCTATAGCTGTTGCTTTTAGAGTGAGCAATCCAAAGGTCTTCTGTATGGCATTTATGAAGACACACACAAAGGCTGATGTGATCATGAACAACTTTGCTGAAACATTCAATGGTTACATAATTAATGCAAGAACCAAGCATCTGATATACATGTTGGAAGATATTATAACATCACTCATGTAGAGATTAGTGTTGAAGAGACAAGTGATGGAGAAGAGTTATGCTATGGTATGCCCTAGAGTACAAGCAAAGTTAGAGATAGAAAAAGAAGAGGATGACAACTGCTTCCCAATTCCTTTTATTAACCTAATCTTCCAAGTGAATCACAAAATGGACAGTCTTATAGTAACCTTGATGCTAGAAGTTGCACTTGCAGGAAATGGGATTTGTGTGGCATACCTTGTTGTCATGTAGTCTCATGTATTTTCTTCATTTGCAAGAATACTGAATACTTGGTGGACGATTGTTATAAAAGGGAGGCATACCTTAGAGTTTATGCAAGATTCATTCCCCCTTAGGATTGAACAACAGCTTAATCCTCCCCCATTAAGATTGGGCCATGTAAAGGAAAAATAAGAGAAAAGATCCCCATGAAAACCTAAAGAAACCTAAGAGACTAACTAAGCTTAGTATTGAAATGACTTGCAGTGTGTGTAAATCAAAGCTGTATACCAAAAGGAAGTGTCTTAATAAAGATAGGGTTGTGGAACCTATCCCCAAAAGACCTAGAGATATACCAAGAAAATATGGGGGCGCCACCTTCTTCGAGCTAAGCTAGCCCTTCATCAAACCACATTGGTGCTACAGCTCACAGCCGAGTAGAACAGTAAGAGGTGGTGGTGTAGGTTCAAATGTAAGGTCATTGAACTTCTATTTTTTATTTTAAAATATTGGTGACATATTTGCATAGTTGGTGACTGATTTATTAACTTTTCATGTAGGTGCCTCAAGGGTTTGGTGTTTTCATTTCAACTGATGGAACAACAATGACCAATGTCAGTTGTGCTCTAACTTGTGTTTTTAAAAATAATTCCATTGGTAAATAGACAATGAGTTTCACTTTGTTTTTCTATTTTTTCTCTTTTTTTCAAAACAAATGTCTAGACAAGCAGGGGGACCAAGGGTTCTTTATCAATCTTCAACAACAACATCTGATTATCCCATTGGTAGCCAAGTTTCTACAACTCATCACTCAACTTCTTAGATATGTTGTATGATGAAAAGGGTTTATCTCTCTTTGATGTATGTTTTGATGTAATCATGGTACATTTGATACTTTGGTGTATGTTTTGATGTTATTTGAGAATCAACTTTATTTATGGATAATTATGAACTTTATTGGTTTAGTGTTTGGCTGTATTTGAGAAACAACTTTATTTATGGACAATCAGGAACTGTATTGGCTTGGTGTTTCGCTGTATTTGATAAACAACTTTATTTATGGACAATCATGAATTGTATTTGGATGTTAATGACATTATTATAAGTATATGGAAATATGGTGTTAAAACACTTTTGTTGGTTTGATGTTTTGGTGTATTTATGATGTTAATGACATTAAACAATAACTATTTAAGATCATTATTATAAGGTTATAGAAATATAGTGTTTACAAAACTTTTGTTGGTTTGATGTTTTGGTGTATTTAGGATGTTAAGGTAACTGAACATGTATTGAACTAGTAACTTATTGTTGGTTTGTATATTATAACTAAATGGGACCATTATTTAGCATACAAATGAACATTATAGGCATTATAGAGCATTAAAACATACAGAGGAACAATTGATTGCAAAATAGGATCTCATTTCATTAAATTAGGATTTCATATGTACATAAGCCATGACCAACTTATAGTTGTAATGACATGCCACCATCAACACATCTTATAGCCAAAAAACACCATTTTGTTAACATATGTAACCTAATTCCCAACCATTACAACAATTGCAAAGATAAGTCAGGACATAACAACTGCAAGTTGAGCATACTTCTCCCCTCTTGCATACTTGCACAATGCAACATATAATTGGCACAACTCATTTCTCTTGTCTTTCATAGCCTCCTCCATTATGTGTTTCTTCATTTTCAACTTCTTAACTTTTTCACCCAAGAATTTTCCTTCTCTGCTTCCTTCGTGATAATTTTTTTCATTTCTACTTGACTTCATGAATTTCTTCCCAATCAATCGAGACATTGGTTATCCCAACATCATCTACCCATCTAAAAAAACCGCAATCTGCATTCTTTACAACAAAGAGAAACAAAATCAAAGAAGAAATTGCTAAATTTGCTCATAGTAGCCGTATTTAAATTTACCCAATTTAACTGTGGCTTAATTATGCTTTAAGAATACTCAGTCCCCAATTTTAGCCATTATTTTGCCCGATTTTACCCTAATTTTGCCCTAAAAATCCCGAATATCATTTTGCCCTAATTTTGTTTTAAAAATCCCTAATTTTACCCATAACTTTGCCCTAAACATCCTCAATTTCATTTTGCGCTTATTTTACCCTAACGTTGCCCCTAAGACCGAATCTTCCAACATATTTTGCCCTCGTTTTGATCACTTACAAGTCATAATGGGCACTCATAAAACTTATTCCTCAAGTTCAAACCAGTTCTAGTCATTCTCAGACATGAATCAATCTTGTGGTGACACTTCACTTCAATTTTGCTACAAGTAGAAGATGACCTAGACCCAGACAGATTCGACATGCAGTCCACCAATTGTGCCTCTTCTCTTAGATTTGTAGGTGTTAGATCAAATGAAAGGAAGCCGAAGAAGAAGCCGAATATGATGATTAGTGGATAAATTTGGAAGTGCTAGATCAAGTGAAAAAGGCCGAAGAAGACAATGAATAGGAAGAACTCTCAAGGCTGAAGAAGACAACAATCATAAGAGAGAGAGAGGAGAATTTTTTTTTAAGGGAAATGGGATTGGAGGGAAATGGGAAATCATAACTTAAGTTGTGTCATGTGAGACTCACATGACACAACTATCCATGACACGTAGGATGGATTACCTACTAAGCAAGTTGAGTGATCGGTTGAGACCAAAATAATAAGGGATCCCCAAAGATAGGATTCTTCTCGATTAATCGAAATGTGAGACTAATTAAAGAAGATGGGACAAATGTGAGATTATTCTTATCAATTATCCCAATTAAAATTAGTATTACCATTCTTATATTGATATCCAAAAATAAAAATATTTCTTTTTATTCCAATTATTTGCTTTTTTAATATTTGGGATTCTTAAGTTTTCATGTTTCCAAGTTTATTTAAAGAAACAATATTAAAATTATAAATAAATAAATGTAAGCTAATTATAAAATAAATATAATTAATATAGATGATACCGGTCCATCCAAAAACATCACATTTCCGAAACGTGGTATCTATTGACATAAGAGAGGAGAGTTTTTCTTTTTAGATAAACTCATGCATTTTTTTTTATATTTTAAAAATAAAAAGAATGTTTTGGCATTAAGATGTTTCTTGCAACCCGGTACTACCCAGATTTAACGGTATAATTTCCCTTTTATTTATTTTTATCACGATGCCGAATCAATTGGATTGAGAGGTATACTAGAAATCTCAGCAACATCTATTGTTACAAATAACTCCTCAAGCAGATTCACATCCCACTCGTTAGATCCTAGTATCCATAGATCACAAACTTTGAACTGAGATAGGGTTGGAGATAATAATAGCTTGTACACTTCAGATTCCTCTCCAAGAAAAAACTTGGATTGTGACCCAATTGTGTTGATACTTTATAGGTACATTCTATTCCTATAATTTGGTTTTGTGAGCAAAATCCATAATTGTTTTCCCAACATGGCGAGATTAAAGTCTGGTAGATTAATTGCGAAGTCCATCCCTCGTTCCTTAGTGATTTAGGTAATAAGAAAAATAAGTGTTCATGCAGTATGTACGTAGGTCTAACTTCCCCAACTGCTTTGATTAGGGTCTCTTTTCCTGGATGGGAGACTAATTTACTTTGCCATCCCTAAGTCTTGCTTCCGAGGTAAGCAAAGACGTGCTTCTTGCTTTTACCAATCAGTGAAGGTAGTCTCTTATATATCGATTTGACCATTCATACCTAGGATATTGGAGATGATCCCTCTTCTGGTTTGGAGTACATTTTTACTAAAAATAACCCTGATGATTTCTGAAAATTTATAGCCTCTCTAGGAATTAGCTAGGATGTTGTGTAAAGTGTTGACTTCCTTGTCACATGCCATCAGCAAATTAAAAGATCAAGATGGGTGATAAAAGGAGCAACTCTACATATTTTGCTACCATGAAGATCTCCCTTGTATTCTGCCAACTTGATCAGAGCTGAAAAACATTTTTGAGCATATAATAAATAAATACGAAGAAATAGGATCTCCTAGTCTCCACCCTCTCTTGGAAGTTGGAACTGATGGTCCTATTAGCTCACCATTCACTCAAACTGAGTCCGTACTTGATAGTGGTAACCCACAATTGAATCAAAGTTAGAAGCTTTGGATCAAAACCCAGTCTCATTTTAACTAATCACAAGATTTGCTAATATCTATTTTATCTGCTACTACCCTGACCTTTTGTCTTCATATGATGAATAATTTCAAAAGCAGCCACCACATTATATATCTTCTGTTAGTGCTCCCTCTGGAACAAAAGTCGTCCATGCCTCATCAATCAAGTGTGGCAGTATATATGACTTTCAATCTGTTAACCAAATATTTGGCCATGATTTTGTTGAGAATATTACAAAGAGCTATGAAAGACACAAGTCTTCCATAGCGACTGGGTTCTCATTTTTTAAAATGAGCACAATAATAGTATGTTTCAAAGGTGGAAACTTTCCATTTAAGAGCCAAGTTGTACATGCTTGAATATTTCAGAGCCAATAAGGTGTCATAAATGCTGGATCGAAACCATCTGGACCTCATGTTTTATCCATATGCATTTGAAATATAGTTGTTGTGTACTCCTCCATTGTGAAAGGAGCAACTAACATGGCCTTTTCATATCTTGTTTATTTTTAGAAAATTATTCTTTTTAGTTACTTTTTTTAACAAAATTATTTTTTATGAAACTTACTCTATAACTAATAATAGACAATTATATATTCCATGTACGGTCCAGACACAGCCTGCCAAGATTCTGGGTGAAGTGGGCCTATTGCGTATAAATTTTTTTTACTGTAATATTAATATTAAGCCTAAAACCTTAGATTTTATTATACAAGTGAACCCAATGCAGCCTATTTTTTAAGGAAATGCTACAAATCTATGCACCGCCTTTCGTCTAGACCAGGTCACCCGATCTTTATACAAGGTTTTATATTCATATATAATTTTATTACTCTTTCTAAGACTCTTCTATATTTTTTTGACATTTGCTCATTTTCTAATATATCATAATAATTTGTTCATCGATGAATGTGTCTACTAGGACTCCTAAATTAAAAACTCCTCCTTTCTCTATGCCACCTTGAGCTTTTAACCATTTAAGCTAGGTTTTATTTGTCTCTCTCTCTTTGTCTCTCTCTCTCTCTCTCTATATATATATATATATAATCATAATATGAATTTTATAACCTCTTTCCAAAACTCATTACACATCTCAGTAAAAAATAATAATAAAACTATCATAAATTAAAATTAAACCAATTTTTATTTATAATTTTATAGTACACCCAATCACGTGAAAGAAACCCTCATTTTTTTTTATCTTCTAACACATCTCCAACTTTAAACACACACTTTTTATTTATTTATTTTTATATAAAAAATTGTTTATAAAAGATTTGAGAAAATGATTAATGCATTACATTTATCTTATTTTAAATAAATTTAAATTCAAAATGATAAAATACTCAAATAACATATATATATGATGATGCTTTTTCAGCTAGGAGCGGGAATTTGGAGCGTGTGGGGGTCGTTAGTGGGACTGTGATATTTGGCGGGCTAGGATGCGAGACTCTTGGGTTATGCAGAATTTGAGATAGGATCATTTGCCTTTGTTGAATCACGGGTTACGAGCGTAGCACTCCTCTGCCAAAAAACAAGGAAGAAGGGGTCGGCTTAGCGGTGGCCGCTCAGATCTTTCGTCGGTTCTTTCACGAGGAGAAAAGGGGCTGGCCCCAGAGGGGCGAATGTGTTGCGTATGAGTGTGCGCGTCTAGGTGCGTCACGTTTGCCGTGGGGTGACCATGTATTTATAGTAGATGTCGAGGTTGAATTTGTAACTAAGTTGTTCCCATTGGATGAGATTTTCTTATCAGTATAGGATTTGGTAATGGATTTAGAAAGAGCTGTTTATTTGGGATAATCTTCCTTCCTTATTGAGGGGAGATCCAACTGGTGATGATCTGTTATTATTTTCCTTTCCTTATTGATAAGATTTGGTTGGATCGGCAGGATGATATATTGTTAGGGTTATTCTATTTTACACACGTATTAGCGAAATACAATATGATTCTGAGATATGGACGCTTCCTAATTCATCGAATCGTACTTTGGACTAGCGGTCGGGCGCCCCGTTTTGGGTGATGCAGGGCGCAGGTATTGCGTTAGGCGCACCACTTCTTTGGGGGTGCTGGTGAGTGGGCTGTAGGCCATTTTCAAATACCATCAGTTTCTTTGACCCTTTGGAGTGCGATTATTACGATGGCGGTACATATCGTTTCTTGCATGAGATCTGATTTCCGCGTGTCTGTTTGAGGTTGGGTTAGTTAAGGCAATCGTGATCATATGTCTTGTGATAATGATGACTCTTGGGTTTTAAGCGCTCGTTTCCCTACCTCTTCCTAGTTTCTTTTAGTTTCTTTCGCGGACACTCCAACGTCTGTCTTCTACGGGTCCTCGACCTCTTCGCGATCTCATACTTTATTTGCTCGAGTTCTCTGTCACGACCGCTTTTATTGTAGTCTTTTACGGCATTTTTCTGAGGTAGCTTCTTAGTCTTATTCACAGGACCACTGCGTCTCTACCTCTTTAGCGTTCATGAGGTTAAATTGATTGGATTTCGTTTCTTTACATTTTGATTTTATTATGGGTCGGGTCGCTCTTCTTAACACGTATTGGCAATGACTCTTCGGTTGTTGCCGGTTGCGGACGGAGTTAGGGATGCCCCGGCGGATTCGACCGATGGTTGGTACGAAACTTTCTGGGGCTCCTCTTCTTCCTTGGATAAGGATAAGGAAAAAGCCTAATTAAATATCACGGGGGTCAGTTACCTTAAATCTGTCGTCGACATCTTTGTGTGTGGGACTAGCAAGGTCGGTCCTTAGTATGGGGTTACCTTTCTTTGAGCATTATCAACCTCCCCTGGCGTCCGAGTATGGACCCCTGACGTCTTGACTTTTTATGTAACCGGGTGCACAGGATGGTATGTTTCTTTGAGTCGCCTTTGATAATGGTCTTGTTTTCGGCTGCACCCCTTCATGAAGGGGTTGCGGTATTTCAATGTCTGTCCTTCTAACTTGCTCCCGATGGTTGGGAGTATTTTGGTGGGCTATTGGCCTTTTTAGGGACAGAGGGCTCGGCGTCCCTAGTGTGGCACTCCTCTATCTTTTGTAGAAAGGAGACCAGGGCTTCCTTTATTCTCCGGGCGCCTGAGGCTCCTCGGTGATTTCTGATCTTCCTTCCTCCCATAGGTCGTGGAAGGGACGCTATTTCTTTGTTAGCGGTCGTGGCCCAGGAATATGATCCTTCAGCCAAACCAGGGACGACACGCACTCACAGGCGTTCGGGGTGGCTTGGACCACCCCTGATAATCTTCGTGAGTGTTTGTTCTGTTTTCGGTATAACTTGTGTGAAGGTTGTTGAATATTTCTGACTTTGCATTATTCTCATGCTTCCCAGGTGCTCGACTTGACCTTAGTGTTGAAGATAATGTCGTAGCTCTGGCGTTGGCGAATGTCACCTTTCGTCCTTACGCGGGTGATAAAATGGACATTCTGGTCCATCTAATTTGAGGTCTACGCATTCCACTGCTTTGAGGCCCTTGCCTCCTTCCACCATGGGAGTCTCTCCCATTGGGCTCACCTTCTCTACTAGGGAGATTTTGGTCGATTAGGGCATCTTGGAAGCCCGGTCGCAGCGAGGAAAAAAATCAAGATCGAGAAGAGTCGGTTGGTTTCGGTCAAGGTTCGAAATTAGAGTCTCGACTTAACTACGCTCGAGAGTCGGGCGGGGCGCGGCCGCATGTGAGCTCCCATGGTCATGGGCTCATTCGCCCCTTCTAAACTGGCGTAGAGGCAACAAATCTCTTGGGTGGAGCCGTCGGCGTGGATTGTCGAGTTATGCTGTGGTCAGATCCGCCGCCGGAGAGTGCTAGGCCACGCCATCGAAGGGTGGAAGAGTTGAAGAGAAAAATCCGGAGTCAAAGTTGGTGAAGATGAGGATTCTTTGCTCCTGATGTTGAACTTGCGAGGTGCAATGCGATCCGTCCTTAAAGTTCTAACCTTGGAAGTCGAAGCGTTGCCGTTGATGAGAATGGCTCTATCCCTTCGGGGGTTGCCTCGGTAAGTCCACTAGTCGTACTGTTCCGTGTTGATCCGTGTTGGTAGTTGACTCCATGTTTGATGTGCGGCGACCACTCATTTGAAGAGATACGGCCGAAGGTAAACTAAGCGAAAAGCATGTCAAATCGCCGGTTATAAAGTGAGGGCGACCTCTCTCACTTACGAGGGCGGACCGGGTACTGCGAGAGTGGGCGCGGCGTATGGCCAATGCAAATGACTTAAATATGATCTAAACATACCGCGTCGGCTCGTACTCGGGCGAGAAAGTAGAAGGATGAAGTTCGAAGTAGCTTGGCAGCGGTTGAAGGCGAGCTTCGGAAGGTCCGGGAGTGAAACCAGGGTTGCGCAAAATGGTTGATTGAGACCGAGAAGAATTGCGGTCTGCCGTCATGAGCTTCGGGCGGTTAGGGGAGGAGCTCCATACATCCGAGAGCGAGCTGCGGGGAGTCAAGGAGCTCTGTGCGACAATGGCGACACAGACGATAAGGTGA
Organism: Tetrastigma voinierianum; assembly: GCA_016808115.1. Lineage (NCBI taxonomy): Eukaryota > Viridiplantae > Streptophyta > Magnoliopsida > Vitales > Vitaceae > Tetrastigma > Tetrastigma voinierianum. The sequence goes on from JAEQBH010000459.1 coordinate 99,351, forward strand.
TCACGACTTAGGCATTTCGTGTGAAGCCTTCAAAGCAATGTTGCTGGGGTGGCTCGTCGTGGGACCACCTCCGAGGCCGTAGAATTCGGTAGTGGTGGTGAGGAGTGTCGCGGTTGCGTGGGGATCTTCATCGGCAAGTAACTGGTTGCTCGGGAGGATGAAGTTATTGGAAAGGCGGGGTCGAAGCTAGTACTTGAGTGGGCCTACGGGTGGCTCAGCTTTTAAATGAAGGCGTTCATGTATACTCGGTTGGACTTGACCTGACCTCCTGACGACGAGGGAGCGGAGGAATCTTTCTCGCAAATTATTCTCAAGAGCACAGTAGTGCCTCCTGGCAGGGCCCATTCCCCCTCTTCCTTCGTATGTCCTCCTGGCCGGCGCACGAGTTCTGTGCTCATCTTTAGTCGACTTTATATTTTTCTTTCATGTACACTCGTTTCCTTTGCGGGGCTGGGGCGGTGAGGACATATCTAGCCATTCTTTTAATAAATATTCATTTTATGGTTTCTGTTCTACATTGAGAAGTATTTTAAACTTTTCTTCATGAATCATTATGGCCCCGAATTAAGTCTGAAGTGAGAGCAATTAAATTTGGTCAAAGCTGTGTTGTTGAAGCCGTGGGCTAATTTGTCTGGCGGGACCGATTCTAGAACATGAGCTGTATAGGTGGAGCTCATCAAATTAGTGCTGGTCTTCGATGGTATCTTGCATGCTAAGAGTGATTTTTTACCCAATTGCGAGAGTGAGCTACGTCGGCTTGGCGGTGATCTCCATGGTGATTTGCATGGGTTGAACAAATTCCTTAGGTTGCATGACTATTTTGGCGAGCTCGTCGGCTTAGGCGGGCGATCTCGTCGGTAGCTTGCATGAGTTGAACTTGATTCATGGGTTGCATGACCTATTTTGGCGAGCTTCGTCGACGAGTGGTGATCTCCATCGGCTAGCTTGCATGAGTTGAACAGATTCCTTAGGTTGCTTGACCTATTTTTAGGCGAGGCTCGTCGACTGGCGGTGATCTCATCCCGGGTGCGACTGCGTAAGTTGAGCCGGCTCCATAGAACGCATGGCTGTCTTTGGAGTGGATAGGCTCGTCGTAAATTTGGTAGACTCAGGTCTGTGCGAGATAATTTGGATGGGGCTCGTCCATGAACTGATCAGTGCTATTTCTTTGGGCGGGGCTGCGTCTATGTGGACTTAAAGGATGGCTCGTCGATGCGAGCAGGTTGGGGCGAAACGTCCATGTGAGCAATTGGAAGAGCTTGTCGTAGCGACGTGAGGCGGGGCTCGTCCATGTGGCTTGCTAGGAAGAACTTCGTCATAGTGAGTTCTTGGGCTCCATTGTTGAGTTACTGAGGCGAGATGGCTCCTTGAGTAGAAAGCGTGACTTGTCGGAGTAGGCGAACTCGTCGAAAGTGTTACTAGGCTTGAGACACTTAAGTGGCCTTAGTGGCATTCCCGGCTGAGTTGATCGACTCGTTAGCGTGGCTGTGGCGAGTGGATCACCTCGTCAATGTGAGGTACACGCTGGGCTCGGGCACCGTGGCCTTGGTAGGCGTTCGGCTGAGGGTTGATCGACTCCTTAGGCGCGTGGCTTTGTGGCGAGTGGATCACCTGCGTCGATGTGAGCGCTTGGCTCCCCAACGCCAGTGGCCTTGGTGGCGTTCCGGCTGAGTTGATCGATTCGTTAGGCGGCGTGGCTGTCTTTGAGTGGATCGCCTGCCGTCAATGTGAGCTGCTTGGCTCTGGCGTATGGCCGAGAGTGGCGTGGCCCGAGTGGCGATGTGGCCAGAGTGGCGATAGGCCAAGTGGCGATGGCCGGTGGCGATGGCCGTGGCGATGAAGCGAGTGGCGATGGCCAGAGTGGCGATGTAGCCGATGGCGATGAAGCCGTGGCGATGATGGCAAGTGGCGATGAAGCCCGGTGGCGATGTAAGCCAGTGGCGATCTGGCCAAGTGGCGATGAAGTAGAGGCGATGGCCGTGGCGATGTAACGAGCTAATCGACTCGTCGAGTAAGTGACTGTCGCGAGTGGATCACGCGGTCAAAGTGAGTTGCGCGCGACCATTGACTTGATTTTCTTGGAAAGGTGCGAACGCCTTTAATGTTGATTTATGGAGAATTTGGAACGTTCGGGTGACTTTTTGAGTACTTTGGCCTTCTTATAAATGGCGGCTTCATTGCTGTGGAGTTTATACTTTGTATATTCTGCTTTTTCTAGTGTGTAGCCGGAATCTGGGTGAGATGAAGCGTCGAAGTCTGGTTATCTTCGCTGGGGATCCTTCTGAAGATTTTGGTTCAGTGCTGTTGTTCTTCTACATGTGGGAGTTGTGTTTTTCCCTAGTCTCCCTTTATGGGAGTCATGTTCCACCCCCAGCCGTCTTTAGGGAGTCTGCGCCCGAGAAGAGAGCGATGCATTTCTTGCGTCGCCTTCTCCACTTTCTGTTCTTCTTTCTCTTCCTTCCTACTTCTTCTTCTCCTTCTTTTTTCATTTATTTTTCACGTCTCATTCTCACTTTTTGTTTCTTAGCCTGGCTCAGCCCACCTTTTTTTTTGTTTTCCTTTTCTTCCACATACGATTTCTCACTGCTCTCCACAGACTCTTTCAATCATACTGTGCTACTCCTCTTTTCCACCTTTCTAACCCTCCTCCATTTATTTCCATCTCATTTTCCTTTTTTTTTTTTTTTTTTTTGAGGAGCTGCTTATCTTTGAGTGCTTTCAAGATGTAGTCGATGACACCACTGATTGTAACTAAATGTAATTCAATTGGAATAAAGAGAAGATTTTCCTTTTATGTCTATAAACCTTCTCATTGTGCCTTTTTTTGAGTTTTATATATCTGAACCGTTTGGGACGTCTGACAACATAATTAATGAACGATCACCTAAGAATTAACAAGGCTCTATTTAACCTTACAAACCGATGCTTATTGGTAAAAACACTTAAGATGTCGCATTCGTATCTTTGTAAGATTTTAAACTTCTCTGTCTGGAGCTCATAATTACTTGCGACTGAAACGACTCGAGATATGATGTAAGGGCCTTCCCGGTTCCAAGGGCCCGATTTTCCACGTCGCGGTTCTTCCTTCTTTGTGGGGAGTTTCTTTAAGACCAAATCACCCGGCATATAGCTCCTGGGTTTGACTTTTTTATTATAATACCTTGTTGTCTTCCTTTGATAATCCTCTGTACGCCTTAGAACTTGCTCGCACTTTTCATCTAGGAGTTCTAAGTTTAGGCAAAGGAGCCTAGATCATTGTCTTTCGATGCCTTCGATCTAGGAGACTTTATTAGACCTCGACGGGGGCTCTTTGCCCCGTCAGGAAAGCTGGGAAAATGGGGTTTCTGGGTTCTGCGATACGTATTAGATCTGTAGGCCCATAGTACCTCGGGGAGGTATTCTACCCAATTTCCTTTAAGGTCTTCCAATTTTGTTTTCAAGGCGGCTTTAGAGGTTACGATAGTGGCTTGGCTGTCAGTTAGATTGCGGGTGTCTTGGAGATAATTAATAATTTTTAATTAGAGCCGGCACACATAAATCTCGAATTTAGGCGTTATCGAAGCGTTTAGTTATGCGATACAGGCTCTTAGGATACCAAACCTGCATATGATGGCTCGCCACACAAAATTGCGTATCTTCTGCTCTGTAATTGTGGCTAAAGGCTCGGCTTCCGCCCACTTGGTGAAGTAATCCACTGCGACGATTATGAATTTGCAAGCGACCCTTATCAGTAATGCGGGGGTCCCAGTATCGAGCCAGCTGTTGGAAAGGCGGGGATGGGGCGTGAGATCTTGGCGTGCTCTGGCGGGTCTGCATTTCTTGACTGGTGGATTTGCATCTTTGAGTATTATGGAGCCGATTAGTAATACCTTGCCTCAGACTTTCACGCTGTGCTCGGCTCGGAAACGATTCCGCATATGCCCTCGTGTACTTCTCTCAGCACGTACTTGGTGTATTCTCCTGCGATGCATTTAAGGAAAGGTGTGAAAAATCCTCGTTTGTAGAGGCTTCCCTTGTGATTGGTAAACCTGGCAAACCTCGCCCTTATTTTAGCCGCTTCTTTCGGGTCATCTGGTAGGCTTCCGTCAATAATATAATCCCAAATGGGCTCCATCCAGGTCGGTTTGGACCCGACCTGAAACCACCTGCGCCATAGAGATCGATTGAGGTTCAGCCAAATATTGACAGTGTCGACTGTTTGAGAGTCTTCTGTGAGGCCTTGGCTGGCTTTCCCAGCGTCGGCAGGAGTTCTCTACTGGGGACATGCTTGACGCTGAACAGCCTTAATTTTTAATATGTCACGAACTTTTTAGTTATAGAATCATCCCAGCTCACTTTTGGCCTGCGTGGGGTATCTTCTATTTGTCTGACCACCAGCTGGGAGTCACTGTAGACCTCTAGCTGGTCGACTTCTAATGAATGGGCGAGGTTGGGGCTGCTGTGACGGCCTCATACTCGGCCGTTGTTGGAAGTATGGAATCCAATCTGAGTGCGTGCTCGATATACATTCATACGGGGAAGTTAGGATAAGACCTGCTCCACTCCCTTGCGCGTTCGAAGCTCCATCTACAGAGAGTTTCCAAGTGGAGAGGTCAGTCGTTGCTTGGGCATCCTTAGCGGGTTCCGCTGATGTAAACTCCATGACGAAGTCGGCCAAGACTTGCCCTTTTATTGCAGTTTTCGGCCTGTATCTGATATCGAACTCGCTCGGCTCTGCCATTATTCATTGACCTTTCGGAGTCTACGGTTTATCTGACACTTGTTTCATCGGGTATTCGTTGGAACCATGGTATGAGCTGGAAATATGGTGGAGCTTCAGCTGCCAGTTACGGAGCAAAATTAACTTTTCCATTCTTAGGTACCTCTCATCTTGCTTTCCTCTTAGAAACTCAATTTGTAATAATGGCGGAGTCTTGAACTAGCTTTTATCTCTGACGAGGGCGGTGGTTGAAAAGTCCATTGACTAAGTATAGAGTAAGGAGCTTCCTTCTCTGAGACTTACTAGAATGGGAGGGGAACTCAGGTATGTTTTCAAAGCTGAGAATGCTTCTTCACACTTTGTATCCCATTGAAAGGCTTTCTTCAAAACTTGGAAGAAAGGCTGGCATTTATCACTTGCCTTGGATACGAACCGGCTTAAATCCGCAATCCTTCTGTCGGTATTTGTACTTCCTTTATACGGAGGGTGGCATGTCAATAGCCTTTATCTTGTCTGGATTTGCCTGATTCCGGTGGTTTACTATGAAACCCAGAATTTTAAATTTCGACCGCCGAGAAGGCACACTTAATTTGGATTTAGCTTCATGTTGTAACTTCTTAGGATTTGGGCGGCCGGAGAGATGAAGCGATGTGAAGGTCGAATTTGTGTGGATTTTACGGCATGCGATCATGTATACCTCCATAGTTGCACCTATACGCCTTACGGAACATCCGGTTCACCAACCTCTTATAGGTGGCTCCTACGTTCTTGAGTCCAAACGGCATCACCAGGATAACAATAGGTTCTGTCTTTGTGTGACGAGGTCTTTTTTGTGGTCGTGCGGGTCATCTTTGATCTGGTTGTAGCCAGAAAAGGCATCCATAAAACTGAGAAGTTCATGGCTAGCGGTGGCGTCCACGATGAGGTCGATCCTCGGCAAAGGGAAGCTGTCCTTTGGGCATTCTTTGTTTATGTCGGTGAAGTCGATATAGTCGCCTTGCCATTTGCTTTCTTGGCTTGAGCACGAGCGTTAATGACCGCTCGGGATACTCCTTCACGATCGCTCCGGCTTGAAGGAGCTTACTTGAGCCTCTCGTTGATGGCTTTTACCTCTCGGTGCGAAGCTCCTTAGCTTTAGTAGTAGGTTTGAAGGATGGGGTGGTGTTCGACCTATGAGTGATTCTTGTAGGGTCAATTTCTCCCATGCACTGCTTCCATGCGAAGACGTCTACGTGCAATCTCGGCCCGAGTGGGAGGCTTTAGGTCTTAGCTAGTTTGGAGCCGATATAGGCGAGACCCAAGTCGTCATCAGCGATGCGGCTCTGAATTCTTGAGGGCTCGGGTCGGGTGAGCACCTCGTCCTTGTATGTCAAGCTCGATCCATGGTCACGTTGTCGGCCAAGCTCTTTTAGCTCATAGAGCGTGTGGCATTCTCTAGCCACCGGATTGATCTCCTGGAGACATCATACCTACTCAGGTGTATGGTTGGGAACTTTGATTATCATGTGGTGCGCGAAGGGGATGGCCTTTATTGCGTTGAGGGAGGGTATACCTAACAACATATTATAAGGCGATGGGCGTCACAATGAGGAATCTTCAGCATTTGTCGTTGCCCTTTTTGTGAGGGGCTCTCCAGGGTGAGCACCAGCTGAATTGAGCCTAAAGGTAATACCTTTTCCCCAGAAAACCCCCGCAGATGTGTGTTAACGGGCTCCAGTTTTTCTCTCCCAATGCCCATTTGTCGAAATTTGACGAGATGATGTCAGAGTGAACTCCGTTATCAACTAGAACTTAGATGAAGCTGTCTTGTTGGCCACAATTGCGCGAACTACCAATGGGTCGTCGTGGGGGTGTTGGCATCCCTCCAGATCTGAGTCAGAGAATGTGATGGATGTGTCGAGCCGCGGCAGTTTGGATACCGATTGGATTTCCCCTATTTCCGCTGACCTGATGCTGCGCAGATGGGCTTTCCGGGCTGAACTAGACTCTCCTCCTCCTGCGAATCCTCCCGAGATCACCTGGATTTCTCCAAGGGGTTGCTGGTGCTGAGTCGTCGTCTGCCGGGGCGGCGGTTGTTGAGTTGGGGCCTGGTTCTGGGCTTGATTCTAGGCCTGATTCTGGGCCTGATTCTCTGGAGATATGAAACGCCGGAGGTATCCGGCGCCGTATTAAATACTCTATTTCTCTCTTCAGATTTGTAATACGATTTGTCAGTGCGGTGTCCATAGTCCACATGGAACTCGCAATACCCAGTGTTGTCCCTTGTGTGGGATCCGACTTCATTTGAGTTAGCCACCTCGAGAGCCTTTCGTTCAGAGTACTTCATCTTGAGGACTGCGCGACAACGAGGGCCGTTAGGGGGTGAACCCGCGATGCAAATGACGTCGTCGTCTTTCAGTGCGGTGGACCGGAGCGATCCCCGAGGTTTCCACGCCCGGGATCAAGCCTCCATCTTTCTGGGATGTTTCCGAACGCTGCCGGGCTTCGCCCGTGGTTTATTTCGGTCTCCACCTTCTCTTTATGGGTGGAGGAGCCTTCTTGGATATGAGGGCTTCTTCGGGCTGCTTATATACTTTTTCTCGCTGCGCACCTCGCTAAGCAAGCTGGGCTGAGGGTTCTTGAGATGGAAACATCGATCCTTCGATCGCACTCCTAACCTGAAGAATGAATGCGTTGATTGCGAATTTTTCATCGTGTATGTCTATCTTCGTGGACTCGGCTGAAGCAACTCCTGCATCGTAGGACTTTAGACTTTCCTGCGAGCCTTGCTTGACTGTCAATAGATGGTAACTCTGGCTCAGACGTCCCTGGCCCGATGAAGTGGGAGACGAACGTAATGGACAAGCCTCTCTCGAACGAAGAGATTGCATGAAGGTGGAATTCTATTAAACTGTGCCAAGGTCGGGCCTTTTAGCTGGTAACTAAAGCTCCGCACGCACAGGTCCCGATACCCACAGTGTAACCCACATTTGATTTTTGTAAGTATTGAGTGTGGTCGACTCGATCTTTGATTCCATCGAATTGCTTCCACTCGTGGCATTCCTCGAATCTCTACCGGAAGGGCAAGCCGGTGAGCACCCTACGCGAAGGCGTATCTCGGGCCATTGCACTAAGGTGTCCATAGTGTCCGGGCGCGTCCAACCACCTCCTTCACACTCCGCTGAGCTCTCGGCTCGAAGACTCCTAAACCTCTCGCTCCCATGATCGTCTCTCCCCGCTCCCGGTCAAGCCTGCTCCCGACATGCCCTCCGAGCCGGCTCCGGGTCCCTCTTCCCCTGTGTGGGCCAATCACCGTGGTCCCAGCCCCCCGGCTCTGCTTGACCGCTCTTTCAAGATCTCGGAATGTCGCGGATCAGGTCGCCTCTTCACTCTGGGAATGTTATGACCTTCCTGGGTCTGTCGTGTCTCCCGTGGATGTTGCATATGTCTGGTAAGTTGTTCTAACTCTTCTATCAAGCGTTGATTGACGAGGCGAAGTGCTTCCACTTCGTTCATATTGGTCAGACGTTTCTACCGTCCCAGAGGTTCCGCCGTCCGCGCCACCGGTGGATCCCCGTGATCTCGCTGACAAGGCCGCTTTTCATGCTTCAGGTTCCGGCCGATACCATCGCGAATCGAGAAATCGCCTATATTTATATAGAACTGCCGCTCCTACGCACGGCGCCAATCGAAGATGATGCTTTTTCAACCTGAATCCGGGCTGGAGCGTGCAGGGTCGCGGCCGACCGTATTGTCGCGGGGCCGGGACGCAGTTGGATTGCCTAGCCGAGATAGATCGCCGGTGACCGCCGATCCGCGTGTTCGAACGTAGCACCCTTTGCAAAACAAGGAAGAAGGTGGGCTCCACGAGGGCTTCGCCCGCGGGTCGCCCGATGCCTAAGCCGGCTTCCTTCCCCGAGAGAAAAGAGAGACTCCGCTTGTAGGGCTAATGTGTCGCGACATGAGTATGCGCCTTGTACATAAGAGTGCGTATCTTCACCGCTGGTGCCATGTATTTAGTAGCATGTCCAACTACCGGATCAGAATCAGGGATTTATTCCCATTGGATGGGATTTTCTTATCGTATAGGATTTGCAATGGATTTGAAAGAGCCGTTTATTTGGGATAATCTTCCTTCCTTATCAGAGATCCAACCGTGATGATTTGTTATTATTTTCCTTTCCTTATCGATAAGATTCGTCTGATCGGGCAAGATGATATATTGTTGGGTTATTCTATTTTCCTCAGATTACAAATACAACTGGATTCAGGATATGGACCTTCTAATTCATCCAAGATCGTACTTTGATCTTCAAGGCCAGCCTCTCGCTGTAATGTACCGGTGGGCCTCGGGTATCAGGTCACGCACCACTTTCGCCGGGTAAGCGCTCATTTGAGCCCATTTTTCAAACCCTATCAATATATATAAAATAACTCAAATTGTGATGTAGCCCAATTTTCTAAACTTTACAGTGTTTGTTTTAAGTTCTGACCGATTCTGTTGAAGATGTTTGGTTCACCAAGAAATTGTGTAAAGTACTAATATTTTAATCATCACAATTTTTTTTTTATATCTATTCACTTAATATTACATTTAAATAATATTATATTTTTATAAAAACTGAAACTTTCGACCTCCTACACATTCATCCTTTTTTATCACCCGGGTAAGATGTCAAGGTTATAATCTTAACAATTATTAAAATGATTATAAATTTCATTTTACTCTAGCATATTCATGACAACTATAAATTTCATTTTTATTCTAGCATATTCATAACAACTATAACTTTGTAATACAACTACAACGAATTTGTAAGTGCTTTGTTGCTTCATCAAATATTCAAAATTTGCTCCCCAACCGGCGGAATAGGGACGATGGTGGGGGCAGGATGAGTTTAAGCAATTATTACAATTATCATTCTAATATCACCACTACGAATTATTTTTCTATTATAATAATCATTTGTAAAGTATTTTGATAATGGGAGTTTTGGACAAATATGTATTATTTAAAAAGATATATTAAAATAAGTTGAAAATCAAAATAATGCCCAAACTAGTACGTTCTAGCCACGTCGACATACACATCAGCAATGTTGTAGTCACTGACTGTGACATTATAATTTTTTTTAAGTCAATGTCACAGTCATTGACTAAAGCATTGAACTTTAAAAAAATATTTTTTTTTTATCAATGGTGCAGTCACTATCGCAACATTATTTTGATTGTCGCAACCTTCCCTTCCAATCTGCTGTGATGGCGACGTCGCGACACCGCCATTCCGACGCACAACCATCGACCTGTAATGAATGCCGCGACATCAATACGCTTGTTGGGCGGCTATCGCGAGTAAATGTCGGCTTCTTTCGAAAAAGGCCGTGGATATCATAGCGACAATTCTACTCGACACTTCTTTTGGATGAATGTCACGACATTCCTGCTAGTTGGTCTTCACATTTGTGTCGCGACATAAGTTGTAATGTCGCGACACAACTTATGTCATCTGACTGTGGCATTACTTTTTTTGTTATAATGAGAATTTTAAGTTACAAATAATTGCCTAAATTACAACCTATTACATCTATCCAAAAATACAACAAATTCACATCACATGCATTGCAAACAATTCATCCAAATTAACCAACGTTCATCCAAATCAACCTAATTGCATCGAAATGACAATCAATACACATCACCTGCATTACAAACATTTCATCAAATTTAATCAACTTTCATCAAAACCAACTTAATTGCATCAAATAACAACCAATACAAATCATTGCATTACAAACATTTCATCCAAATTAACCAACTTTCATCCTAATTAAGCGCATTGAAATGATAACCAATACACAATAATTGATCATTTCATATATCAACCAAATCATATAAATATATACACAATGTAATACAAATAACAATATATACAAATGCAAATAGACATCAATGAGTCCTATATGATGGAGACATTGTCTTTCTCTTAGGATGCCTAAAATATACATCCAGATGATTTGTCGGGGCATGTGCAATCTCAAATGGATCTGATAGAGTTGAAGGAGATGAGGGAGCTAATGGCGGAATGACTCGGCTTGTACGTGGAGCGCGAGGTCGCCTAGGTGGGCATGCACCCAAGTTTGAAACAAGGTCAATCATGGTCTCATCAATGGGAGGCAATGATCTAGGTGATGTCGTACATGGTAATGTGGCCTCTAAGGCCGGAGATGTAGGTGATAATAGTGGGATGATATGTGGAGAGGAAGTCTTTAAGGGTGGTGTGGAACACGCGGGTGGTATGAAAGTATGGGAGAGTGAGGTTGTAACGCCCTGAAAATACCCTAACAGTTTTATAACAGGTTCAGGATGTAAAATAAAATAAATTATATTTTTCCAACGTTTAAATGGCTAAAAACAAAAAATGATAAAAACCCGAAAATTTTACAAGAGCCAAATAAATTTGGTAAAAATGTCAAATGAGGACTTAAGGGTCATAAATGAGGAGTGTAAATGTTAAAACGAAAATGAAATGAAATGAAGTGAAAATGAAATGAAATGAAGCCGTAAACAAAGTGAAACAAGAGTTGGAAATGAGAAAAAATGGGAAAATAGGAATTTATATGCAAACCAAACAAGGCCTTATGAAACTTAAGACTTAAGACCAAATTTGCTCTTGTAAATGCCATTTCTCACATTTGGAAAAAAGGGAAAGAGAGAGAAAGACTATGGCACATTCCAGTTGAGAGAAAAAGAGAGGGATTTGTGATTTCTTCTCCATGTAATAAAGGGACAAGTTGATCAAGAAGAAGGAGGAAGAAGAAAGGAAAGAGAATCAAGATTTAAGGTATGAAAAACCAAACCCTAACCCCTTTTCTATTTGTGTTTGGGTTTAATAAAACGTCAGATGTGGTATAAAAGTGTTTTGAAAGGCTGGAGTTCGTTTTGGGGTTGTATTGGGTAAGATTTCATGGTATATTGTGGTTTGGATTGTTGTCGCGAATTTTTATATAAAGGAAATGATGAAGTTTCAAAGGAGTTGCTGTCAAATTTTTTTTCAAAACCCCTGTTTTTGTTTTGGCTATAAGTTAAGTATAATCATCAAAATTAAGTAATTCTAATTGGTAAAGAACCGTAAGAGTTAGAGCTATAAATGTATAGAAGGGACAAGGAGCAAATTGTAGCTTTAAGGCTCCCAAATATAGGCTTAAAAGTAAGTTTCGGGTAGCTAACGGGTATGCTTTGTTTTGGGTATAGTTGTGGTGTTTTGGCCGTAAGTTGAGTTTCACTCATCCAAATTGAGTGATTCAAAATTCTGCAAACTAGATTAGGGGAATAATTTACTTGGAAAGAAGTGTAAGAAATATGTAACCCCAAAGTGCCCAGAAACCACGCCATGGAGCTATGTGCAAAAACAATCTGATTCTGCTTTGCAAATTAGAGTAGTCTAGATGTAAAATGCAATAACTTGGGTTTTGGTGATCCAAATTGGATGATTCCAATTGGAGAAGAAACCTTATAACCATATATTAAAATGAGTAGAATAAACCATTACCAATTTATGGAGTTAAGACCCCTGAAATCAAGAATAACAGTAGGTAACCGAGTGAGCTGAACATACCGACTAGTTTGGCATTAAAATGTCGTAACTTGAGTTTGGGTGATCCAAATGAGATGATTCCAATTCCTACTGAAAATAGACTCATAGAGATATCATTTTATTGAAGGAAGTAATAGCAAAATATGGCTCATATGTCCGCAAATTTTTTTTTCAAGTGAAGGTGTATTGGGTAGATATCAACCCTAACCAAAAATCTTAGAATGCACAACTGATTTATTTTCTGGTTTGCTCTTTATAAATGACATATTCGCGATGAATTAGTTGGTGATGATAAGTTTCGACTCAAGAACGAGATTACGAGAATGTGAATCAAAGAGCTTTTGGGTTTGTTCTTCACACTTCCTTCCTTGTTTAGGTTTTGTGTTTTGTCTGGACAAAAATAAAAATCTAAAATGGTTTATATGAATATTTATTATGCTGCTCAGTTTGCCATAAATGAATTTGTTCGTTTCTCCACTTCTCTCTATTTCTAAATGTTCAAGGATTATGAAATAAGTGGATTTATTGAAATGAATTGCACAAATTTCATATTGATTTTGTTTTAAATTGATTTAATACAATTGATCGTGTTTCCAATTGCACATGAAAAATCGTATGAGTATTGGAAACCAAGTATTTGGATATAAATGTGTATACACTATCAGAATTGCTATGAATGATTTGAGCTCTTACGAATGTTAAACTCGCTAAATTCGGAAGTTAAGGATAGATTGGTATATCAATAAGGGTCAAATGAATAAAGATTGGCCATCAACTTAATGATTTGTCACTGATCCATAGCCCGCCAGACACTCAAGAAATGGTTCACGAAACGATTTTTAATAACCAACAATATACTCCAATGATCAGACTGTTATAAAACTTTTCTTTGCATCAGCCATGTACTCTAGCAGACCGTACCGACGATTGCTATCTTGTGCAATCGAAAGCATAGTTAAATTCGCTTAAGGGCAAAATGAAAAGAAAATCAGAAATGCATGATTTGCGGTTAGAATGATTTATCAATATGAAACTCCGCATGATCAAATGACCCATGAATTGTAATTAATGTATACTAAATGAAATATACATATATGTATCGTAATCGCATCGTCATTGAAAAAATTATACAAAAACATTGATTTAGAAAAATACATGATTTACTTAAACTAAAATGAAGAGATAAATGTATAGAACCACTAGACATGAAAATGATTAGCGCGTTGCTTTATCATCGCGCAGGTACCGAACACGTACGAAGAAAAGACCGTAACGATTCAAAGTTAACGTTAAGGCCTCACTAAGTTGAAGTAAAGCTCCGACCATGCATTCATGAAATATATTTGACACTTTTCAGACAAACTCGATTTTGTTTTTTGTAAATATTTTAAGTATTGGAAACGCTTTTTATAACGTCGTAATGTATGTGCGTGATAATGATCTCAACGGGCATAATGCCATGCCATGTTTAATGGAAAATGTGTATTGAAAAAAAAAGGATGGGCCCCCTTAAAGTTGAATTAGTATATACAAATATATTTTTATAAAGATAAATATCCTTTACAAAATGAGCATTGGAAATGTGTTTTACTGACAAAAGAAAAATGAATTGTATTCAAAAAGAGGATCGCGTCCCGGATCGGGCCGAATTTGTGGCTCGTCGTGTATAGCGGTGCGAGTCGTCACAGATGTGGAAAACTCTTGTGGTATGGAAGTATCGGGGGGTGGCGTGGAATACTTGGGTGGCATGGAAGTCTCATTAGTGGAACAACCAGCAGCACGACCACCTCGCTCACCAACTCGATTAAGTCGACCACGACCTTGCCCACCACCTCTCCCTCTCCCTCAACCTTGAATCAGATGCATCCTAACTGTAGTGGATCAAGCAAGAGGTCTGATGGATGGTCCATGTGACGTAGATGCCTCTTCATCTTATGCAACATTGCGCTGGTCCTCTCCAATCAAGCGTAAAACTGATCTAGCAATGTGATGAATGTCATACAACAAGCCTAAGGAAGCCCCATGAGATATAGTAGCGATCTCTACCATCCCAAATATCTAAGAAAATAAACCAAACAAAAGTAAATGTTAACTATGCATTAAATATTAGATATAATTTAGCATTTAAAGACGCTTACTTACCAGCAAGTGTGTTGTTGCGGTTGTATTATGGTACCTCATTTGATCCTTATGGAGAAGTTGTGTGATCAAACGTCGTGTAATATGTCGATACCACTCCATATATAGATCATGGAAGTCCATAATACCAGCCATAAGAGGTGATGTGACGATCCTCTTTACACGTGTATCCCATAAGACGACTTATGGTGCATAATATCTTTCTCAATCGTACTTGTGACGTCCTAGTATGTCAACAAAATGTAGCTCTTGCTATAACGAGCAAGACGGAGGTATCCCCTAATGAAGGTAGAACTAACACAAGACTCACTCTAGACGATGCCACTATACAATCTCAAAGCAAATAAGTGGTGACATCGTCCACCAAATCTCCTGATTAACAAGACATATATCAGGTAGATAGGCAACAGACTCTCCGATGTATGGCTCACATAACACCTACAATTTACCTCAATGTCAATATGACTAAAATTAACATTATTGTGAATATGACTAAAAGTAATTTATATTAATATATAATTACCTGATCATGAGTCTATGCATCCAACTGGTCTTGATATTAGGCGAGCACACCAGATGGGTTATGCACCCATGATAAACGTACTCGCCAACGAAACCCTAATGGATCAACCGGCTCAGCCTGAACCTCAAGCTCAGCTAGTAATCCATGTTGTATATCCTAAACCTTGTCTCCATCAACTACATCGCTATCATCATGTAATTTGGTGCGGATCGAGGTAGTCGGCTAGTCGCCCCAAAATCGTGCCGACTTGCGTAGTTCCCAAGACTAGAGCTGATTAAAAAAAACCATTCAATATTAGCAACATCTTAGTGATTAACTTTTATATATGTATGGTTATAACATTAGCAACATACCCAGAATAATGTATTACAACCTGTGGAATCTCAAGAAGATTCATCGCAATCTCGCTTCGACATAACTCCCGGTATAAGTGTGCTAGAATTGCACTACCCCAACTATAAGTAGAGGTTTACTTCAAATCTCGTAGTAAGGGGAGGAAATAGAGGTGGACATGCATACCCCGCTTACCGCAGGATCCTAGCAAAGCTAGGATGAAACCACGTGCATTACGCTCTAACGTCACTTCATCTACATCGGCTGGTGGAGTCGATAAATGTTGAGACAACCACCGAGTCGAGACAGCAAATCCTTGAAGCTTAGTTGGCGGTGGGATCACACCTAGCAACTCCTAACACAACGATGACACATCGAAGTCACATGTGCTAGTAACTGGTGGTCCATGACTTCGGAGACCCAAGATAATAGTGACATCCTGTAATGTGATCGTCATCTCCCTAACAGGTAAATGAAATGTGTGTGTTGTTACAGGCCGCCATATCTCAACCAAACTTGTGATGAGGCCCAATCGAGTGTGACGTGTCTTATGAGGTACAAACCATAAAAGTTGGATCATATCACATATGAGCGAATATGAGGATCCATATGCCACTCTGACATGAACTTCGAAGACCACGCCAACATGAGCACCGACGAAAGCCAAATATATCAAGAAATAAATTCCCGCTCTCTTACATTACACAATAATCAAAAATAACATTTTATGATATGAAAAATACATACCTAAGTAGTGTCCACTAAATGAGATCGATGTCTGTCCTGTAAAACCAAGACAGATCTATCTAATGGATCTGCATCATAAGACCCTCTAAATGCCATATCTATAACATATAACAATCAATAACGATAAACAAATGAGCAAGTACTAGTACATAGATACAATGTAATTATTAAAGCAATATAACAACAAAAAACATACATGTTTCAATCAACTTGATTTCTATTTCGACAAGATTGAAGATTGTGACCAGGTTGTTTGTAGAACCCACATGTGATAGTAGTCTTCCCCCCTCTAACGTCCATTTCATTATGCAAACGGGTTGATTTAGGGCATCCACGTGATGTGCGTTTCATTAACTCATAAGGCACAATGGTTGGACCTTCATAAGGAAACCATTCATATTCATCGAAGATGGGATGAAACAAGGTTGCCCATGTATCATAGTACGATTGAGTAATGTAGTAGCCTTGAACAAATGATCGAAAATCTACAGAGTGAAATTGACATGCAGCATATAATATGACTATAGGGAAATCCATTTATAAGTGTCTTACCACAAGTACATTTATGGTCATGTAAGTTGAGGCAATGTGTTTGACCTCTCTTTGACTTGACATGAAATCGTCCCTAGTTGTGATTGTAAAGAACAATCTTAAATGATCCAATTTTAACCACATGTGCCTTAATCGTAGCATCAACATATGAAGTATACTCGCTATCCGATCAACTGCTATAACCTTGTTCCTCGCAACAAAGCACCTATTGAGCCTAAAAGGTCAATCAACCAATGCGCTACGAGTAAGCCCGAGCTCCTTTAAGAACACTATTGAAAACCTCAAACATGTTTGTAGTCATTATTCCATATCTTCGACCTCTATCATGTGAAAGTGCCCATTTCTCAAAAGGGATTGCCTCCAACAATCATTGATCTTCTAAATTAATTCTCCTAATCAGTTCATATGTTTATCAATCTTCCAACTCAACAAGCTACTTTGCACACCAAATTCTTTAAGGTTTTATCTTTGAATCGATTCATAAAGTTGCTTGCAAGATGACACATGAAAAATCTATGATATGCATATGGTTCAACCCAACCAAGAAGAACATCAATCATTGCCGATGCCTAGATGTCTGTCAGTTATAACACAAAGTCTCATCCGTTGAGTTACCTTGTTTCTAATACATGTCAAGAACCATCCCCAGCTATCAATATTCTCTCATTTTTTAATAGCAAATGCCTGTGGAAACAACTGATTATTTCCATCACATCCCATAGCAATCATTAACGTGTCTTTATACTTATCATACAAATGTGTACCATCAACTCAAGATAGGCCGACAATGATTGAATCCTTCAATAGATGGATGAAGCGCTCAGAAAATGCATTGAACATCTCTGCAGCGCATAAGGATCACAAATGTTTTCCAAGTTACAACACATCCAGGATTTGCCTGCTTTAATGTCATAAAGATACGTGACATATTTCTGCATATGACTTATGGAAGTTCCCAAATAAGATTGTAAGTGCTTTATGTTTTCCAACCAATGCCTTCTTGTATGATATTTCATATCCAAATTTCTCCATAATGGTTGCTTGGATAGCAGCTACTGACAAAGTGAATCAGGTCTTAATCATTGCCTTGATATGATCGAAGAACCGTTGGAGTCTAATCGTTGATGGATTCCGATTACAAGCATTGACACAAGCAGTGGACCTTTATGAAGACATCAAAAGAAAGATGTATCTTTCATAACCATAGCACTAAGCTTCCATGTACATTGACACTCCCGCCTTCTTACATCTTAAATACTAGCAATTTTTCAAGATGCAACAACCACATAATGTTGGTAAAAGCTTTAATATAGTACAACTTAATAAAGATTCGTTAAGGCAAATTCTGGAACTCAAAAACCCGCACACCAAAATCTTCCACTCGAAGCTGCACTATAGTTCACCCATGGAGTCTAGTCACTTGAAACGACATTACCAAAGTTTTCCACATTTTCACACTAAGGTGATGGTGCTAAGTAATACTAACTGTTCTCCTGCGAGAGTCCCTCGTGATCTAGGTTATTTGAGATATCACAACTTGGCACATCCACAGAGAGATATCTCCCTTGCTCATTCTCCATAAGTTGGTTAATAGTTAAGAAATACGGAACATGTCCATCAACTTGAACATCTCCATCTCCATCACTTTCATCGTCACCATCTTCATCACCTCCGCCCATCTTCACAATCTGATCATCTTCGCTTACTTCACATCTATCAATTACAAAGAATCGATGCTACTAAAGCCTACACCCATAATCCAATTCCTCAACATTAAAATTTCCTCCAATAAATTTCGTAAGTACCTAGGATGGCAACGGATCGGCCTGGGACTCGCACCCCTATCCCATACCCGCTATAAAATATTTACCATTTCCTATCCCCGTCCTTAAACCCGAGACTCCGGCGGGTCCTATTCCCCATCCCGATTAGAATGCCTCTTAAAAATCCTACACTGGCTTCGCCACGCTTCCCGCCCCGCTCTACTTTCGCCCCCGCCCGTCTCGCCCATGTTCCGCTTTGGTTCGAGTTCTGCCCGGTTCATGTTCGAGTTCGGGTTCAGGTTCGGGTTCGGGTTCCTTATACCATATACATTTCAAATAACCCAAAAATTATTCTCATAATAGGGAAATCACATAACACAAATTATGCTTTACAAGAATAACCAAAATACAAATTTTATACATGATATCCTGGATAAAGACAATCTAAAATCAATTATCATGGTCGTTATGCCAAATACATATCTAATAACTCAAAATTTATTTCTAGGATAGGATAAACACATAATATAAATTATGCTTTACGAGAATATCTAGAATATAAATTTGCACATGATATTCTGGAAAAAAAACTATAAAAAATCAGCTATTCTGGTCATTATGCCAAATACATTTCTAATAGCTCAAAAAAAATTTCCAAAGTAGGATAAACACATAATATAAATTAACCAAAATATAAATTTGCACATGATATTTTGGAAAAAGACCATAAAAAATCAACTATCTTGGTCATTATGCCAAATATATTTCAAATAGCTCAAAAATATACTTCAAGAATAGGTAAAGCACATAATATAAATTATGTTTTACAAGAACCTGAATATAAATACTGCACATAATATTGCTCGTAGCCTGGAAAAAGACTATCCAAAATCAAATGTTCTCATGAATGACATCCCAAAGTGCATCTTTAATACTAGCTTCTCAAAAAAGAGCCTATAGAAAATTGCTCCATTAATATAACAACATTAAAACAAAAGGAGCATCAAATATAAATCACTGATAACACCAACACAAAAAGAAAAGAAAAATAGTCTGTTCTCAGAATCACATCCCAAAAATGCACTTCAAGACTACCTTCATCTCAAGAAAGAGCCTATAACATGAGTGTTTCACCATCTTCATCCATATTTGTAATATTAACTCGTAAAATTTAGCAATCAAAGAACTACCCAATATAAGCAAACATAATAGAATGACCACCAATTGTATTTAAAGAAAATAAAAAACATTCAAAGTTGAAAATAAATTAACTACCTTTATATCAACAAAAAGCCGATAGCATGAGTGTTTCTTCATCTTCATCCATACTTGTGAGATCAACCCCTAAATTAGCAATAAAAGAATTACCCAATATAAGCAAATATAATAGAGATACAAGCAATTATATTTAAAGAAAATATTAAACATTCATAAAGTTGAAGATATGAAATCGGCTACCTTTCATTTCACACCCTAACCAACTTTGAGTGCAGATTAATGTCTCCAAAGTATGTGGGTGAAGTCTGCTACGATATTTTGATACCATTCTACCATTGGTACTAAAAGTCGACTTAGATGCAACTATAGATATCAGAATGGCATAGATATCTTGAACAATCTTTTGTAAAGTTGGATACTTAATCCCATTTGTTTTCCACCAACCCAAAACGCCAATCGAAATCCTTGGTAAACAGGCTCATCAGGTAATAGTCTAACTTTCGGACTTCACACACGCTCTCTAATGAGTACTATATGAACAAATAAATCATCTTGAGAAAGTGGATCTTGTTCTGCATCATAATCGATATCAAAGAAATTGAACTTGATTCAAAGTTTTCGCAATTTTAGAGTTTGGTTGTTTTCGAAGAAAAAGCGTGTCTTGGCGAATTTTTGTGAAATCTCACGCCAAAGCAGGACCCATACATTATCTGGAAGCCAAACTCAAAATCTTCAATCTTGTATCTTGGTCAATCTGACGGCCCTTTGCCGTTACAATTTGACACCCACACCAATACTTGTCAAATTTTTCCAGCATACTTGATGCCATGATTTTAACAACTTCATTTGAGCATGTAATCATATTGCTTGTTTATCACACTTTGATGAAAAAGTATTTGCGGTTGGATAATTTTGAAACAACTTATTATATAATAACAATCTCAATCTGCAAATTTCTTTGCTAGATTCCATTCCTCCTACGATGGCACTATAGTGTGAGAGTTTCTCCGCGTTGCTTCAAACGTGGGAAGACATCTTTATAGGCTATAGCTATTGACAACATAAAGTATGTGAAATTCCATCGTGTTCTACAATCAAGACATAATTTCTTATTACATGGAATCCGTAATTGACAAGTTGCATATTCAAAATTTTCCACTCTTGATGGTGTTGTTGACCAAAATGCAACACTATCACGAATTTTTTCAATTTCAACTCTAATGACATCTAGACTTTCCTTCACAACCAAATGCAAAATATGTACTGCACATTGCATGTGAAAGACTTTTCCATTCAATAAAAGAGAATTGTTCAAGGATAATTTCTCGTAGAGAATATCAATCATACCATCATTGCTTGAGTAGTTATCAAAAGTTAGTGTAGATATTTTTCTATCCATATTCCAATCCAACAAAAAGTCCAATGACATCAGAAAGAATTTCTTTTGTATGAGGAGGATGCACGTAGACAAATCTAGAAAAAAAAAACAAATATAGAAAACATAGTATAAATAAGTCCTTATCATCAAATGACAAAAGTAAAATAAAATTGAAAGTTAAACAAATATGTATCGCCTTACAATACGATGTTGGCCAACTAAGGCGCATCAGCATGTGCGATAATAGCCACTTGTAGTCTTTCTTTTGGTTGGATGTCCACATATCAATTGTTATAGCAATTCCGGTTTCAAGTTTTCAAGTAGTTTGCTCATTTCCCTTTCTCAACCTCATAATTTCTATGTCATCCTTAATTGTATTCTTGGGAGATCATTTTAAACAAGGGTTGTAACGAAAATATACCCTAGTACGTTTTTCAACATGTTTGAAGTTATTTTATAACCTCATTAGATTTTAAATGTCTAAATGAAACATGCAAATTTAGAAACCCAGAAAATTATTAAGACATAAAATTGAAGTGTAAATTTGTCAAAGGGACAAAGTCATAAGGTGATAAGATTAGAGGCCAAAGTAGAAATAACATAATTGTAGTGCATTAAGCCAAGTGGGGAGGAAAATGAAGCAAAGAAAGGTTGCTTATAAAAGGGAGAGGGGGCATCTACTCATTTTGGTCTCCAAACAAGAGACTCATACGGGTTGGGATAAAGAGGAGAAGAGGGAAGGAGGAAGAAGAAGAGAAGATGAAGGAAGGAGAATTCGACAAATGTAATAGTTCTATTGTGATTTTGTATAAAATTTTCTTGGGTATGGATTGCTAGGGTTTTCTTTAGATATTAGTTTGTTCACTATCTAGGGTTTTGGTACAAGGAGAAGACATCCCACTCTAGATTTATTGGAAGTTGGATTGGAAAACCCTAGTTGATATCAATTAGATATGGAATCTTTCCTATTTCTATGGTTGTGTAAGGTTTGGTGAACTTTGGAATGAATCCTTGGATTCTTTGGCTAAGGTTTGGCTTAAGAAATTCTAAACTACCATTAAAAGTGTTTGTGGAGTTATTGGGAGGGATTCCATGTGGGTTTTTGATGAAGGATGGAATATAAGAGATTTATGGAAGAAAAGTGAATGAAAAAAGGTGGGTGCCATTTATATGGGCAAAATCGTAACGAGTAGATGCAAACGGGGTTAGTACCGGTCTTATATGCGAGAAGGCAAAATGCTACCGGTCTGTCAGAGTAGATGGGGTACCACTCTCGAGCAGGTTTGAGTGCAGGTACCTGCAAACATAGTGATGCTTGGTACCCGCGGTTCCTAACCATGGTTTTGGTATTTTTGCATAGTTAAGCTATAATTCGCATGCGAAGTATTAGAACTCCTAATAAATGATTAACGGGGGTTATGATAAAAAGCCAAATTAAGTGAAAAATATAGCATTATACGCCGCCTCGGCGGCGATTCGATGTGGAGCTGTTCATGCCCTTATAATGAATAGGAAGTTTACGAATACATATATAGTGGCAGACGCCTAAGACCGGGTATTAAATGACCTGGCGCCACGCTGGAGTGCTCACGACGCCACATTGCGTGAAGCGGGCGCGTTACGATCGGTGCTTGGCACTCACGCTGGTAAAACAGCCACATTACGTGGCGAGACCGCGTTCGTCGGTCGCTAGGCCTCTGCTGTTACTCTGACGCCTTACATTTATGTGGGCGCCATGTTCTAATCGATTAACCATTACTCTTGCTGTCTTCGACACTTAGTGTGTATAGTCTTGAGTGCCATTGTACCATATCTTGCCTCATTTCTTATGGCGGTCGTGCCCATATTATATGATAATAACTTTGAATAGATAGAGTAAACAAATGTGTATCGTTGATCTATAATACTACGAATTATTTCGAATAAGAATAAGCTCTTACTCCTACGGGAGATCTGAACAAACATAAGTTGCTATATAAGTATAGTATGGGTTCTAGCGGGAAGTCCAAATAAACATAAATGCATTTATAAGCATAAGTAATTATATAGGTTCATTATATGAATGCGCCACTGAAAATTGATCATCTGTTATTGTTATATGCTTTATAAATGTGTATATGCATAGTACATATGTTTCAAAACAAAAGCAAAGAACAGCGCGGTTTTAATCAGGTGTAGATCACGAAGGGAGGCGATGATCTTAGCATTGCTGGGCCGGCCTTACACTAGTAAGGTTAAATCAACGTAAGTTCTGTGATGTATGTAATATAGTTTTTGTATATGTAAATGGGACTCGGAATTTGTATGTATGTGACCGCTGTAAACCACTTCTGATGGTAGTTTTGCTATATTTTATCGATCATGTTGGAGTTATAAGACTTGGACACACCAACGTCGATAAAGAAGGTAAGAGTTCAGTCCAGGTCTCTCGCCTGCGGGCGTGACAAAGGGTTACAAACTCTTGGAAAAATCTTTAAGCGATCACATGATCAAGCAATTGAAAGTACTCATACAGCGCAATTGCAGAGCAACCTCTCTGGGTGTTTTGGTCAAATCTTGAAACCTCCATTGCCTTTGTTCCACAACCTCTTCTCTGCCCCATGTGTTTTCGTTTTATGCACCTATCTAAATGGACATGCAAATGCTTAATCCCATTCTTACTCCAGCTCTTAAGTCTTGAATTACAATGCTGTGCATAACTTTTATCATCCCCTTTGTGACTTTCTCAAACTATTAAACATGATCATTCATTTTCTTTTTCTAGATACTTGATGTCCTGTAGTAGTTGAGTTACTACAGCTAGATTAGAATGAGTTCTTAGCACTGGACAAACTTTCTACTTCTTCGATGCCATTTGATTGCCTATTACGAAATAATTTGAAAACACTTTGATCAAAATTTGCTTTATATTAATGAACAATATTGAAAATTGAATGCAAATGGGCATGATCTTCAAAACACCACCATATTACTTTCTCAAATAATACATTCAAAACCGTGACAGCCACATAAAGAACCAAGAGGAAGCAAAAGAAACAAGCAATATGAACACAAAAATGGGCCACAAATACATAATACAATTACATTTTCCTTTTGATCCATAAATTTTGAAAAATCTGTGGTTTGATAAAATCAAAAGTATGGTAGAGATGATGAATAACTTTGATAAAATGTTGTTGTTACAATCCTTGCCTTGAGAGTAATCCTATTTTTGTGCCGTAAATAAGTAGTAATAAAATATGTGACAGTAACCCACTTATGACATGTGAGTACAAGACAAATTTGATTCGATTGTCATAAATTAAAAAACCTTATTGAACTAAGTATATTTTGATTCGATTTTGAAAAGCAGACTAACTCATTGGGTGAAGCGTTTCTAATAGTCCCTAGGGTTACACCTATGAACAATCGAAAGAGGGGAGGGTTCGGCTCGATTAAGCCCCCTGCTAAGACAAGTCTCTCATTTCAAACAAATCAGTCCATGCAAATCCACCCTTCTTGAGTTGGGTGGAGGCTTGGCCTAAGTTTCAAAATGATCTCGGATTCTCGAGCTTTTACGTCGATCTACATTTTTACCTAAAAATTTGGGTTCACATGTTGTGCGATGGTCTCGGATCCAGACTACGGTGAAGATAGAAGGTCGCTGCCCATTCCTTTATTGCCTCGGCCAAATCCGGATATTGTTAGAATTCCAGGCGGCATATGAGCGGCGGCAGGATCATCAGAGGGTAGAGCTGAGGTTTGGGTTGAAATGAAGAATTATTGATGGAAGCGAGTGGAGCGTGAGAGCTAGGTTGGCTGAAGAATATATATATATATATATATATATATATATATATATATATATATATATATATATATATATATATAAGGTAATGCAGCGATTTAAAATATAACGAGGGGTATAATTTCGTATTCGAGCGGGCGGGTAACTAAAATCCCATGCTCGCCTCGAACCCAGTGATTTGTGAGAGGTGCACCAGTGCAGTCCCTTGCAGATTAATAATATTTGAGTCAGGCAGGCGAGTGCTGGTTGTGCGTGAGCACCGTCCCACAAGTGCAGACTAATTGATTAACTTGTGGCTTAACACGCACTAGCTAAACTTACAATTCAATTTCCTACATTCCAGTTGTGTCAACCAATTTCAACATTCGGTACACACTATTGTCAATCATGTGGAGAAAGGTTAAGACCTTTATTTTGCTTCAATGGATACTTACAAGTGAGAACTAATTTAAACATCTCTTTATCAATACTGTTCTTGGATTCAATAATATTGATCGATATTTGAAATCAATCACGTATGTCAAGGCCTGATAACAACTTTGTTCCAACCATATTTTAAATCCATTTAGGTGTTGAGTTTTCCATTATAAAAACATATGATGGGAATAGTAGAGTCACATTGTTACCTACAAACAAACACACCGTGAAATGTCGATATTTACAAAACTAGCATAGAGATTTGAAAGGTCATCTCATCTGTAGTGGGTCATTGGTGTCACATTAGTCATTAGTGTTTAACTTTAACCTCTTTAAGATATTTAATTTATATTTTCAAATTTTTTATAGGTAAATTTTTTTTTTCTTTGTTTTAATTCACATTGAACCTCCCGCATTTGACCTTTCAACTTGAGCGACCCTGAAGGGAAATTTTATTTTTTAAAATTACTTTCTAGTTGTTTTAAGTTTTAATTTTTTTTTCCTAGATGACAAATCCGTTTTCCAATACCAATGGTGATGTTTGTGTTTTGATCTGTATCCTAATATTGCTTATAGAAGCAACATAGTTGTTCTGCAGAGGTCCCATGTGTTGAATCTTGTCTCCCTGACCTAGACACAAAACATCCCCGAAATGAGCAATTTGGGTGATGAGATCTTGTGGACATGGAATGACCGGGCAACTGACCCTAAGAAGAGATAAATCTTATGAAGGTATAAAATCAACAATTTATGGCAAAGATGACCTGTAATAGTAAACGATCGGAATGATGAAGGACCAAGTAATTTACAGCTCATTCAAGTTAAAATGTGAACATTATGACATTTAGGAAAAAGTTGTAAATAGAGAAAAAGGTGGAACACAAGCACGAATTAAAGAATGCCAATGATTAATAGTGGTTATAATATGGAAGAGAATCACGAGTGTATTGAGCTCAAACCCAGTCACGAGAGAGGAAGCGGAGTGAAGGGGCGAAGGAGGAGAGAAATGAAGCAACAACAATTGGGGGGGAGAAGAAGAAGAGATCGACTGGGCATTGGCTTACAAAAATTTTAATCACATGACTTATGTCGTACACAAACATGAAAGTACAGGCGTTGAACAATGTATCGTGACACTCCACAGACTTGCCGCTATTCATCCAAAGAGTCAGTATGAATGTCGCTAGCGATATCACGACACACTGAAGACGACTAGCAATATGTTATTGCGACAAACATATTGGTGTCGCGACATTCGTCAGAAGGTTGACAATTGTACGTCGTAGAGGGCGGTGTAGCGGTGTGAAGGCGTAATAATATTGGGAAGATTAGCGGCGATCAAAATAATGTCGCGGCGGGGACTTCTGACGTGACCTAAAAAATTACGGTGTGGCCAGATTGGTAATTTGCGACATTGACTTAAAAAATTACGAATACGCTGACTTATGCCGGCGACCTGAAGCGTGAAGAGTCGCCCGGAGAAACAATTGAGCGATGTCTGACGTTCGAGGTGTCGGCGAAGTGTCGCGATAATATCGCGGCGCACGAAGACTGACGGCGGCTGTATGCTCGCGTCGCGTAATGGGTGGCGTATTCAGATAGCGGTTGTACATCACAAGGGCAGTGTCACGACAGACCTTGAAGACACAAGATTGGAAGGGAAGGTCACAACAATCAAAATAATGTCGCAACAGTCTCAATTCAATCTCAAAGGAAATCATTAGTTGAGCATTGCAACACGTCAGGCATTTTAGACATAGATGAAGCGACAATGCTTATCATCTTTATGGGCTTGCATAAAAGTCCACAAAAAAAATTACAATGTCGTAGTCGTAGTCAGTGACTGTGAAATTGCTGATGTGTACGCCGACGTGACTATGACGCATTAGTTTGAGCATTATTTTGATTTTCGATTTATTTTAGTATTTTTTTAAATAACATATATTTGTCCAAAACTTTGATTATGGTATCTTGGAGGTTAATCATTTTTTCTAAATATATGTTAAAATAAAAGTACAATCATTATAATCAATAATGGAATAATCCAACGTGTTGTTATAAGTTTTTGTTTAGTGGATTTTCTAGTGGAATTCATCAGAACATACAAAAAACTTATAAATTGGTGTATGTACGGCGTATCAAGAAATTATAGTATTTTCAAACTTTAAACATGCTAGAAATCTAACTTGTTTAAAGCAAAAAAATTGATGTCCTAGTTCCTTGATGGTTCCTAGATTATAGCGGAAAAATACGCCCCAGAAAGTGGAATTGCGTAAAGTGAATTAAAAGCTAGAGGAAATTTAGCAGACTAGTTTAAAAATAGCATATTTCATTATAGAATTTATTTGAAAATCGAATCTTTGATAAAGCTTGATGTGACAAATGGCAGAAGAAAAACATATAAAACCCACAGCTAAGAATAAAGCTTAGTTTGTTAAGCTTGTGAAAATAGAGAAATCTTGAATGTTCTTTCGATTTGAGTGTTCAATCATCGGTGTTGCTTTGAGTGTTTAATCCTTTTATAGGCATTTACAGTATTTGCATCGGCACACTTTGCCAGTAAACTCTGTGTCTATTAAAGTGCCTTATAAAGTATTTCCATCGTAGTATTTACCCATGTCCTTTGTCATGTCCTGACTATGAGAAAAAATTTCCTCCATATTAAGCTTTTGAGACAAAGTCTCAATATTCTCTATTGACAGCTTTGAAAATTTTTAAAAAATTTCAGAAATGACCTTAGACCTTTTCATGGGCTGATCCTCATGGACTAGGCTTTATCGGATTAGGTTGGACTCGCACAACTTGGGCTTGACATATCCATTCAGCCCATTCTACTTCCATTTGGGCCCAAAGTTATTTTTAGTGTCAAAAGTTTTTTTTTAAATTGACATGTTGTTATAAGTTATAGGCACTATTATTTGTATTTATCTATTTTATTAATTTTGAAATATCGGATTATAAATTAACACTTAAAGATGATTCTTTACTATGTGTCCTCTGTGCCCCCATTAAAGCAACTATAGATGAAATACCAATTTGCCATAAAACTATTCTCTCTACATACTGTCTTAATCTCACTGTACTCATTTCTCTTCTAGCACCCGATATTTCTTGTGCATTGTGTTCGTTTAAACAAATAGTCGGAATGGCGAGAATGGGCGTTGAAAATAGTGAGAATGGCGTCAAGTCATTTGAAGCGGTGGAGAAGGAAAACCGTGGGTTTGTGATGCTCCAGGTATAATGTTTTGTCAAGCCGGTTTGCGTGTCACAATGTTTAAATTCCGGTTGTGATATCCATTATTTTGAGTTTAATCGGATATGTGATATCCCGGTGTAGTTAGTAGGATTGTGATATCAAATTATTTTAAGCATAATAAATTTGTGATATCAGGTGATTCGATTTATGATATCCGTTGATTCGGCATATTTGGTTGTATATCCGGTGGTCGATTGCATACCCGGATAACAAATCGGATAAATTGATTGTTCCTGGTTTGATAATGGATTTGTCGTTCTTCTCTAGTTCATCCGACAAACATATCAGTGAGATTCAAATTGAGGTGTGTACTAAGTTAATAAAATCTCATCCCCGAGAGAGAGATTTTCTTAGCCAATCGAATTAATAATCAGCATAATGGCCTTCTAAATAACATTTCATAAAAACATATCTTTGATTTCTATGAATCTTCTTTCCTCACAAACATGCAAAGAAGGCGATAAAAGATTCTGTTTTGCAGTTTTTGCTTGAACATTATTTGATGTATTTAATCGCATTTATTTTGCGAGATGAATTTGGATCATATCTGACCCCTTCTGACAATTAGTTGATATCAGGTGATGCATTTAATAGTAATGAGGTAATTTAATACTTTAAAGTTAGAGTAATTTGTTTTAAGACATATTGAAATTAATAAGTGTTATTATCAGAGGATATTTTGTAGTCGGGATGCTTTGATTGAATAGAGGCTCGGAATGTGTAGAAGCAGACAGTTTGTTATTGTAATAAAAGATCGGATAAAGGAGATAGTAAAAGCTAGAGTTACCCTTGCATGTGGCGTGGTGGAGCATTATAGGCATGCAAAGAATAGTCGAATGTGGAAGACTTGAATCGAAGGAAAAACCTTGAACAGAAAAATCGATTGTCATTTAAGATAATCAGTTAACAGTGAGATTAATATTAGTGATGATTGGAGTGTTAAAGTTGTTTGTGGATTTCATAATCATCGAGCGGCCCTAAATGATTGGAGGGTCACTCATATCTTTGGTCGGTGCTCGGATGGGGAGAGAAAACTATATTGTGAACACTGAAGAACTGGTGAAACGAGGAATATTCTAAATGCATAAAAATCGCGATGAGTATAATATTGCTATGAAGACCAATATACAATGCCACGTCATAACATCGACTACTTAATGATGCGAGTAGATCGCAAATGCAGCAACTAATGAAATATGGCTGAATGAATGTAAATATGTTGAATGGCGCCGAGGAAGGATGAGTGAGCGATTGTGAGAGACTGTTTTTAGGCACATCTACTTCTATTCGGTTGTTGAATGCCATTTGCGATCGTACTGATATGGATTGCACTTATAAAACCAACGGATATCGGCTTCCCACTTAGGTGTAGGTGTGACATCGACAAATTTGATGACTTTTACGTGGCATTTGTATACTTGGAGAAATGGCGTTTGACAATACACTTAGGCAATGGAAGTTACAAAGTTTTAATATTTTCAGCGTCGATTACCTAATGTCATTGTTCGCGATAGGGAGTTGCCTTAATGAGCGTAGTTAGTATTTCCTACCCGCAGCCGAATCTTACGTGCGGATGGCATATATCAAAAAATGTACTTGGAAGCATCAAGGGTGTTTGAGCGAAAGATAAGTGGGAGGCTTGTTAAGCCTTGGCTTGGAGTGTCCTTGTGTTTTCTTCGAAAGAGGACGACTACGAGAGAAATTTAAGATCATTGACAAGCGGTTACTATACTTGCAGAGATGATAAAATATGTAATGTAGTCATGGTTGACTCCTTATAAGGAAAGATTTGTAAAGCAGACGAGGATAAAGTAATGCACAGGCAATGTCTGCCTGCTTGGTCGTCCGTTAATTAGTAACAGTTTTTCTTTATATCCATACATAAAAATGATTTTAATATATGTTTCTATTTTTAAAGAAGAATTTTTGCTCCCAAGTTGAAGAGAGCGTCTTGGTTCATCTCGAAGGGATTTCGAAAGGAGTTCTTGGAATGTAATAAATGCTCTTATTGAGTTTACAACATCACGGAAATCAAAGCTTCATTTGAGAGAAGTATTTACATTTGATGAACATCAGTTACCAGCAATGCTATGTTTAAAGAAGTGCGGGGTATGGTATCTAGGGCTTCGTAATGATATTGATGGGGTTAAAAGAACAATAAGTTAAGTGACAAGGGTATATGTGGTTGCGTTAACGAAAACCTCAAGTTTGCCATTTAACATGAGCTAATCAAAGAGAGCGCTGTTCCCTTGATAGTGTACATTCGCATTGGAGAAGTTGGATGCGCGGTAGGCAATGTCACAAATAAAGTTGACAATTAGTGCTGAGTTGATAGTATTTTTGAGACGATTTCTTTGGCGAGTGCGATGGGGCGGGTAAAATAGCATTAAAGGAAGTTAGAGAGAGAGTTAAGCTTGCCTGCGACATCTATGTGTCAGCAGGAAAGTTGGGTAAAGATTAGTCAGTCGTTGAAAATCAATTTATCACCACCAAGCAGGCTCCTTCTTTATTTGAAATTGTTGAGTCGCCCGATAGTACTTCTCCGACCCGCTGCATGTTAGTGAGAAATGCAGAAAAAATTGAAGTACATTAAATGTTTTCCACATAATCGTATGAACATATAGTGAACATCGTGGATGTTAAAGTGAGATGGTGCTAAATGGATATCGCTTTCGATTCTTTGGGTTACTGGGATGGGGAAGGCGGATGGGGAGCGGTTAAACCACGATTTGGTTCGTGAGCTGCACTTTTCATGATGAGTATGTTCAACTTTATGGATCGATTGTGAGTGTTCTTGAGTTGGTTTATTCATTATCATGGTTTGACTCTTTGCATCCATATGATAGATGGATGACTTTGCACGACATGGTCATTTGACCTCCGCGATACAATATTGTGTTAGTCCATTTATCAATTAGACAATGCCTAACATATACCTGCCCGAGATCTGTATCCGCTGCTACCTGGCCCAGTTGCACTTGGATTTGTTGAGGTTTGTCATTTACGTCGAACATGTTTAATTTATTCTAATCGTCATTAAGTTCAATGTTTCCTGTGCTGTTGCGTTTGACACGATCTTTATTGTAGGTATTTCTGGATTAAAGCATGTGATACCTCCAATTGCATGTGGTAATTCACAGATACGGTGTCTTAGGATGGGGAGATCCGCATGTACCATAGTTGAGGCTTTTAGATCATCACTAGGGACGACTGAATGTAGCGACACAAGAGACAATTGATGTCAGATAAACATGATGTATTTACAGCAGTGGATGATGTATTTTACAGCAAGCGTGTCCTTCATCCTTATTTTATTCCATACTTATAGTGTCCTTTTCGTTTAAAGCATGCATTAATCTTGTGGTCTCATGGTTATTTAATCCATTTTATGAAGCGGGAATAAATCTCAATCATTGTTGGAGTTCTGGAAAGGAAGTAATGTAATGCTTAACTAAATAATAATACAATAATTAATCACATTATCTATTATGGTAAAGTCTAACAAGTATCTATAGTATAAAACTAAGCCTTTTTTCCTCTTCGAGCAGACATAAGCAGTAGTAGATCTGGTGATCGGTCTACGAGTCTTTGGAAGGATCCGCTGTAGGTGCTGGAGGAGCAACTGAAGCTGGTGGAGGAGGAACTATCAGTGGTGGAGGATCATCTGATGCTGGTGGAGGATCAAGTAATCTTTTTGGTGGAGGATAGATCAAAGTGGGAGAGCCCAAAAAAGGATAAGTGCTTGGTGATGGTGTCTTTATGACATCTTTGGCTGTGGGTGGTGCTCATGAGATCTTTGTCGTCTCATCGCCAGAAAATGTCATCTCTGCGCCTTGTTCAGTTTGCAAAATAATCGGCCTCTGGTCTCTTCCCCGGATATCACATGTGCCTCGATGAGTCAATGCTTTGGCAATACGCTGCATGATAATATGTGAACTTAATATTAGGTAATATAATAAAAAAAAGTTAGAGTATCCAATTATGTACAATTTAGATTACTAGGTCAAGCGAAATTATTTAACCACAGGTATGCTGGTAGATCTGCGGCGTGTGAGGGCGAGAGGATCGTGCATACGTCGTAGAACTTTGATCTAATTTGTGGGGGGTTGAGCGATGCGATGCGATATGCGATCATACCGGGCCGCCTGCCACCGTACCTCTCTGAGCACAGTATAGGCATGTCCGACCTCGACTCGATCAGTCAGTGGGTGATCATCATCCTGCAAATCTTTTGAACCCGATAAGCTACTACGGTCGAATTAGGTAAGGTGTGAAAGTGCGGAGGAAGGAATGGTGAGATATAATGGCGGCGTAAGACCCAAGCTCCGGATGATATGGCTCCAGTAGCGCTGCCATCGAATACCATACGATATCGGGGAAAGTTTGCAGCCAGTCAGTCCTCCTTATGGCTCCCGAGCGAGACCTCCCCGAAATCTGCGTCGTCAGAATCTCAGGCATTGCAAACTATATTGGAATCACGTAGGCCTCTTGGCCGGTGCGTGGTGACTTCGATTGTGCGACCTATCAGGAGAAAACATCTCAAGGTATAATAATCCAGGCCTATAATCAATAAGATAATTAATATCATTATCATCGATAAACATTGAAAATTATCTACAAGCGGTTTGAAAATTAAATCATCAATGTGCAAAAAGATCGTATCACCTCTTGTCGCACCTGTTTGGTGATAAGTGGTTACTGTCTGGTATACTTATGCGTGCGCAGCATGGCTACCCCGACCATGCGAGGTCGGAATAAGCTCGAAATTACGCTCTTCGCAAACCGTGGTTTGCACTCTTATCGTGAATAGAGTGCGATGACCAGATAGACAAGAAGCTTCAGTATGAGCACTCAAATCATCTCGGATGGCGTCCAGGTAATAGTGAGAAATGATCCACTCATTCTGATGGTGACCCGAAGGAAATGCTTTGCAAATGCCTCTCTGAATGCGTCTCTGCGTCGGTAGTGCCCAACAACTCCACGATAAAGCATGGCATCGATCCACGTGAAGCCGTTTGTGAATGATATCATCGATCCGATGGTGTGTAAGATGGATCACGGCGTGGTAGTGTGATCATCTCCACGACTTGGCGTATGACCGTGGTCTCACACGAGCTTTGCCGCTCCTGGCAGGCAACGCATGATTATCTTCGCCTTCGATGGCCCGCAAGCTGATCGGCGATGCGGCCCGGATCGATGTGGTCGCCATCTGAGACCTCTCCGTATCTAGCCTCCATAGCTGCGGCTTTGCACCATGATTGACGATTTCAATGGTGCTCGATCCTCTCTGATAAAATGGCAAAATAAATTACAATTCGAGTTACGTAACTAAAATTAACATATACATATATATATATATATATATATATAAGCTTTAGACAATGATTGTTTACCTCTCGACTTCATATCTTTCTTCTTTGCGATGACATCTAAAATAAAAACCTTATCTATCGATAGGTCCTCGGGAGCACCCTCGAATACCTCCTCATGCTCATCCACATCATGCTGAGGATAACCAGTAGAATGCGGATCTTAACTGCTGACAGCCTACCTCAGTGAACGTAGTCTCGCTCCAGATCCAGTGGAATTAGATGCTGCGAGGTGCCATTAAGATGTATCTTCGCCGAGTGTCTGTGGTGGCATATCTATTTCAAAGAAATAAACATTGATAACTTAAATATCAATATTAATAAAAATATACGTAGGGATGATATGTTGTGTCATACCCCAGAGCTGTGGTGGAATAGTGTGCACTTTTATTTTTTATTTTGGGTGGAGGTTAAAATTTTGATATGATGGTTATCATCATTCAGTAAAAATTGAGTGGGATGAGGCACTTCACATCAAAACAATCCGCCATATGTTTTTCTAAGGCACCTCCTGGAATGATAAAAGACAATGGCAAGAACCATATTTTGGGGTTGGCTTAGAATTAAATTATATAAAAATACGAGTTAGTTAATTCAATAGAAAGAATGAGATTGAAGAAAATGATATTATGTATGTAGTGTTGGGTAAATCTGATCTTAAATGACTGCTCGACTTCCCATTTACATTGACCTTAACTAGTTATTGTTCACTATTTTCTCATATAAGTTACTAGTTATTGTTTACCTATTTTCTCATATAAGTTTATAAATTTCTTTGCATTAGAAGGGTATATGACTAATAATCATGTGGACTCGGATGCACTTAAAATCTTGAGACACATTAAGTAAGAGATTTCATAATTACACTCATTCTCTAATACCATCTAAATTACAATAGTCTTTGTGAAATCGAATCTAGGATCATCGTCGGGTTAAGTCACGATCAATCAGGACATCATCAATCGATGATGTCATCCAGGACAATAAATCCATTAAATTTAATTAAATCAGGACATCATTAAATCAGGAAAAATTACATTAATCCAGGACATCATTAAATCCGGTCAAATGTATTAGGACATAATCAAATCCGGTGAAGATAAAATCCGGACATTGTGAAATCAGAATTATTAAATGGATCAGGACATCACACATCAGGAGAGAGACAAATAAATCCAGGACATCAGTCAAAATGTTTAGATATCTAGTTGATGAAATCGGACGCTCGTATTCATGTTTAGAATCAGGGAACACAGATTAATTTGCAACCGCCGGGAAAAATCAAAGCGGTAGGTGATGAAAAACTTGCCCGATCTCGGTTGGGTTCCTGCGGTTTCGGTGCGGAGGATCGTGGGTTACCACGGGTGCCGGAGGATGAGTCGGTTCTCTCCCGGCAGTTGGGGGTTTTGCTGTTTTTGGTAAATGGGGAGATGGGTTTAGAGTTTGAGGGAACTCAATTTGAAGTGTCGATAGGGTTAGGATAGGAAAATTTTTTTATGGAATGGGGTGTAAGAGATAATAATGGGTGTATTTAGTAATGGGGTGCGTAGAGAATGTCGAGGGTGTGAATGAACTCTTCTTTAACATAATACCATTTCCAATAGTTTATAATTTCAATTTAATCTAGTGATTCCACAATAAAGGTGGTACCCACCACACGTACGCTGACGCGAGGACGCGCTTCTCTATTCATCGTGCTTGACCCTCCAAACACAAAGACCTCAGCCCACTCTCCCTTCATTCTGTCTGAAATTCCAATTTCAGGAAGAACTTCCAATGAAACGCTGCGTTTAATCTTCCTTGTTCGGTCGTTCCATCCTCTTCTTCGACATCCACTAGCAGGTTGCGCATCTCAGCAGGACAGCATTCAAAGCCCAGTAGGATCGGGCGATGGAAATCCACCGGCATTGTTGCTCTGCGCGACTCTAAATTGAAGGCAAATCTCTTTGTCTATTAGTTTTCATTGATTTTATTCGAAATTGGATTGTTGTGTACAGTCTGTTTGGTTCCCGGGAAAGCGTGGGAAAAGAGGGGAAATGATAAATTTGAAGTTCGCTTTTTCTCTGTATTCGCTTGGTTATCAAGAACGAACGAGGTTAAATGCGGAGGATTAATTATTTTGTATTATTTTATTTTCCCTTGGTTTCTCAGAAACCAAATAGAGAGGCAGGTTCTTTATCGGAGTTTTGTTGAGTGAATTTTAGAAAGAAATAAGAAATTTGACTGATATAAATTGCTCGTTTCTTAGCTCGAACATGTGTGGTCTCTCAGAATATGTATTGCATGATCAAACACTTGATCGATTATGCTGCGACACCGCTTTCACCACCATCATATTCACCGTGGCCTTTTCAATTGATTCTTGTATTTGCCATCTTTTACAAATACCCAATTTCTCTTTTAATTTTAGTCTGTTCATATTCATATCAATATGTGTATGCCACCAAATGATTTTGATTTTTTATTTGAATTTCAATTCTAGGTGAAGTTGATCCTGAACTATGTATTTTTGTTTTGACATTTGGTTCCTAGAGAGTGGGTCTGCTGAGATTAGATTACCTAATTTGGACTATTGAGTTGGATGACAAATAGTTTGCAGAACAATGATCCAAATTATTGATTACTAAAAATCTTCATTTTCTTTTACGGGTAGCTAGTTCTATGAATTTTGTGCAATATGGAATAAACTAGGATTTGACTTGCGATACTTCTGTACAGGTATTGTGCCTGTCACGCCTTTCAAATGCACGTTCAAGGTCAAAGGAGTCCATACATATGTAGCTCTAAGAATTCCCGCACCTATCTGATGTTGGATATCTAAGTTGTATACCCAACCTGAATCAATCTCTCTATTGTTTTACTAAGCCCCACCCAGTATCTCATTAAGCTTGAATGGAATAGCAAAGCAAGTGCAAGTATTAATAACTTTGCAAAAATGTGCTTGTCTTCTCTCATGCCTTTCTTCATTCATAGTTTGATATTTTGGTGTCCTAGGTGTAGAGAAACCACACCAATTTGTGATATTCACATTAGATAAGGAGATAGTTTTATTGTGACTATATACTTATGAACTCTGCACGGAGCGCTATAAAGCCATGATTATTGGACTTAGCATAGACAATATTTACATGTTGGGAATGGACCGTTACACAGTCAATAGATAATGCCTTGTTGGAGAGTTAAGTTGGTTGGCTTTTTGATATTAGTTTTGCCATTTAATTTGATGTTTCTTGAAAAATTGAGTCAAATGGAAATGCTTAAGTTAATGTGATGACATGGTCTACTGGCCAATACAGCTATATTGGCCGCAGCTTTGGAGTTGCTTTGTGGCTTCCCAATGTATAATCAAATGAGTGTTTAATTCTTCAAAATACTAGCAATAAATTTTTTTGATACGTATATATTTTTAATTTTTTATCCTTTGTCCCCATTGGAACTCAGACCAGTCCCATCTATACCTTGGCTAACCAAAATTTAGGTCTTGGTAACATCAACAATAAAATTTTCATTAGATGATTGCAACATAAATTTTGTTTGTCTTCCATATTTTCCCTTTTGAGTTATCATATACTTGCCATTGAAGCTACGATCATCATTTGCCATTTCATAGCCGGCTGTGCAAAATACCACTCCACAACTTTTAAAATAGGGCAGAATATAATTTGCTTTACCTTGCCTTCTCCATCTTCAAATTTTTGTGAGACTGTGGGCCTCAACATGTATTAAATTTTAGGTTTTAGGACATGTATAGGGTAGTTGAAAGTTTTCAGCTAGACTTCCAAATAGGTATTTCCAGAGATTTACTTTGTTACGGTAGTTCCATTTATTCCTCTCTCTTGCACTTTACATGTTGTCAATTTGGATGTGATATTATTAGAAATGTTCCGAACTCATGGTGGATAGTATTGTTTCTTGTCCTATTATACTGCACCTCCAAATACTGAGTAGACACTTTCTGTAACTGGTAATGAGGAATACTGTCAGGTGCTTAGCATCATGAATTAATTTTCACTGCGTGAGGAATCTGACACTCAAACGTGGATGCTATAGACAAGTTATTATCATTAGTTCCATTATACTTCTCTGGGTTGTCTATGAAAGATTTTCATATTAGGAACAGTATTCTTACGCTACAGTAAATAAGTAGCTTTTATATACTGAATTACCTGCTTTTTTATTGACAGGCATTTCCAGATGAAGTTCTTGATCTGGATGCATCTGTCCGTACACTTGATTTAACACGCAACAGGCTAGGTAATGTATTTTTTGTTTTTGAAGCACCTGAGTTTATATTGTGAAATATTAATTCATTTTTATTAACCTTGGTGGTAACATACTTGGCAAGGATAATGAGATAACGTGGTCAAGGGAATTGTCTTGAAATGATCTGTTATTGGGCAGAAGATGATATTTTTGCAAAGAGGTTGGGTATAATTGTAACCTTTGATAGCCTTATATACGTTTCATTATCTTGTGCGGTATATATTAAACCATACCTCCTTCACTTTTACCTGTTCTGATATGGTCTTGGCTGTTAGTCTGTCAGCACCTCAGCTCACGAGTTCACAAACAGCTGATAATCAGGATATTGTCAAAACTGCTCTACTGAAATTATTGCTTCTTATAGGCAGGACTGGACTCTAGATTTTCATTGGTTGAGGCATGGCCTGTCCAGAGGGCAAACAAAGAATATGTGATTGTTATAGGTTTAGGATATCCTGCTTAAGTATAGAAGAATTGTCTTTGTGCTTTAGCCATCAGCTGCCAATTTAGAGAAAACTGTCACAGAAAAAGTAAAGGAAAAATATAATTCAAAATCAAGATTTCTTTTTTTTTCTTAAAACTTTCAATTTAAACTAATGATAATATGCATTCAAAAGGAACAGTTTTGTAAAATTTTTAACTAGTGATTCATCATTGTAAAAAGCATAGCATCATTTGCTTCTTTTCATCTTTTTTTTCGGAAACAATAAAAATAGTAGAAAAAGAAAAAAAAACTGTAAAATTGATCTAACAGGCATATTAAACTTCTCTTATAGGCATATTCAAATACTTTTCCTGAATATTGATGTAATTATAAAAACATATATGGTATCAGTGTTGTCAAAATACAACTATCTTACATTTGTTAGATGTTTAGTTAATTTTATTGTTTTGAATTGGAGACCATAGTTACACACATGAAAAAAGAAACCTTTTCATGCAGGCCAAACCATCTCTAAAAGTGGATCAAGGTGCATGTTATTCCTTCCAGTGTTATTGGTTACTGATTATACTTTTATCTGCTACTAAACCTGTTGTATTGTAAAGATGATACTCATTTTAATCTAATTTTGGGTTTAGTTTGACATCCCATGGAGATCAACAAATTAATTAACATGCAGCGCCTGGTAAGAACTTCACAACTGAATTAGCACATATAGTAGGGATAGAATGATATCTGCCACTGAGGCCTGATTCAGAGGTTAAGGGTTGGGGTGGGCATAGGGGAGGGGACTAGGTTCTAGTTCAGTGAAGTCGGGACAAAGATAAAAAGAAAAAAAAAAAATTACCTATAAAGAGATAGAATGATATCTGTGTTTCTGGATGTAGATATTACAGTACCAGTTTGAGTGATAGGAAATATTGTTCTTTTTGTTTTTGCTCTGAAAGAAGTTTGTGCAGAAACATGTTTAGTAGTGTGTTTTAGTGAGATGATTTCAACAAAATTTCCTGATAATTGGCTATTTTCAAGTAATTCAAATTGTTGTTCGTGGGTCTTAAAAAGTGCACTTTTACAGATGAAAATGAAAAGTCTCTGAATATGTTTTTCATTTTCATTTTATGAAACAGAATTTTTAGAACATATTTTCATTTTTGCACTGGTGGATCCTTATTCTCTCAAATTCCATATTTTGGTATTAAATGCAAATGATGACATGTTTTGGGTTAACATGCTAGATTCTATTGACGTAAGGAGGTATAGAAGTGATTAAAGGATTAGTTTATAACAGAAAACCCACTTATAAAAAAAAATTATAACAGAAAACCCAAATGCTGTCTGATTTATTAGACTAAGACAAACTACTTCAAATTAAAATGAATCTAGTGTGCGTGGATTTCCCTCAATCTGAGGCTGCTTAATTATTAATTTGAGATAACATTGTGGGAAAATCTATAAGATAATAAAGGAATCAATTTAATCCTATTATTAGCAGACTTGATTGAAATTGAAAAATGGACATAATGTTACTATCA
This sequence comes from Tetrastigma voinierianum, assembly GCA_016808115.1. Lineage (NCBI taxonomy): Eukaryota > Viridiplantae > Streptophyta > Magnoliopsida > Vitales > Vitaceae > Tetrastigma > Tetrastigma voinierianum. Next base: position 139,342 of record JAEQBH010000459.1, read on the forward strand.
AAAAATGGACATATTGTAACTTGTCCAAAATCTTATCCTTTTAAAAAGATATTATGATCTGATTAAATACTTGATAGGATACGCTGGATGACATCTCACATTGTCTAACAATCTAGGGAGGAATTGCCATTCATAAAAGATGGTGTCTCAAAATTGTATAAACATGTTTTAAAGCAAACAATTATAGACCCAAAGTCGTGTATACTTTCACATGATATCATGATAGGTGGTATGAGAGCAAGTTTGAGCCATGAAGTGTGAAGTCAATTGGCCACTACACAGTTTGGGCTAATGTCAATCTTTTGGAAGGTGCTTCTGTTAGTACAGCTCCTTGGAAACTGTTATGGAACAATTTGGTGCCTCCCAAAGTGAGTTTCTTTGCATGGGAAGTTTGGTGGGAAAAAATCCTCACAACATAGCACCTCAAGAAGAGGGGTTTCTAGCTGGCTAGTAGATGCCCTTTGTGTGGCAAAGCTGAAGAAAATCTGAACCATCTATTGATTCACTGCCCCTCAGTTTGGAGTTTGTGGGAGGGCTTCATCTATGTCCCAGGCTTGTTTGGGTGCGCTGCGTTTAAGGATCCTCTTTTGGAGTGGACCTATTTTCCCATAAGGAAAAAGGAAAAAAAAAACTGTGAATTGCCGTGCCCCTCTGTCTCATCTAGACAATTTGGAAGGAGAGGAATTGTAGTCTTCGAGGATATGCCCTTCTCCTATTCTAGACTAAAGCATTCCTTCATTAGCTCGTTTTCTTCTTGGACTGATATTTTAGATTTGGGGAAGGATTCTTTTGTAAGGATTTTTTTGTGCATTCTCTAAGATTGTTTTTTGGGTTGGTAGGTTTTTTGCAGCCCTTTTCTTTTTTGTATAGTCTGGGTTTCTTTGTACTCTGCGTGGGAAACCTAGTTCTATCCTCTTTTTGTTAATAATATTTGCTCTGGTTTTACCAATAAAGAGTGTGTGGGTTAGGCACCTCATGGCTGTTGGCTGAAGGATATTTTGGCACTGAGGAAGGTGAGTTGTGATGTGGAAGGAGGGATGAATTGTTGATGTGGGAGAAGTTTCTAGCATTTATTGTGATGTGGGAGAAGTTTTTAGCATTTATAAGGACCCATGCCTTAAATTGTGTGGACATGTTTTTGAAGGCGTGAGGATGGTGGGCTAATGAAAGGTAATATCTACACATGACAATACAGATCATGGACCAGAAAGATCATTTCTAAATGGTGTTCAGATGAAATGCTTTCAGTGACCCTGGTTCCTTATTGTTATAGTAAGTGTGGAGCTTTTTTTTCTGCCTAAAATTTTCAGCAAAAAAACTGGCGCAATCCTGTTTTAATTCAGTATTCCCATTTTTAACTTGAGATCCTTAAATATTGGAACAATAACCCAAATTAATGGCAACTTTCCATTTGATCTTTTGTTTAAGGGACTCTTTTCACTCACCCAAATTCATACTATGGTTTTTCAAATTATTCACAATTATTTTATCTGGGTTTCAAAACTGAATCGAATCAATGCAAAATAAATCTCATATATTGAATCTGTGATTCTCTCCTGAATATATTAGGTTATTACTTTTATACAACTTCTTCTAGGCTTTTTACTTAAGTGGCTATTTAACTGTCAAGGGAGTTATGATATCACATTACATCTCATTTGGTCATCCTTCTTTTGGCATAGGACTTATTAGTTTGACTTATTGTTTTATGTCTCCTTATACCTGGCTTTACATTGGTTATGTGGCTGTGACCATCAAGAAATTTTTTAATTTTTTTAAAAATTGTGCAATTTATTCACCGGTGCCATCAACTTTCTCATTTGAGTAGTGGTAGTCATCATGGATGTTTTGATTCAGTATGACTCCATCAAGATGACATGGACTCTAATGCCTGTGATAATGACTCTTTTGCAGATTCTGGCGGAGAACCTAATTGATCGACTCCCAATAGATACGGGAAACTTGATCTCACGAAGGTTATGGTGCTGTTGAATCGAGTTACTACTCTACTTTGATAGATGTAATTTTCTTTAAATATTATGAGATATAACATTTGGCTCAGCCTATTTGAGTCTTTATCTTCCTCTGAAAACTTTAGAGCATTATCTTTTTCTAGAGTTTTAGATAGAAATAAATTTTTCAAAAATTATTAAATTACTAAACCTAAATAAAGACGGGAGTAGTTGTGAATGCACACACATAATAATCAACACGAATTCATAATTATGAACGCCACGCCCACTTATTAACGACTCGACGCTTTAATATAATGCTTTGACCTATTCGTCGCTGGGTTGCGACAGCGGCATTTGACAAAGCCTTCAATCGGGCTGCTGTTGTCCATGACAACGATTTAGTTTTGGAGCCTAAATTTGAGGCTTCCACTGCGCTTTCACGTAATGTTAAGATTACGATTATTTTAAAGAATTGGGCTGGGTTTTCAAACTAATTTAATATTTTTTTTTTCAAAAAAATTATTTCCGTCTAAAACTCCTTTTTCTAACCATGTATATGTTTCCTGTTTACAGTGGGCATGCTGGTTAGGCTAGAGCGTCTGTCCATCTCAGGGAATTTGTTAACATGCTTGCCTGAGACTATAGGGAGCTTGCGCAATGTGAGTGATGGCATCTCATGAACTAGGAATCCTATTTGACTTTCCTGCAATCTGCATGATTTGTTTACCATCAAATCAAGGCTTAAATTGCAGGTTGTTTGACAATGCAGTTGTTGCTGTTAAATGTGTCAAGTAACAAATTAAAGTTTCTTCCAGAGTCAGTTGGTAGTTGCTTCTCTTTAGAAGAATTACAAGCGAATGGTATGTTCATCCTTCACTTTATTCTAAATCTTGCTCTCAAATGATCCTTTTAAAAAAAAATTGCAGCATCTGTTACTTGTTCTAGGACATTAGGAAGATGTCTGAGGTTCAAGGATGAAAAATTTTGAAATTTTCTATATGATCAAATTGATAATCTCCATTTACATGTTCTTTTTTTCTTCATAAACCATTTGACCAGTGAATCTTCTTGTTTACTTGACAGGCATTCTAACCTAATTTATTATTTATCTTTAGAATCTTCTATTACTTACATTTTTGTTTTTGTTTTTTTTCTGCTTTACCACTTTTTATTCAATCCCTATGGTACATGCCATATTTTCCTTTGATTACACGTGGTATATCCATATTGAGTTGCTTGATGAATGCAGACAGCACATGTGATTATTTATGTATATACTGAAAAAAGGATTAGTTTATTTGAATTCTTTCTCTGTGTAGTAACTTTTTAGTTTGGTAACTGAATTTGCTTCTATAGACAACTATTTCTGGTCTGGGATTGCAAACTTCTTGAACATTTGGATCCAAAATTGATTACTTCTTTATTTGAGAACTTTTATGGTTTTTTGTGTTTGTGTCTAAAACAAGTCTGAATGCATTCTTGAGTAATTTATTCCAAGGGCTTAAGATTGATATATTAAATTTTCTTTAGCTCATACGACTCTTTAGTAACTTATATATTTTTAGGATTTCTGTAGTTGGTTATAAACTTGAGTGTCATCATAGTGGGATTGAAGCTGGAAGAATTCTTGGCATGGTTTCGCATTCTACATTTAACACATCATCTTCTTTTATTCCTTTGGTTGTGTTCCAAGAATTTTTTAGTGAACTGGCTTATTTGTCTCTGCTGAGGTACTATGCTTGTATATTTCACTCCTTTATTTGTTGTCTCTACCCTTGCTTGTTGTCTACACAGTTCAATTCTGGATTGCCTTTGCAGATAATTCTATTGAAGATATTCCTGCATCATTTGCAATCTCATTCATCTAAAATCACTTCGCTTAAATAATAATAACATTAACCAGGTATTTACTGCATAGCTAAAATTTTGTTTATCTTCTTTAATCATATATATGATAGAAACTATGATTAGTTGTGAACTTCATGTTTTATATTTATTTTTCTTCTGTTTCTTTCATCTCCATATCTTTAGAAGAGCTTGTCTTTTTCTCCCCTTTAAATAGACTCCATACAGACAACTTTAGCATCTGTGCTGGCTAAACAGGATATAGCTGTGTTAGAGGGTAACCTTTATCCTTTTCGCCTTTCTTTACTAGGTTACTGATTTTTACTTTTTTTATTGTTGTTAAACATGGAATTTTACTTAGGTTTGAAACATCAAAAGTACCAAAAATAAGTTGATCTTGTGTGACTGCTGTAATCACAGTTAATTCTGAACAAATTTATTGAAGAGATATCCCATCAAGCCACTCTATTTTCTCTCTTCCTTTGCTGCCACAGACTCTCCCTTCCCCCTTGATTTAATGGATCAGGATCTCCTCAATTATTTTGTCTATTCCTTTCACATCAGCTTAATTTCATTCAACTTCCTTGAGGTTTCAGCTAAATATGCTTAGTCCCCATTTGTTTGCCATTTCATCAAATATCTCTCCTATCCTTTTCATTTAAAATATTTAAAATTATAGCTGTACATCACATTTCGTGAATATTATCACACAAAAGGACATGCCTGGGCATGTATTGAAATTGTAGCTTCTGTTGCTGGACAGATCCCTCCAAATATGTTGAAGGACTGTAAAGCCCTGCAGAATATTTCCCTGCATGACAATCCCATTTCAATGGATCAGTTCCAACAGGCAACTCACTATCCTCTTATTTATTTTTTGATGGATCTTCTAAAGTGTATCCAAATCACATAAATTTGGCATTTTCACTTTAACAAAATCCAATTTCAGATGGAAGGATACCAGGCATTTGAAGCTCGGAGGAAAAGCAGTTTGACAAGCAAATTGACTCAAATGTGATGATCAGTTCCAAAGGTCTTGATGAGGTGTGGATCAATGAAAGTTTAGGAATTGACATTTTATAATGGTAAGTTCCACTCATATCTTCCACTGCTAATGCCTCTCACCAGCATTATTTTTGAAACCCCTGACACTTTGTTCTTTGTTTGAAAATTAAATTATTTTAATTTTAAATGTTTTTATTTTTGAAATTTTGGCTTTCGGTGTTGAGGAGGTGGTCTTTGGTGGGTGACTGGGGTCGGTGGCGAGGTGAAAGAATGTGAGTTTTGATGGTATTTTCCCCTAGTATTTATCAAGCAAATATATTGAACCAACTTCAAGGAAATATGCTCATACAATGCTAATTTAATTCAACTCATCTTCAACCTGGGTTAGTCCCTTGGTCAAAATTTCTTCTCAGTTGGACACATTCCTCGACACTAGAAAAAGCAAAGCTCCATAGGAGGGCAGCCCCCTTAATCCTCTTTTGGGCCATTTGGAAAGAAAGAAACAGAGTTATTTTTTGAAAACGCTACTTTCTCGACCCTTAAACTAAAGCTCACTATTATCTGCTCCCTATTTACTTGGGCTGGATTATGCCCAAATGCTGATATTTCTTTTCAGCAGCTTCTTCTCAGACAGGTTCTATTCTAATCTTAATGTGGGGCTGATGTTGTCAAGCATCTTTACAAATCCTGCATACATTAGAAAACTTCCAAAGCACACCTGTCAATGGTTTTAGTTTGTTTCCTCATCAACTAAAACTCTGTGATGTCAGTAAATGAGGTGTACTAGGTATTGGCATCCCCATGGATGTACCGATGTAAAATGCTAGATAATTCCTTTAGTTCAAATCATTTAGACTGAGGTATGCAAATATTTAAAAGGTTTGAGCAGAAGCAAGAAAAATGTTATACATAATTGATAGCCTAGGTCAATTTACATTTGCAACTAACACATTTCACATTTCTCCATTGATTATGGAAATTTTTAAATACGATGGATGTAATATTCCATAATTCCTTTCAAAACATTCAGGCTGAATATGCAAATATTAAAATGTGTGAACACAAAGAATAAATTTGTTGTAGGTTATTGACAGATAGTTTAACAGTCATCTTGTACAAACTAACACATAATCTACATTTTCCATTCATTATGGGAAGTTCTTAAATCTGATGGATGCAAATATGCTATATAATTCCCTTAGTTCAAATCTTTCGGTTGCATATGTGAATATTTATATAATGTGTGCGAGAATAGACTAGACATTTGTTGTATGTTATTGATGGGTTAGGTCAACTCGACCATTCATTATGGATGTCGTAAAATTTGATGGATGCAAATATGCTAGATAATTCCTTCAGTTCAAATCATTCAAGCTGCATAAGCAAATATTTAAAATGTGTATGCAGACACAGGAAATTATTGTATGAAATTGACAGAATAGATCAACTTACGAGCACAACCAACACAGATTTCACATTTCTCCATTTATGAGCACAAACAAGAACTTTATTACATGTAATTGACAGCATAGGGTCAACTTAAATGTACAACAAACCGACACTTCACATACTGTCATTATGGAAGTTCTTAAATCCGATGGTCCAATAATATCGGTCCAATGATGTAATTTGATTCCGAATATTCCTGTCCTGTGGACGGGCCTGATAGCTACTGGATAGAGTTTTTGCATGGTTAGCCTTTGTAACTTGTAAGGGTCTACCATAATTTAGGTTTTTTCCCTATCCCTTTTCTTCGTCTCTCTGTTCATAAATACTTACTTACCCTACTCTCTCTCTGTTCCAATTTTTTACTTCAGGACTAAAATGACAGAATGGAGGCCATGAAATTGTGTTGTTCGTGAACAGCTGCAAATCCAATTTAGCTTTGTCCCCAGCTGGGGATAGAGATCGCCTTCAGCATGCACGAGTCATTTGTCACATATAGAATAAAATATACCCAAACTCAGTCATTGTACATGGTTTGGTTGTAGATTTTCCTGAGGTCTGCAGATTTGTATAGGAAACAAGTGGTTGAAACCAATTCGAAGAAAATACCTCAGATTTTTTTTTTTTTTTTTGGCTCTTATGACAGATGCTAAAACTGTAAATTGGGTTACAGGTTTTCAAACCCTGTTGGGCTATGATTTGTGTTCTGCGATAAAACCCCCACTCCCTTCTGGGGAAAAGTTCAAACGCACGCCTGTTTTGAAACTTAGTTCTGAGCCAATTGGCTTGCCTGCTCTGTCATATGTATTCATCTGATTGTCATTATCTGATCAAGTATTTCTCATCCTATTTTTTTTTCCTTTTCTTTTTTTTGACATCTATTCATTTTGTATTATAATGTTATAGCCTTTTGTTCTCATAAAAACTCAAACCTGCCCGCCCAATCCTTAATCACCGTGAAACTTAATTGTAATGAAAGTATGGACCCATCTAGACGATTTGATCACTTCTTACTGGCTTCTTGATCACTTTTCAGTACCGTTTTTTAACTTTTTACCTTCTCTCTATTTATTTCTATCCCACTCTTTTGCTCAAAATCCTAACATTATTAAGTTTTGACTCGTTAATATGAAAATAAAATAGTGAAATCCCAAAATTTTTGAATCAATATTATCTTTATCTATTTAAAACACTTTTTAAACAAGCCATATAATTTTTAAAGAAGTTATACAATTAACCCTTATAAACTAAGGGGAAAAGACAGCTATGCTATGTAACGTCTAAAAAATACTCTAAAATTTTTATAATAAAAATTATTATATATTTCTAGTGATAAATCAGCCTAACTCACAGATTAATATGAATTGTTAAACGAATATCGATTCAACGATTATATGTACTAAGTTCAAATTAAATATTATATGCTAAATGAAAAATAATTGGATCCGAAAATTAACCCAAGTGTAAAAAGGGTAAATTTGGAATTTGAAAAATGAAAACCTAAGGGCCCATATGAAAATAAGTGATAGGTTAATGTACAATTAGATGATAAGTGAAGGTGCAAATTAAGAGGCTAGTAAGTTTTAAGTGAGAAAAAAATAGAAAATGAATTTTTAAAGAAAGCCAAACAAGGCCTTATGGGATTTAGGGAATTAAAGACCAAAGTGGTCTAAGTGAGCTCATTCTCTAAAAGCAACCTGACTTTTGGAGAAGGAGTATTTAAAAGTGAGAAGAGAGCCGTAAGAGAAGCGATCAAGCTTTTGTGCGGATCGTTTCTCATTTCTCATTCTAAGAGACGTTGAACCTATAAGTATAAAATTCAAGAGACACAGTAAATCAAACCCTAGCTTTTCTTTTTGTGATTTTTGATTTGGGGAAAAAGCCTAACTTGGGTAAAGGGGGTTTTTATTGGTTATAACCCACTGAGTCAAGCGGTTGGATTCCACTGGGTTATGATATACATGAGTCTGATGACTTTTGGCTCGAGTGTTTGCGTGAGAAATGGCAAAATCTCGCCATTTCGGCGTAACTCGCACATTGGTATTTCCAGCATCAAAGTGGGTGGGTACCCATTGTACATAGGGGATTTGGTACCGCACTGTGGCCTGGGTACCCAGCCCATTCACGTTGAAGGACTGCACCGATACCGGGACCAAAAGTGGTACCAAGACGATGCTTTCAAGAACCCCGCTTAATTCCTGCACTGCTAAGTCTCGTATTCGTACAATCGATTGTTTGGGCCGACCTTAATAAAGCCGCGAATTTAGGGGTTCATATAAGAGCAAACGAGAGAGAAAACGTATCGCACCTTCACCGCTCTACGGCGCACATTAATTGTCTAAACTCAAGAGTGGAGAATTTGTATTTCATCAGGTGTAGGTGAAGACAATAACTGACTTAGACCGGCACGAGTTGGCATGCTGATCGAGCAATTTGGCCTCGTTTTCATGACTTAATTCTCATTTCAAGTTCTATTTGTGAAATATATATTGATTTGGAATTATTAGTATTCAAATGTTTGTCAAATATCTTCATAAAAAGGCAGTATTTGAACGTTATACGTGAATTTATTGTATATGAGTAAATTGATTTGAAATGTATTATTGAATGACCACATGAAAGGATCACCAACTGAATTGGCCATGAAGGTAACCGTATTTGTTCAACGTGGAAATCACATTACTACCGAACGACAAATGTATGGGATTCACCAACCGAACTGGCCGCGGAATGTTAATTTATATAACCCAATGTGTGATCAGAATATTGGAATGTAAACACACATTATCGAACGACAAATGTGATGATTCACCGCAATTGGAATCTGTCGTGAATGTTGATTCTATAGTCATATGTGAAATCGCAAACCGAAAAGGGAAAAATGATATTAAAAGTGTATTTGTATAAGTATCTTTTACATTACACGTAGACATTGTATAAATGCATTATTTTGATAAATGCATTATTCGTATTAAACCGGGGCCTAATGTAGAATCGATAACCACTAAGCATTTTCTAAATGCTTAAATGTATCGTTTTATTAATGCTGCATGTATCGAGCGATGTATTAGCCGACGGTGCTCTGACTCAAAGGCCGGAGGAAATTCAGAGTCACTGTATGTTCACTTGAAAGTATGTCTGGCCACATACATCCTCACCATTTTTTAGTATGACACTGTTTTGTAAACAAAAGGAGTTTAACTTTGAAATTATTTTGTACCTATATTTGAATACGATTTTGGATATTATGTTGTAAACGACATAAATGTCATCATTTTTGGTTAAATGCATATTTTGTAAAGGAATCGTGATCAATTTATAAACGCTTACGCTCGCTCTAAATCAAATCACTTTCGCAAACGCTCGGTAACGAAACGCTTATATTAAACGAAACGTAATCGATAAATGGATTGACACTTACTACTGAGCGTCCCAGTTTTCGTCGGATCTCGCCAACCAGTCGAGCCAGGACGGTCGCTACATGCTATGGGTCTCAGATAAAATATTTTAAAATTTAGGCCTAAAGCTTATCAAATCTTGTACTCTTAGCTTCTATTTTGAACAAAATTTCATATAGAACTCATAATAATTGATAAAGAGTCGTCTAGGTGGCAAATCAAATTTTATCTCCCTATAAAACCCTTCACTTAATTTGATCCAAATACCCACCCTCACCAAACAAAACCCTAGCCCTAACCCAATCTGACCGAAAAACCCATTCCTCTCCCTCTCTTCTTCAACTCGACACCCTAAACCCCATTTGGACGTTTCAACTTCCCCCTCTCACTCTTACGTTTCAAAATGTATCCAGAAAAATCATTTAAACATTAGGTACTAACTGTGATAAAATGTGGGTAAAACTAGATTATATCATATGGCATTACTAATAGCACTTGTTTATTTTACACAAATAAACCGTAGCATCATACGATTAAACCCGCATAACCTTTACGAACTCTAGGTACTACACAAGTTATTCCCTCTTGTGTTGTGCTTTGTAACAACTGTACTGATGTTCTCCTTCAAATGGCGATAGTAATATGCAAGATTTTCAGCTCTAAAAATCTCATGAACAATACGCAAAAGAGTAGGATGTCTGTATGATATAATAACAACTTCCTTCTCTCCGACAATCATCTTTACATTTTCTAAGAACCATGACCAATCTTCATAATTATCTGAACTCATAATCTCACATGTCAGTGGAAACATACAATCATTATCATCATATGTGGTTGCCGAGAATAATGCACCACCATATGTGCGAATCCAAATGACTCAATTCTCGGCCTGTTCCTAAGGCTACCTCTATCAATCGGTAAGCTAGTTGCCACTGGTGAGGAAATGAATGTGGATAATTTAATGCAACTATTGGGGTAACACTGAAATTTACCAAAACAAATAATTGAGTAAGTAAATGCACAAAACGACTTGAGTGTTTAACTTCAAAGGTTAACATGTGACTTGATAATTACTTCACTGGTTCAGGTTTGGGGATGTTAGGAGATAAACGTTCAATTGAAGATACATACACAAATAAATACATCATTCTGCCTACATACTTCAAGGAAAAGAGGCATTGTCAGTTATAAATGATCAGCGAAAATGGATCAAATTTGATAGTGAATTCAAATTTCACTAAATTCATGAGAGCACAAACTCTTGATCTAAATTCATTATGTGACATATGTTCATCAATCTCAACACTAAAGGTATGACCACAAGTGTATTTAATGGTTCCATCATCAACATGTTATCGCTCATTGTTCAATTTATTGTGTGCATGTTAAAAAATAAAATTATTATATCACACATATTGAATAATCAAGACAGTTTATTTCTGCTATATCCCAAAACCATTCAGCTATAATCATGATTAAAACTAATCAAAGACCCCAATTATACGTAAGGTTAATATGCGTAGTACCTAAAGTTCATAGCCAGAATTAAAATGCTTAATTAATTAATTGTATGGTACTTACAGTTTATTAATTGCAAAAATTTTCAAGTGCTATTAGTAGTACCTAAGGTATAATTGGTTTATACCCACATTACATTTAGATTGTACCTAAGGTTTAAAAAAGGTTGTACCCTGTATACACTATAGTTATACCTAAGGTTAACTTGTGTAAGCACTAAAGTTTATAAGGTCGGTGACCTAAGGTTTGAATCATATATATACTTATGAATTTACTAATTGTAAAAAACAATCATGCTATTAATAGTATCTACAATATAGTTGGTTTCACCCACATTACATTTAGATTGTACCTGGGCGTTTAAATTGGCCAGACCCAGATACAATCCTCATTGCACTGCGTCAGATAAGACCCAGCTCATAAAGGCCAGACTCCAAGTGTTTCATCATATGTTACTTATGGGCTACTAATCGCATAAACAAACAAGTGTTAGGAGTACCTATATATACTGGGTTTGTACCCACATTACACATGATTGCACTTAACGTTTAAATTCGTCAGATCCCTGATACAATTTGGTCAGACCTAAGGTTAATTTGTGTAGTACCAAAGTTCATAAAGGTTGTACCAAAGGCGATAATCATAATGGTACTTACACTTACTTATTGCAAAACAAACAAGTTTTATTCAGATTCTATAATATATTTAGTTTTTTACCCACATTACATATAAACTCAGACTAACGCTTAAATGCAATAGACTGGATACATTCTAAATTAGCTACTAAGGTTAACTTATTAGTGCCTGTGAGTTCATAAAGGTTGTAAATTCAAGCGCTTTATCATACGATTAATTTTACAGTTTACTTTATCGTAAAACAAACAAATGTTATTATAGTACCTACGGAATACCTAGTTTTGGTACAAACATTATATTTAGATTGTATTTAAGGTTTAAATGTGGGTTGTATGCTGGGGTCAGAATCTGGGTTGTCCCCACAAAACACAATATCAAAGAAATTGTCATTTTATCACTAATTTATGACAAATACACGTAGGCATATACCTCAATAACATTGCTTTCAAAAAACACAATATGCAACAAATAACCATTTTATCATTGTTCTTCAACAATGTTGGAACTAGAGTTCACACCAAAACCCCACCTAGAGCATAGAAATTCAGAAGAACGCACACATTACACATTTTCATCACAAAAAAAACCCCTAAAGTTTAGAAAAAAAGAATACAATTTTTTAGAAAGCGAGAGCTTCAAAGCTAGAGAACTAGAGGGAGACACCATGAGAAGAAGAGGAAGAGGGATTGGGTCGTTCTTTAGGGGGTGCGATATAGCTCGATCTCACTCTTGTCAGCTTTGGGAGATCGAGTTTGAAGATGAGAGAGAGTTATGAGAGGGAAAGGGGAAAGTTGAAACGTCCAAATGGGGTTTTGGGTGTCGAGTTGAAGAAGAGAGTGAGAGGGATGGGTTTTTAGGCAGACTGCTAGATTTGTTTATGAGGGCTAGGATCAAATAAAGTGGAGGGTATTTAGGGAGATAAATTTGCTTTGTATCCTAGAGCACTCTTTTTTATCAATTATTATGATTTTTTTATTTGTTACTTTTGTTGTTGTTGTTGTTGTTGTTGTTATTGTTGTAATGATTATTAGGATTTTTGTAATCCCAAAAAATTTTCCTCTCTCTTTACTAGTACTCTCAAATCAATTTTTGCCAATAAGACCTAGCCTGTTTCAGACAAGAATAGGCTGACATTTTGCTCAACTGATTAAATAGAAAAAGGGTGGAAAGTAGGGGTCAGACAGGTTTCTGTACTAAATTTTCAAATATTTTATGGGGACCCTATAGCATTGTTGTTGTTGTTGTTAAGAGTTGTCTACATGACTAGCTCGATTATAGAACGTCAGAAATTTTTAAAAGACAGACATCCAGAAGAAAGGTCCTGCAATGGGTCTCAATTGGGACAATTTACTACTTTGTAACAAAGTGTTTACTTGTAAAAAAAAAAGTGGTTAAAAGCTCAAGTTGGCATAGAGGGGAGGGGTTTGTGGTTCGAGTCTTAATGAAAAACAAATTTTCAGAAAGTTAATATATAACTATTGCAAATGAATAAATGTAAAAATCCATTTTTTAGCCAATAAACCTAACTCAAATGATTAAGAGCTTAGGTTGACATATGGATGATAGAGGTCTAGGATTCGAGTGTCAATGGGGACAAATTTGTAAGAAAGAGATTACTATAATTAATGCAAAGTGAATAGTTATAAAAAAAATCAATTTTCTTTTGTTTAGTGTTTGGCTTGGATATTTCCCTCTCCTTTATTTACTTATTTTTATTCTATTCTATTTCGTTTTTTTTTATTTGAATATATCATATCAATATAAGATAGAAGAATCTTTAACGAATTATACTAAGAAATGATAATCCTTAAATATTAATTAAAAATAAAATTACCTCAAATATAGAAAATTACATTGAAATTTATGGATCAATTCTATATTAAAATAAATAAATAAGTAACCAAAATATATCTAAAGGATGCTCTTGATTTTTGATGTCGTTAGGGGTACTTTGAATTTAAATTTACTACTTTTTTCAATTTCCAAAATTTAAACATTATAAAAAATCATATTTAAAATTTAAAAATAACACCATAGTTAAACAAATACTTACGCTTGTAAGTTTTTTTAATTAGATTCAATTTTTAATTATATTTTTTTAAAAGAGTAAAGTATTCTTATTTTATTAAAGAAATCATAGAATTAAAATTACTTGGGTCAATTTATATGTATTTTGATACTTCTCTTTTTATATCATGCACAAAGCCCATGTAGTGATTCCTTTCTCAATTTAAATTATTATTCTATTTGTTGGTTTCTTAATTGATGAACTGGGTTATCAGGGAATTGTGACCATTAGTTAGTTTGAAGACCAACCCATCATAGATATCAGCATAAGTTGCAATACTGCATATCCACACAAGTGATTGATTCATAGGAAAGTTTGTAGATTGTACCACAAATGTTAAAAATTCTCATTGGAGGGAGATATGTCCCCACAGATTTCCAAACTTCAACCATGGTCATCCTCTTTCTTCTCAACTAACAAAATTGCCCATTACAAGAAATGATAACAACCAAACTGTGGCAGTCTCTCTTCAGCCTTAAGATTTGATGGTTGGTTTTTTCCTGGCTTTTTATGACTTGGATGAATGGTCAGTTCTCAAAATTATTCAAGTGAAGAACAGAATGTAGGTGGTGGTTCTAGGGAGAAAAGGAGTTTGGAAATAGAAGAAGGCTCTAGAGTTGCCCCAGTGATTGGGTTGCTTCCAGCCTGTGACAAAGAAGCGGATGGCCCTCACTATTTAATTGTAGGGAACTCTCATTCATTATATGATGTGGGCTTGATACCCAATATTCTTCCCATATCATAATTCTATTGGATTTCAAATGTGAGTTGAAGGGCACCCACATGAAAAAATGCCAACATCAGGCTAATGGTCCCCTTTTGTTATGATCAAACCATAGATACTGAATTTTATTGTCAAACAATAACTATATACTTGATCTTTGAAGGATGCAATGTCATAAATGGATTACAATCATTTTAATAGGCTACATCAGATCATCTGATATGTTGGCCTGTTTCCATGAGGTGAGTTTCTGTACTGAATGAACTGGCAAGGATAACAGTAGCCTCAGTTCAATATCTGCTCAGCAAACCATTTATCTAAAGAATTATAGCATGCAAGAAAGAAAATGTGAATGGGGACTTCAGATAGCTTTGATTTGGAGCTGTCAACAGAAACTAGAGGGAAAGTGTGGGGGGAGGATTCGATTTCCTTGGAATTCGATTGGACTTTTCACTGCTGGAATTCTTAAATTCAATTTCTTGGCAGTTTCCTAGGTTCTGTTACAATTTTGTTGGTTTGGATGAGTACAAGCACCTGTTTTTTTTCGAAAAGCATGGTGTGGAGTAACAATATTCTTTAATAATGTCTGAGCTTGTGCATACAACCAACTGCAGTCCATGAAAAAGAAAGGCTGGTATGTTTTATGGTCCCTCAGCATTGTTTGTTTCAGATATACCCTGTGATTTCAAATTTTTGAATAGGTGAGCCCGATTCCAACTATCAGATTAGGGGATAAGGCATGAAATGTTGCTGCCCCTCTACATATTTTGAAAGTGAGAATGACCTTCAACTACTTTTCTGGCCACAATAAAGGAATTCATCCTCATTGTGGATGTCACTAACTTGTGGTGATTACCAACTCTTTCATGAAGTCACTGTCGAAGTTAGGATGTTGAGAATGTCACTAAATCTAACACTACAAGATTTTGTTTGCTGTCGTCCCGTTTCCTTCATTTTGATATATAAACATAGCATGCCCATTGGAAACAGCCAACATCTGTTGGTTTTGCAGCTAGACACAACTCTTGAGGATTGAACACAAAAAGGAGCAAGGCTTGAATTCTGACCAGAGAACTATGCAAGAGGAAGGTGAACCCACCACCACAAATTCAGAGCCATTTAGGTGAAGATATAATGTGAAAATCAACTATGCAAGTTGGCAAACTATGCTGGGGACTGTTCAACTTGTTTCATTATTTCCTGTGATGGATAACAATATAAGTTTCTGAATTTCAATGACCATCTAAATTTCCTTTTTCTTGTTTTTCTGTGCCACTAAGATTCTGAGGTCAGAGTGGGAAATCAGATTGAATATTTATGTAGAGCATAGCCATGCAGGGAATAGTTAATATGGTTTGTTCTGTGTACTAGTTATCATCATTCCATAACAACACCTCATCTGTTCTTCAATCGTTGGGAAACTTGTCTATTTCACATCATCTTCCTTTTTGGTTACTTAAACTGGTTAGTATTCATTTAGCAACTGAGAAGGCACAGAAAGACTAAGAGGAAAGACTCAATACAAGCTCTTATTATACAAGATCGTCAATTTTTCACATTCATAAACCCCAAATACTGTTAAACAGTTATAATCAGATTGACGAGGCTAGACTATCATACTTTCATTAAACAGGTCCTCCTGGAGTCTCTCAACCACCTAGGTCATGGTTTGACTGTGATGGACTGCTTGTTGGCTGTGTCTTCTGATTGACATGTTGCCGATACACTGCTGCCATCTTGTGGTAGAGATCCATATTCATTGACTGCAGCAAAAGAATGATTTGTCAGTCAATTAATTAAGGCAGAACAAGTAGGAGATGATTGAATTTATTTCACCTACCTGTGCTAGAAAAGCACAGTATGGATCCTGAAATGGGACTGCAGGGTTGGTTCCTGCATTAGACTGGGCCGTGATGAGGATTGGCACATGGGAGGCACTAATGTGGAGAGGTACTAAATGTTGGAGTGGCAGCAACAACTGGGTTGGCATGGAGGAGAGGAGGAAGTGTTTGATGAGCCGCACGAGGGACCGCTCATGTCAAGCATTCCCATCCCCATGCCAAGGCCAACGCCCATGCCCATGCGTGCGAGGAGAGACATCTGAAGTTGTTGCTGCATTCCCATAGGCATCATCATTTGGGGCATGTTTCTTACACTCATCATTTGAACCTGTGCTTGAAGTTGTTTCAAGTACTCAATCACTTCATCCAGCATTGATGCTTTATCAGTCTGCATTCATTGTTATGAATTTCAGAATTCAATGGAACTCCTTCTTTGTGGAATTAACTAACAAAGAGATACTAATTTTCTCACCTTGCTTGAGTTGGGTACTAGCTTCTGCAGAGCTTTCATCTTCTGATTAATCCTGTCTCGACGTCTCTCTATATGAAATGGTACTGCTACTATGGTTATACATTGCACTATCAAAAAACTACTAATCAATATGCATTTTCTCTTCATCAGAGGTTTAATTCCTAATTGTTACCCGCTCCGATTGATTATGAATAGCAGCAGCTCGGCTTCTTCTCGTTGAGTGAGAGTGAGAGCGGCCTGTTTGAGTTTTAGTCTCCCTATCTTCATCCTGATTTTCCTGTTTCACATTTTACATGGTTCAATTCAAACACATAAAAAGCAATGCAGAATTATATTCTTTACAAATTCAAGACTCGTTCTACTTGCTAATATAGCAATATTTTCTCTTAAAATTCAAGACTAAGATAATAGGCATTTTGTGACATGTGTAACAAGTTGAAACGGGGAGAAAGCCTAAATAAAATGACAACTTATATTAAGAGAAACCAAGTGCATGAACCCCAACCAGAAAGTACTTCGAAAGAGTAGACATGGGGCATGTCTTGTACACAAGGGAACCACTGAAAAGTTAGGTGCAAGCTAATAAACGTTTTTCTCAAAAAAAAAAAAACAAAAGACTGAAGCTAGTAGAAATTGAGTTAACCTACAAGACAACCAATATTTAAACTAGTGCTTACCAAAAAATGGAAAACCTATACTATGACCAGAAGGAAGGTTTATCATGAATATTATTGTTATATTCCCCACCCCAATGACTGAAAAATGGAGGAAAATTTTATGTTATTTACCGATCCACCATGACAAGCTGAGTCTTCACTGTAGTTCGAGCCTCTCTCAAGCTGCGAGGGGGATCTAGAGAGGGCCATGTCATCATGGTATTATCATTGTCCCTGCAAAATGTGGCACAAGCACTAGCACATGCACTGCGGTCTGCATGATCAGTTTCTTGAACATTACTACTAAAATTTCTAGCACAATGAGCGGAATCCGAACGCGTCCTCTTCTTCATCAAACCCTGGTTTCCACTCTGTACATGGGCGGAGGAGCCGACTGTGGACTTCATATTGGGCAAGTTGTGGGCGTGGTGGTGGATGAAGCTTGAGTTTTGGTTATGGCATGTGGCTTGGTGTACTATTGACTCTAGTGTGTCTCCGGCCCTACCCATGGGTTTTGTTGGGGCGTGGGAGGTTTCACCTAGTCCATGCATGGCTAGCTGGGGCCATTTTCCCATGTCAGTTCAGCTACTTCGTAATTTGACCTGAATTATATATCAATCAGGTATATATTTATAAATACATGTATAAGTGAATTGAAGTATAGTCCTAGGTACAATTTATATAACACAAGAATCAGTATGGGAGTGTATCTATATTTCATTTTGTATAGCATATACAAGACTGTTAAATATTGTGTACTAATGAGAGCAGAGAACAGTACACTGTCGAAGGAAAAACATGCTGTTTTGTTCACAAAAGTCACAGAAAGAAACCATTTCAAGCAAGAAAGAAAAAATGCAAAAGAAAAGTATAGAATAGTGGGTTATGCAGAGAAAAATGAGTAGTGGATGGTAGTCTACAAAAAAAAAAAAGAGGGAAAAAGAAAATTAAAGAACCAAAATCATGCAGAGAAAATCAGAATTGCATTGAGAAAATGAAGAACAGGTACGGTTCAGGGAAAATGAAATGTGAGAGTGCAGATAAAGAACAAAGAGAAGTATGGAAAGGAAGAAGAGAGAAAAGGACAGGATTTTTGTGGATGAAAACAAAAATTCAGGAACAATAGACTGAAGGAGAAGAGGAGTCATTCAGAATAACCTGGGAAAAGAGACCCATATCACATGTTGAAGAATGAATCAGATAACCTGACAAGAAGGCTGGAATTTTGGGGAAGATAGAGTGGAGAGAGATATGGGTGATGCTTCTGTACTTCAACTTCAAATTTTTATTGGTTTTTGGTGCTTATTGAAGCAGAAAAATAGGAAGTGAAGAGTGGAAAAATGAAATCAAATAGTGGAATTCTCACAAAACGCACAGAGAAGAAAGAAAAGAAAAGAAAATTCTGAGGAAAGGTGTTGGTTTTTCCTGCATACATGGGGACAAGATGACTGGAGTTCTGCTGATGGGTGTGCACGTGAGAGGATCTGTTACCCTCTTCTCCTTCAACTTGCTCTTGTCTTTGGTGCCTTTAGGATTCCAATTCTACTATGCACTTGATCTACTCATTTTGCCCTCTCTCTCTCTCTTTTTTCTCTCACTGCACAATGAACAAGAGCTTGAGTTTGAGTTGGGATCTCTCTTATTTCCTTTGTCCTCTGTCCCTTTTTTCTAACTCACATTTATTAATTTGACAGGAGATTTTTCAAAACATGTGGTAGGGAAAAATAAAAGGCTCAGAGAGAGAGAGAGAATTGGATATGCATGCTTTGGCTGCCTCTAGGCCCCCCCTCCCCTTCCACTTGGAATAGTCTGTGTTTGGGTGTTTATGTCTTTTTCTCCTTCTAAACATGAAAATTTTTGGAAGATCAAATGATCTAGGATTAGACTTTTGGGCCCAACTGGTAAACCTCTAACAATTGTGTGCAAATAATCATCACTCTTTCAAGCATCACATTGTGAAAACTAACTCTTGCAGTCACTGTCTCTGCAGTTAGACTAATCAAAAGGGGGAAAACAATGGGAGCAGTCTCTTGATGAGGGGAAATTTGGTTTTAAGCTGTGAAGGATCTGTTTGGAGGGAACTAATGGATTCATCAACTCCTTGACCAGCAGGGTTCTCTTTATTCACAAGCCATTTAACAGAAGAGTGCAGTCTAAAAGTTCTATTTTTGGCACTAAACCCAAATTAGCTATCATCAATCCTAATGCACAATTGTTGTCAAAAGTCGGCAAATCATGTTTTTCAGATTCCTACATTATAAAAAAGATGATATAGTTTGTTACAATTTGCTGCCAAGACTGGTCCATAGAAAGGAAAAAGAAGCAGCATTGCAAGAAAAGAAGAAAAAATGAATTTTCTTTGTCGGCATGCTAAAAATATCATTCTGCATGTACCCTCTAAATCAAATATGGTCCTTCAAACAATAGATAATGATCAAAATAAGCTTTACCAGATACAAAAAGTCTTCAAGCCTCTAGACACCACAGGTACCATGAAAAATATTTATTCAAGACATTATTCCTTCAAGCTCAGCCAGGCAATGGCACGGGCCATGGACTACTGTATCACCTCCCACATAAACATGCTGGTGAACTGCCAACATAGAGGTCTTCCATGGGAGCTGGTGATGATCCTCTGTGGCCCCACGTGTCACCATACCAATCATTTTCTCTCTCATTACTACTGATAAAGAATTGCCTCACTCTAAAGCCTTATTATGCCCAACTGCAGGGGCAATACCACACTCACTTCTATGGCTGAAAGTGTTTCAAGTACATATAGTAATGGTAATATTTCAGTGAGTGAAACATTGGTTTTTGCCTAAATCTGGAGGTGGGTCCTGAGGTTTAGACCAGCCAGGCACACAACAACCATGATGGTAAGTTTCGCATGTCGACATTTTGTAATTGATGCTGACCCCAGCTACAGGGTAGTAGCTTACAAGAATATCAATTTGGATGTATCAGTATTGCATATCCTTTAACATTATTCAACCAGTATAATCCTTCCTTGTTGTCATGCATTTAGCATCATTTAATGTTTACTTGAGGTGGGCTACTGGGATAGAGAAGGGTCATTGTCAATGAAGAAAGAATCAAGGTGAAAGATCATTGAGTAAAACTAGTCCTTTCTACTGTCTAATATAATGGATTTTTCATATTATTCATAAGTGACTAATTTGAGATGCAGAATATGAACAAGGAAATTAACTGGGAAATATCAGGAATGATTGAGTATACTTTCAAACAGATGAAGTTGAATGTGAAAAGTAGCTAAGGGTAACTGCAAAGCATCTATAGGACTATAGGTTCAACTTTGATTTTATCCTTTCCACTAAAAAAATGGAGAAAAAAAATCATTCAGGGGCATAGAACATTATCACAACACCCTGGAATTTCTTTCAAACGAATGCCTTTCAGATAGCCTTTTTGAAATATCTGGTCTAGAGATTACCTTTCATAGCCTGCCTTGTTGCCCATTTAGGTAAAGATGGAAGATCTCATAAGTGAATTCTTGACTCTCTTTTTTTCCCTCTCCCCAATGAAGGCTATGTAAAGTCAATAGGAATATAACAAACCTGAAACTTAGGCCGTTTGAAGGCATAACTCAGACTCCAGCAGGTCCAAAAGAAAGCAGATGACCTCTTTTTATGTTTTTTTGGAATGTTCAAGGTATCCATGTTTACCCGGTTTCCGGTCCATTCATTGACATGGTTGTTCCAACTAACCACTGAATTGACAATGTCACTACATTCAGACAAGTTCCTGAAGTTAAATGAACATGCCTGTAATTCACCTGGATGAACAGAAGCATCGCAGCTAGTTTAGACCTTGTCCTAGTGTCATGCAGGTTGATTAATTCCTCTGTATTTTTGCGAGTGCAAGATCCATAACTTGAGCAAGTCCAATGTCCTTTTTTTTGTTCTCACAATGTTAATCGACATGGGCCCTCAAGAGTCTAAGACAGATGGGAGGGGTGGCCATTGTCATGGGTAACAAACCATAGCAGCTATGGTCGATTTGTTCCATCTTATTGGAAATACATAAGTCTTTTGCCGGGTTCAGACCTCCTAGCCTCGAAGTTTGACTGAAATTCAGGGTTGGTCTAGAGAAGACGAGTATGGTGGGCACTGGTCAATTAATGGCATTTTACAAGTGGGTTCTCTTCAATGAGCTCATCAACTGGACTGTTTTGATGGGGAAGCTCTCTAAATCTTGTCTCAATTATCAGTGCCAGATTTGATAGGGCTACATACATTGTAACCCCCCTTTCTCTTTGGATGATCTTGTCAACACTGTTTGTTCATGCCCATTTTTCCATTCATGAGGGCCATTATTCATTCAGATGGGGGGTACTCATAATTTCAGTTGGCTTACTCTCTCTCTCTCCCCCCACCAAATAAATGATATTTGTTCTATTGATCTTGTTGGACTTTTATATGTTACTCAGATAAATACTTAAGAGAATAAATTACGCTCTTTTGTTATTCCATCTATTAGAATTGGGTACTTCAACTTGACTCAAAAAGTTTTGCATGGATTTTTTTAGGGATTTCAATAAAGAGTCCATGACCTGTTATTTATCTTATTAGGATATGAGTCTGTTTAGTTTTAGAATGCTTTTATAATTATTTTTTTTCCTCATAGTCCCGGTACTCAATCATTTCCTCTCCTCTAGTCTAGGGTTTTTCCCATTTAGGGTTTTCATGTAAATATGCATTGTTTTTTGTTTTTCTCATTTAGGGTTTTCATATAAATATGTGTGTTTTTCCTTTTTGCCGCTTTTTTTTGTAATTAATCCATAGCTTCTTCTTTTTTTTTCTATTATTCCGTACGTTTGGAGTTATTAGATAACCCAAATTATATATAACTTTACTCGAAAATATCCAAGATTTTTGTGAAGGGAACATGCCTACCATTTATTTTACATTAGGATATAAGTTTTTTTTACAACTATTCACTTTCCATTACACCTAAGTAATATATTGTTCACAAATATTTGTTCCCACGAATCTTAGACCTCTCCACTAATGCCCCTGATTCAAATCCACCTAAACACTCAGCCTAAGTTTTATTGATTGAATCTGTTTAGTTATACATGTATCAATAAACAATCATTTTTCCTCCTCTATTCTTGGGTTTTTCCCATTTAGGGTTTTATTATGAGTCTGTTTAGTTATACGATATCAATAATCAATCATTTTATGTCAAAAAAAAATTAATCAATCATTTTCCCTCCACTATTCTAGGTTTTTCCCATTCGGGTTTTCATGTAAATACGTGTGTTGCCCTTTTTCCCCATTTTTTCTACTGCTGTTAGCTTCTTTTTTCTAATGCCTATTCTTTTTCTTTTTACACCATCTTTTAGATTCTTGGTGCATGACATTGGGAAGATCTTGATCATAAACTAATGGTTAAAATGTAGTGAAGCTCATGTGAGTATCATGGCTTTTGGGCCCAAAACCCATTATCCAATAAAAACAAGATTCCTCGCATAGCCTATTTGGTCTGACGAAACCTCAATGCGCCCCAAAACAATATTACCTCAAACCATATGCGGTTACTAAAGATGTAAAACCTACGCCCGTCTCGAATCCTAGCTGACGCAAGACCGTCACTTACAAAGATTCACTACGCATCCCTGCACCATCACGCCTGTAACAACAATCCTAAATAGCGGGTTAATTGGTTTAGATAAGGAAAGTCAAATATTATCATTAAGTGGCTAGTATTATCTCTCCAAAAATCAAGCATAATTGGTTTTGATAAGAAATGAGAGATTCTACCACTAAAATCACAAGATTATATTTCCAAGAATCTAAGGGGAAATTCAAGTATAAAACAAAGACTCCCTACGAGGGAAAGGTAGGTAACCCTAATCATCCTATTCCCTTTCCTTTCATCTTTGCTAACCTTAAGATCTGGAGAAAGAAATAACACACCGCCACGGATTCTTATTCTTCAGCTTTATACCAAACCGTCGATGCTCCGAGATCGACGAACCAGTAAATTTGTAACTCAAACACCAAAAAAGAAAATTGATTGACTCTCCTAAATAATCATACTATCTACAGACAATTTATCGGGATGAAGGAGAATCATTTCACACTGAATGAATATTTATCTCCATGGTGTCGTGGATATTTATTTTGGCTCACTCCCCCAAGGAAATGATATATGTCCAATAGGAAAGGTTTTACAAAATGCTGATTATAGTTGAGGAAATTATTTCTATAAAAAAACAAAGTCTAAGTCAATTGAAAACTCTGGTGTATTAATTAATTGAATGCAATGACCCAAGTAGAACTGGTAGGTATTGAAGAGTAATAATGTTGACTCTGCAGAAAATGCCAAATGCAGAAGAAGTGTTTGAATTGGAAGAGAGGGGGTGGTGGTAGGCTGGCAAGTGGGCTTCCTGGTCGGCACAATAATATTCATAGATTGATGTATTCTCAGTAGTTGGCCCCATTTTCCTGTCCGTACAACTTCCTCTTTCCTTCCATGCCAAGGTACCTTGAAATAACATCTCATAGAATAGAAGCAAGATTTTGGAGCAAATATTCTTATCCTTTGTTTTGGACAAGTCCAATTCTAATAAACAAATGAAATTTTGGAACTGTTTAGTGTTTGATTAATCAACATCTTTAGTTCATGGGGATGGGGTGGTAGCTGGGCCTATGAAATAAATTTGATTAGTCCAACATCACCTACAAAGAACCCACCAAGAAAGAAAAATGAGAACAGGAATCTATGGTTGCCTGAGCTTTGTCTCAAGCATCTGATTTGTTTTTTTTTTTTTTTTTGTTATTTTATATGGAGGGGATGTTAGTGGAATTGGTAGAAAATATTCATACTTTCCTAGGATTATTCATGGTTGCTTTGGTAGTTACGGGTAGTTAATGGTGGTTTATGGTAGTTTCCTAGATGAAAAGTTGTAACCTATCTTACAGTTGCTGTGGTAGTTATTATGGGTAGTTATTAGTAGTTTATTTTACTGGATTTTCTCCTTGTTTTGTGAACTAGAAAGCTAGCCACATATTTAAAAGAATCCTAGGATTGTATTTTTTGTATGAAATGAGAATTCAATAGTTTACTTCATAATTGGACAGGGGTTCTAGTTAATGTGACTTGGAAATGAAAATCTGTGTTTTCAGTGAAAGGAAGATTACACACCCTTGATCATTTTCATCAGCAAAATTTAACATGCAAGTCTTTCTTGGGTTCAATCAGTGTCACATAAAATTTAGACAAGCAAAAATAGACACTTTGGCAAGCAAGAAAATGATTGTGAGTGAATTTAATTATGTGGTTGATTGGTATTGTGGGTGAATATTTAATTATATATATGGTTGATTGATATTGTGGGTGAATTTAATTATATGGTTGATTGATATGAAATTTCTCCATTAACCTGCCTTCTCACAGATTCTTTTCTCCTTAGCTTTTTCATTTTCATAATTGACGAAAATTATACAACATAGAGTGGAGCCATGGGTATGGCTCTAAGTGCCAAGAACAAAACTGGCCTCACAAAAAGATTGATAAAGAAACTAGCAAACTCAAATAATTCAAATTTTAATTATTGGGTCACTGCAATAACGTCATGGCAAACTCTTGGATCCTTCATTCCCTCTCCAGGGAATTCATACAGAAGTGCTCAAGAAAATTAGTTTGATCTAAAAGGAACATTTTTCCCAATTTGATAATCCTTGCTTTTTTGGAATAAAAACAAGATCATCAATTATCCTACACTCTTAAAGTTTTTAGGCAAGAACTAACAAATCTATAGGTTTTTCCCAATGTCATGCTCAAAAGGCAATAATCGAATATCAACGTTATAATCTCATATAATTCCTGATGGATCTTAATGATTTGTATTCAAAGAAATCCTTACTGGGTGATCTTACATTCTTCTCAATAAGGATCATTTAACAACCTAATCATCTTCTTTACTATATTTAACCCCAGTATAAGTAACCTCTTTCAATCATCCTTTAGAGTAAAACAAGTTCAATGGTTACTTGCTCGCTCTCTTTTGCATTATTAATGGTTGCATGATTCATTAGAGTTAGTATTAACCATTATGACAAAAGGATTGATGGAAGAAAGTCGATCATCATGCTGTCCACTGTAGGCAAGATGGACAAGAAAAATTTAATTTGAATCATAAGAAGCTGCTCAAAGTGGACATGTTCACATGACACTGAGCTCTTACTATTTTTTTCCTCCACATTTCTAATTATTTTTAGTTGGGTCTAATTTTATGAGATCTTGTCACTAAGTGTTCCACAAAGAGGGGACTTCCCTTTTCTCTATACTTACACTAAGGCACATAGGTAAAGACACACAAATTGTTGTTTCTCTTTCTCCCTATTCACCTTGATGAGGCTTTTTGAATTATGGAGGTAGGGTGTATGTTCTTATAATGCGAGATCCTTTTTCACTGCATCTATGATTAAGATCTAGGTATGCTTAGGCTTAGATAGCATGTTGTTATCGTACTATGTAGCTATTGTTGTTAATAATGTTTTATTTGAGACTTGTATGTTCAATTTTCACACCATAAAAACATATTTCTGTAGTAATAATCTTTTTTCAACATATTTGTATAGAGGGACATATACATGGATGTGTTAGTTTTCTGGAAATGTAGAATGTTACAAATTTTTCCTTGCTATGGTAATGATTTTGGTTGCACAAGTTCTTATGAGCTTTATTGTCAGTGACTATCATCAGAAGCAGAAACAACTAACAGGAACCTTTCCTGTCTTTCTGATCGTCTCTGCCTTGTCTTTGACTTCAGACTCTTCATTTCTTCTCTTCTCCTGCACCTGTGCTCTTGCTCCTCCAGAAATTTGATCAATCCTCTCTATCTTGATTTGGTAATGTCGAAAATTCAGAGCTTTTCTCTGCTCCAGCTCACTCTGTAATTTCAACAATTAGAATTAGGTGGGCAGGTCTCAGTCCTTGTGTTGAAAAAGTGAGACAGATAATTGAGAAAGATGAAGCCAAACCTTTTTCCTTTCCATGACAAGTTTGGCTCTCATGTTCTTCACATTCTGCCAATCTAGAATTCTTGAATTCATGTCATCATATCTGAAATTCATGTTTTGCATTGCAGCAGTGAAAAACTGTATCAGGTTCTGCATGTAACAGACACCAAAACACATTAGACGAGACGAAGATTTTACCGCTTTTTAATCTTTGCCATCTGGGCTTTCTCCCAAGCATCTGCTTTGGTTTCTACACCCCTACTCCTTGTTGAATACCCCGGTTGCCGTTGGTCTCTGGGTGCAGCAGATACAGACCTTACCAGGGATGCATTACTAGGTCTGCTGGTTGGAAAAACACTTTCCAGTGAATTCCCAATATTTGCCATTGGTTTTCTGATTGAAGTTTCACCTGTAACATTAACTTTTCAGTTTCAGACTCAAACATTGTGACAAACAAATGGCTCAGGCCAATAATCACCTGGGATTTGTATTTCCTTGCCAAAGAATCCAGTGGTGTCTTCTTTTCTGCTCTTGAGCCTGGACATAGAGCTTTCAAGGCCATCCCTTGTTCTTTTCTGGTATTGCAAGCTGGGTTCTTCCAGGGAGTGAATGGCAAATGCAGCTGCTGCAACAGCAATTGCGTACTCTTTGTCGTCGGCGTAATAGTCCCTACTCATTTGTGGAGAAAACTGCCTCCAGAACCAGTTCTGCACCTTATCTACAAAAACTAATCATTAGTCTTATTCAATTTCCTTGTCCTGATTTTCAAATTTGGGCAGCACAAAGATGTTAAGTTTGATCCTTATTTATTTGTTAGTGCATTTACCAAAACATATAATGGTTCTTCTACATGGCCAAAACAATGAAAGAAAGTATCAAAAACATGATGAATGGATCAAGCATACTTCATCACCGACACCAAAATGCATAACTATTAACTACCTCCTCTTGTTCTTTCTCCTATGCTGTGTGATGCTTCCTTGCTGTGTTGGCCTGAACCCGAAAAACTCACTCTAACAACATTCCAGTAGCAATATTATCAGATAAGCTACCAAAATTTTACATAGAAAAGACTGCCAAAAACGTCCTCATTGAGTTACCTCTTTTGCTTAATTAAACTCTCCATACTCCTGATAATGCAGTCACTGATCGGTCTTATTCCCGGATTCTTCTAAGGAGAATAGATGCATAGGCTGCTTATTGGAGCCAGCAACCTGGATGGGGATTCTTGATTTGTAGCTGGCGAACAGAGGAGGTGGTGGGGACAAACAAGCAAAGGTGCCATATGCTTTGCATTCAACAACTGGTTTAGCTTTTTCGAATAGTAATGTGGGAGGCAAAAGGATTCTTCTGTATGTGATAAAGACATGAAGCTTTGGGACAAAGTCATCTTGTGGTACTTTTTTCTCCTTTTTTTTGTTTTTGTGGTGGTGTTCTTGAAGGAATGTGCATGTGGGGAAGGTTGGAAATCGGTGGAAGGTTTATGAGTTTCCAATTCTGAAAACTTCCATCCATCCCTTATTCCTTCTTGTTCTCTCAAGTGTGGGAATCAATGGATTTCCCTAAACCACAAGGTTGTGTTTAACTAGTAGAAAATACCAAAGAAATAAAGAAAAATATTGAGAAAAATGATTTTTTCATGTTTAGTTGTTCTTTAATATTTTTAGGCTATGTTTGTTTGTCACAAATGTTAAGAAATAAAATAGATAAGAAAAGCAAAAGGTAATAAAAAAAATTAAATACAATGAAAATAGAGGGTTTTTTTTTTTAAATAGAAAATAAAAATAGGGTTAAATCTTATATATTATTTTTATTTACGGTTTCAAACACATCCTATTTACTTTTAACTAATTAATGTAAATATTCAATAATTTTAAAAAAAATATAAGTTGCTAACTTCATTTATATTTAATTTAATTTAAGATTTTTAATTGAACAATCAAGCGTAAGAACATAAATTTTCTTATCATTTTTTTCTTTGGTGCCTTCTATGAATCAAACACAACCTTTAAAATGAATAAAATATAAGTTTGAAAGCACAAAAAAAAAGACTTTGGAAGTTACTCTTTTTTTTTTACCTTTTTCTCAAAAAATTTCCGAAATCCAAACCTAGCCCAAATAACTTGACGAGTGAACCCATTGCTAAGTCACATGGGCTTTTTTTTGGTTCTTCTAGTTCCGCTGTGCATTAGATCACCACCAATGTTTTTTCATTTTTAAATGCGGGAAGACTAAGGAATAGGAAACTCACAAAGAACATTTAAATGAGAACCATAAAATATCCTCATAACTAATATTAGTAACATCTTTTCAAAAAAGTAAAAAAATAATAACATATTTAGGAAAATTTGACCAACAACAAGAATCTAAAATACCAATACATTTTTTCGTTAGACATTCTATTTGCTTTTTTATAAACATGAGGACACTAAATACATAAAACTCAAGACAACTTCCTAATATTTTCTATTAACAGTGTTGGATTATGGACATGGGTTGTCCAAGTGGACTTGTGGACTTGACCCGACCCGTAACCCATGAAATACATCCAAAGGATGTGTCTGTAACATATGGAACACATTCAAGGGATATGTCTCCATAAAATGGTATCTTAAATTCCTATAATGCAGAAACTTAAGACACCCTCTGGTTTGGATGATTTTTCTTCCCAAAAAATTACTACTCAAGTACAATCTCACTCATTCAAATTCTTCATAAAATTCAAACCCTAAGAAGGGTGTTTGTACTGTGATTTAAAAGTACAAATTTTGATAATCTATTCCTACCCCGAAGAGTTGAAGACACGGGATCTACGCTCAAACAAGTAAGTATTGCTTCTACATAAGAATTTTGTTTTCTTGCATTGGCATCAAAGTCATTCTATGTGTTTTTGTGCTCATGAAAAATGGAATTACGGTGTTTTTTTTTTTTGGAAAAATCGAATGTTATTTATCCTTTTTCGAAGACTGTGATGATTGATTCACAGTGTAAATTTTATATGGCTAGAAAGCTCTTGTTGAGAGATTTCCAACAAGTATTTACTCATATTTTTCCGACACCTGGTGAATTTTTTATGAATTTTCAAAGTTTTCTAAGTTTTCTGCAAATTCTAGGATGAAGGTGTAATGCGGCGACGCATGACTATTGATGCGACGGCACATGGACGATGATGTGGCACCATCTAATAGGACCATGTGTCCAACAACATGGCAACATCAAATTGCACCACTAGTCAAACTTGGAGGGAGCCAAATGTTAGGCACATGGCATGCCACTTGTGAGGATCTCATTGGTCCACATGTTACCAGTGTTGACCAAGAACATCAAACTTTGACTGGACCGTGTAGGCTCGTCCAAACTCCATTTTCGATGGGACCTTTCTTTAAAAACGTTCATTTTTAAATTTCCTATCATTATTATTTTCGGATTTACGGTCATTCGTTTTTTTTTAAACGAAAACGCTGACATGCGTTTATGATAGCATATTTGAAAAATCTCACATGATGAATTTAAGTTTTTTATTTTGAATCCCTAATGAAATTTAGCATGTGTAGAATAATTGTAATTATGTTAATTAAATTTTATGTTTTATATGTCTAATGCTTATTACATTTTATTCTCACATATAATGTAGTAGCTATGTAACGTTTTGGCTGCTGAGCGTACCATGCGAACAGGAAGATCCAACTTATTTATTGGATGAACACATTCATCTGATATACAACAAATTGTGGACATTCCATGTGACCTACATTAAGTATTATGAGTTGTCGGTGGAACAATATATGTGGATAGTGCTTGATTCCTTGTCTAATTCATGGGAACCTGAGAAAAGGTGCTTGTAGAAAAGGCAAGCGACTTAAAATACAATGAGATTTTAATGAAATGGATGAAGAACTGGAGCACTAAATTCAAAGTGGTATTAAGTGATCTAGTAAATCAATGAGTGCATTTCCATGGATGAATAAAATGTTTGAGACATTAAAAATGAGGGAATTGACCGAGAAGGAACTCTCAGTCGAGTCAAATAATGAATGAATTGGAAAAGCATTAAGACATGTTTAGCATTTTTTTTTATTGATAATTTCTTGTTTGTTGATGAAACATGTAAAAAATATTTATATGATGTAATACAAATATTCATTTCACATACAATGATATACACATTTTGTTTTATTCTAGCAAATGTGAAAATATGTTATTATATTATGGGTATATTAGGTTGATGGTTTGGTAAATATCACCTAATAAGTTGATTAACGTATGTTTAAATTAAGCAATGATAACATAACCTTGTTAATAGAAATTGATTGGATTGTATAATAAGACTTTTGTTTCTAATACTTGTGTTAAGTGGTTGGTTTAGGAGATTGTGACATGAAACGATAGTAGAGATTGTGAATTGAAACAAATTGTGATCTTGTTTTAATTAGTTGAACAATTGAAATGACTGTTACAAAAAGCATTGTCGCTAACTAAAATCAGGGAGACAAACTAAATGACAAGAATTATGATGTCTAGCATCGTAAAATTCAATATCTCCTAGAAGAACAAGACATGATGGAAACCATCGCACAACCGATGGTTGAGCCTAAGCATGGAAACATTACTCGACATAGACGAGATATGGAAGCATATCAAGACTATAAGCGCAATGATAGAGTTGATCGCATACTGATGTTGAGTAGCATGAGAAATGACTTGATGTTATTGTTGAATACACAAAAGAGCAACAATTATATCGAAATTTAGCACCTTCAAGTCATACTTTGCTCACATTTTGTATAAGAACAGTGTGACTTTTAATTTGCTGCTTTTGATTTGCGCTTTTTTTTTTCAGGTTTCATAAATAATTGTTACAAGGGTTCGTCCAGAAGTTTGGATATGGATCATCGAGATGATGGGCAACCACTCGTGGTGAAGTTTCTGAAGTGCAACGATGCCGAAAACAAGTAGAGGCAAAGGGTACCTACAACTCAAACCTGACCGGTACACCCAAGCCGAATTACCAAGGCTAAGCGGTACTGCATTCGCATTCCCCATATAAAACAGAGCAAACGGCATCTCTGCACCTGCATCGACATGTAATATTTGCGGGAATTGAGTAGGATTACGATTCTAATGCAAGGGTACGTTCGTCCTTCAACCATCAACGCGGGATCACAATGGAAAAGGGTATAAAAGCTAAAGAAAAGGTGGAGAAGGCAACTTTTGATTTTCTAGGGTTTGGTTTTCATAAAAAGAGTGTTATTTCTCATAGTGTTTAAGCAGGTTTATAGGGTTGAAGACTCTACTTTTCCAAATTTTGGAATTCATGTTCATGTAACCTTTCGCTAGATCACACAACTCGCTTTCCTCTTCAATATTTGTATTTATTCTTGGGTTTTGCAATTGAAGTTTGACTTTCTCAAGTTCCTTTTATGAATAATTTCTCATCAATTATGATTCGCTTTATAATTTCAATGAAGTTCTAAACTTTTATGCTGGGGTTCTAACGGTGGAAACTCACCCTAATCAAGGTAATAACCCTCAATTCCTCTTTTATACTTCAATGGGATTGTTTGATGTTAAGCACTTGTAGAGAAACTTTATAAAACCTTAGTTAAGCATCTCTCTGACAACGTGCAGAACGAGAGATCCTCTAAGACACGTTGTACTTGATTACAAAATGCAAGCTAAGAGTCTCAATTAATTGTTGAACAAGTGTTTAACATCCTCGATCGCCATTCTAAAAGAGCGTTTAAAGGAAAATCTTCCGTCGAAGACCATTCATCAATGGCTCTTAGATGAGATTGTAAACTAAGAGGCGAGAATTACTTGATCAATATTGAGTAGAAACCTAAGAACCCCATCAATCATCTTCTTGTTTTAAAATAGTCTATTTAATTAATTACTCAATCAACCAACCACAACCCCATAATTTCCTTTTTCAAATACACATCTTTTGGAGAATAGCTCCTAAGGATCAACTAAAAGACCACTCCCTGTGGAGATGACCTGTGGACTCCCACAGTATTACAATGTTAGACAACCACTCCTACGCTGGGGAATAAAATCTCAGCATACGAACAAAGATCGAAGCATTTCGCGCCGGTTAATGGGGAGTGGCGATCAATCCAGCTTGATTCGAAGAGAAAGAGGTAATTTCTGCAATTGCATTGCAACCGTAATGCTCTCTACTTTTCTTTTTAATTTGTTTTTGTGAGGAATCTAAGTGGGTGTCTGCTTGGAAGGAGTAGGATTAGTGCATGTCAGTTTGGGCTCGCAACGAGCAACACCGACTTGTAAGAATTGCACCTCCTAGAAATTTTGAAGAGTCCATAATAAGTCAATTGTTTCAAGATAACTCTACACCTCAAATGGACCATCCCGGGAATCAACAACCTCTGTTTAATCAAAATGCTCAAGGGATACCTGTTAACCCACAAGGACTCCATGAACCTCCACAACATGGAGACGGTGTTGCACTCCCAGCAACACCAACAATAGGAGGGGGAAATGTTAACTTAATGCATCATTATCGAGCCCCCGCTCCTTACTCACGTGGAAAGAACTCGAGAGATTTTGCAACCTCAAAGAACCACAACAAACTCATGTATTCGCCTTCCTGAAGAGGCTAATCAATTCCTCATGAAGTCGGAGATGATCCGTCTTCTACCCGTGTATCAAGGGGTCGATTCTGAGAATCCTTATTCATTCATGAAAGACTTTGAGGATGTTTGCAGTGAATTTCTCTCTACTGGATCACCTCTCCACATAATCTGCATGGTTCTATTCCCTTTTGCTCTAAAGGAGAAGGCTAAAATCTGGTTTCATTCGCTTGCACCCAATTCAATCTTTACATTGGAGGACATATGAAATGAATTTCTTAACAAGTTCTTCCTTCCTGCACGTACCAATTGTGACGCCCCAACTCGGCATAGGATGTCAAGTGAGGGTCACTCTTTTTTTTTTTTTTTTTAAACTTATAAACCTTTACACTTGCATATTCATATAATGTTAAACAATTAACTCAGACATTCTCGTAGCAAATAATTACAAAATATATATATATACAAGCTCCATATATGGAAGTGTTTTTAACATTTACAATATTGTTTACAAAACTTCATATTCAAAATAGACCTAATGTCTTCCAGTGGGCACCTATTGATGTGTGGCCTTTGTCTGCTGATGTGGATTGTCCAGTCCTCTGGCTTCCTCTTCTGTACCTACACGGATTGAACACCCGTGCTAAGCTTTACGCTTAGTGGGAACATAAGCATGGACAACCACCTATGGTGACAGTCACAGAAAACATACATATGCATATAACTTTATATTAACATCATCTTTACATTACTATCACATGTCACATGTTCTTGTCTTTATTTATATCTCCTATCTATCACTTTACTGCATTCTAGTACTTTGTCATCTTTACTTATCTGTCGTTCTTAGCACATATGCATTTCTATCATGTGTTCATATTACATATCCTATTATGTGCATGTCATATTCTTATACATATATTTCTTTCATGGTTATATACTATATATACCATTTATTTGTGCTCTATTTTCATGTCTTGTTTTCATATACGCGATCTTTATTATGCAATTTAACAATTCAAAACCTTCAAATCATTATGGATGATTAATATAAATGATACATATACTTGTTTTATATACAATTAGTCATGGTTCATTGATCATCCCAATACTTTCATTTCAATATTTTAGATCTCAAAATCAATTCAGTGCTCACAAATTCGAGTTCGATTACGCAATTCAATTCGAGTTGTGCGAATCAATTAGATTCATGCAAATGTAATTGATTCTTCATATGAATTTGCCTATGTCTTAAATATCTGAGATATCGGGTCAAATACACCCAGTCTATTTGAAACACAAGCCAGGTATCAAATAGTTTTATAACACAGTACGGTCCGTGAGGCTGTGGCGGTTATAAACAATCAAATAGTGAACACTACACGATACGGTCGTAGTGCGATCGGAGTGACACATCAATACAATAGTTTGCAGTACTGCTATTTGAGCCCCTATTGAGTACCAAATATCTGTATCTTGAGAAATAAATGGTTAACATTCTATTAAAGGGCGTTCAAATCCTTTATAGCAAAATATAGTACAATATATGCAGCTTGTATAAATAGTTTATTTTCAATAATCATGCAATTTTATATGCAAACATTTCATAATCCACTTTTCTCAAATCAATTAAATCAATTCAATACTTTTAGAACAATCATGCAAAAACTTGAAGCTTGAGGAATATGAGTAAGTAGAACAAACCAATTCATAGTTGGTTTAAATCACGATATGCAATTTATACCATCATTTCTTTAAATCTATATTCGTTCTCATATCGTAGCTTCATATTATGGCTATCATATTTCTCTATAATACATATATTCTATAATTTTTTATTATGCATACATTTACTCATTCTTATATTCATTATATGCTTATCGTTACGTGTCTGAAGTGCCCATTCACAGTAACATCTTATGTCTTATTAACTTATATCTTCATGTACTTTATTATACTATCATATCTTATGACATATACCTATACATTTCTATACTTATGCGTTTTACTTGTGTTTTATCAAGCTATTCTATCTCCCATAAGTCTTGAACCTAGACTTCTTCTTGGCTACATAGAGTACCCTTCATGTCAAACTATTACCTTTTATCCTTTCTTATTGGATACTGCGATATAAATATTCGCTTGCTTGGACCGGAGATAAAGAGAATGAACGGAACTCGGTACAATATATACCCGAGAAAGGTCTGATGCAGTACAGAAACGAGAGGCGTGCACCTTACGTAATAAAGTGTAGAAACACTAGCGAGGAGTGCGAAGCGCGATCATGTATAAGTGTAAAACGCTAATGCTTATGCGTGCACCTTACGTGATAGAAGCGCCGTAGCACTAGCGAGTGCGAAGCAGCGATCATATATGTCTTGTCATTAATATCGGTCTTAAGCGATCATACAAATTATACGTTTTCTCTAAACTTATCATTTTATTCTTGCTACTTCTGTTCTTATATCAAATCTCTTATGTTATTAGTTCTTGTTCATATCACCTTTACTGTTTTCATATTTCTGGACCTAATAGTTCCACTTTTATCATATTATGTATAGGTGTATTCTTGACTCAATGGGCTTTCCGCCAGAGTCTAAGAACACCGAATCGAGATCGGACGAAGGAGATGACCTTGAGATGGAGGGGTCATGCGCGGTCGGTCTTGACGAGGGGCGACTGGGTGACAGGCTGCTTGAAGTGATGAGCTCGATCCTAACACCTCGGTCTGACATACAATATCCTCCTCAGCACTATGGATGGATTCTTGACTCAATGGCTTTCCATAGAGTCCAAGAACACCATCGGAGTTCAAGCGAAAGAGATATGACATTCAGAAGTTGGAGGTCATGCGCGGTCGATCTTGACGAGGCGGCACAATTGACGAGCTGCACTACTGAAGTGACGAGCTCAGTCTAACAACGGTCTGACATATCTTCCTCAGTTATATGAATGTATTCTTGACTCAATGAACTCCATAGAGTCCAAGAACACTAAATGTCGGAGTTCAAGCGAAGGAGATATGATAGCCAGAAGTTGGAGGTCATGCGCGGTCGGTCTTGACAGAGCTGAGCTGGACGACAATGAGCTGCACTGAAGTGACAAGCTCAGTCTAACACCTCAGTATGACATCTAATATCTTCCTCAGGCATATGTATGGATTCTTGACTCAATGGGCTTTCCATAGAGGTCAAGAACATAAATCCCTAGGAGTTCAAGCGAAGGAGATATGACCTTGAAGTTGGAGGGGTCATGCGCGATCGGTCTTGACAGTGACACGGAGGCTGACGAGCTGTACTGAAGTGACGAGCTCAGTATAACACCTCGGTCTGACATACTTATGTCTTCCCTAGATGTATGGATTCTTAGCTCAATGAAACTCCACAGGATCAGAAGGCACCCAAATCGGAGTTCAAACGAGAAGGAGATATGACATAGAAGTTGGAGGTCATCTGCGATCGGTCTTGACAGGCGACCTGGGCCGACGAAGCTGCACTGAAGTGATGGCTCAGTATAACACCTTGTCCTAACATCTAATATCCTTCTCAGGCATATGGATGGATTCTTGACTCAATGGGCTTCCATAGAGTCCAGAACACAAATCGGAGTTCAAGCGAAGGAGATATGACCTTAAGTTGGAGGTCGTACGCGGTCAGTCTGACAGTGAGCTGGGCCAATGAGTACACGCGAAGTGACGAGCTCAGCTCTGAGGACGAGCTGAGCTCTTCAGGACTGACCTAGGCTCTACATGCCAGAGTTGAGCTGCATGTGAGTTGAGCTGCAGCGGACAGTGCAGCTGACCTCTGTTTGAAGCGACCTCGTGGTGACCCTTCGCATTTGGTAATTGAGGAGTAAGACCATAACTGGTCACGGGGTCGAATTGAAATTCAAAAGCCTAAAATCAAGTTCACGGACGTGGATACAATTTCCCAAGACTTGCACCTGCAAATTATATTTTTGTTATGACAAAAATGGATCTAGGTACAAGCTAGTTGACCGGTGTGAAGCCGACGACTGGATTTTAGTTGGGGTGACCTCGGAAAAAGGACTATAACCCAGTGAGTCCCAGTGAAATTCAAAAGCCCTAACGTCGAAGCTCGTTGATATGGATACATTATCAGGACTTGCTTCAGATTCCTTTACTTCTAACACAAAAGCTTCGTTCTAAGATCAGAACTCTGCATATGATCAAAAATAGGGAATTTTCTTGGTTCAACCTGCAACTAGACCCTTTCTAAAACACATGTCTAGGATCCTTAGAGCTCTTCTCAACTTAATCCTAACAAGAAATGGGTGGGAGATTTCCAAACCCAATACA
The DNA here is from genome assembly GCA_016808115.1 of Tetrastigma voinierianum. Classification (NCBI taxonomy): domain Eukaryota; kingdom Viridiplantae; phylum Streptophyta; class Magnoliopsida; order Vitales; family Vitaceae; genus Tetrastigma; species Tetrastigma voinierianum. The sequence goes on from JAEQBH010000459.1 coordinate 176,810, forward strand.
TGTATCATATTCAAATTTAGTAGTTCCATACACCCCAAGACATGTGTATTCATACAAATATTCACGATTCCACATGTGATCTTCTCTTTCTTTTCATGTCATACTTCTTTTCTCTTGCCTTCTTCTTCCATTTTTGCTCTCTCCTCAGCCAAAAATGAGATATTTCTTTAGTGTTCTCCTTGTGATCTTATCCCCTTGCATTTACGCTCGAGGAGGAAACTTCCTCCTCTTTCCTTCAAGCCATATCTCTCCCTAATTTTCTTCATATTTTATTATAATATCTTTCTTTTATTACTCTTTGGTCCTCCTTTCAGTTTTATTCTCTATTCAATTTATCAAATCCTACTTTGACATATGAACTTATTATATTATGACCCTTGGGTCATGAATTAACAGTAATGGTACCCTTAGTGTGTATTAATTCTAAGTTATTGCTTATTTTTTATTCGGATAAATATACTTCACTTTTATTATACCTAAACATGCAGCGCTAAGTACAAACTACAGAGATATTCTAGTGCTCTCATCAAATAATTAAAATTTTCTAAAGTGGGTGAAGCCTTTACAAGAGTGGTATGGAAAGTTCACAGGATCTCTCATGCTATCCCTCATCATGGTTTGGATGTGGGACAAGTAAATGCGATATTTTCGTAAAGAGTTATCCTTGAATAATAAACAATACATCCAAATGATGTGTGCGAAGGGGCGAGTTTTATGAGAAAGAGAATACGAGGAGGCAATTCAATTCTTTGACACCATAGCGAAAATACTTTCAGACATAGAACTAATACCTCAGCCAAATCTTGCTAAAGTGCACAATACACTCTGAGAGGACTCATCATTAGAAAATGATGATCTGCAAGCAAAAATCGCTAATTTAACAAGGAAGTTGGAGGCTATAGTGTTGAAAAAAGTGAATGAGGTAACTAGTGTGCCTCAAATACCCTCTGTACCTATTGGAACCAGAGTGGAGGAGCCATGCATCATATGCGATGACCCTAGCACTCTCAACTATTAGCTACTTGAACCTTCACTCCAAGTTAAGGGAGCAATTCAAATAGAGCAAGCTAATGCCCTTAACTGCAAAAGGAAACCTTTCAATTCTCCATGATGACATATAATCCGGGGGTGGGGGTAAGGAGAATCCTGACACAGTTGGAGAAATGAGGAGGCTGCAACCATAATCAAGGTCCCAGTGCTCGAAATCAAGAGTTTTCAAAATCAGCTCTCATTTGAGAATCAAGGTCTCGAAAATTTCCTGTGAACCACAATCAAGGTTTTCATCAGGTCGAATCAAGGAATCCAAACACAAACATATCAACACTCCACATAAGAGAAGTTTGGAGGATATTGTGACACGAGTTCATACGAGACCCAACAATCCACAAACTTGAGATTCGAGGCGCCTTGGGTGAGTGTGAGGATCTACAAATGCTAAGCTAACTATTACATGGGCAATTTTCAACAAGAAAGGAAACTCCGTCTCAAACCATCCAAAACCCCAGGATAAAATAGTGTTGGGACTGAGTCAAAGTGAGAGGCTTTATTAAGACATTGCAAGGTTGTCACCACTCTTGAGTGGTAAGGTGGTGGCTCAAAACTATTCAAACAGGGACAATACAAAGTTACAAAGTGAAGCAGTCGAAGATGATGAGTGTCGAATGAAGCCTCATGTTCTAGGACAAATATTATTGATGGTGAGCGAGAACAAGACAAGGCTACCATATTCCTCGACTCCATACCCTCATAGGTTGAGAGCCCAAGGAAACGTGAGGAACAATCATTATGAGATCTATGAGTTGTTCAAACAAGTGAAATTGAACATTCCTTTACTAGATGCCATTAAGAAAATTTCGTCATATGCCAAGTTTCTAAAAGATTTGTGTACGGTAAAAAGGAAACTAGGTGTCAACAAGGAAGCATTTATGACTGAGCAATCTACCTCATTGATTCGAAACAATTTGCCCCCAAAATACAAAGACCCTGGAAGCCCTACTATTTCCATAATGGTAGGGAATTCAAAGTTAGGACATGCTTTAGTGGTTAGAAATGAAGTGTTAATTTGTTATACTAGGTATATGTCGATCTAGGGTTAGGAGGAATTAGAGCCAACCAATATCACCACTCAATTGGCTGACAGTAGTGTGAAGATTCCTAGAGGAATAGTGAAGGATGTATTGGTGCGAGAGTGAATGAAGTTCTACTTCACTGTGGACTTTGTTGTGCTTGACACTCAACTGTGGTGAACCCCGAGGAACCTAATTTAATGATTCTGGGTAGACCATTCTTATGGCTTGCTAATGCCATCATCTACTGTAAGGAGAGCTAATGACACTATCATTTAGTAACATATTTGTTAATATGAATATCTTCAATGTTATCAAAGGGAATGGGAGATGAGGAAGATGTTTGTGAAATGGCTCATAGTTGATTATGTGGTGCGAAATACTTAGATTATGTCTCATATGATGATCCGCTCATGTCTTGTCTCGTAGGCCCGAGTTGGGATGAGGAGGTGACCACATTAGAGTCGGAGTTCCTACACTCCATAATTGAACACAATGAGGTATTGGAAGTGAATGGATGGGCACCTAAATTTGAACCATTGCCATCAATTGAGGACAGGGCATTACCTTCGGAAGAGAGACCACCTAAGCTTGAGTTGAAACCTTTACCATCACACCTCAAATATGCATTCTTAAGGGTAGAAGAAAAATTTGAGCAATCTTATCTTCTTGTAGAGAGTTAGACCAGAAAATAAACTTTTGGAATGTAGGAACGAACTGCCACTAGGATGGATAATTACGGATATTAAGGAATTAGTCCCTTGATCTGCACTCATAGAATTCACTTGGAAGAGGATGTTAAACCCTCTAGACAACCAAAGGCAGTGAGCAAATAATGAAAGAAGTGAATCAAGAAGAGTCTTAAAACTCTTGGACGTAGATGTTATTTACTTTTGTGCAGATAGCGAGTGGGTTAGTAACACGGGTAGTCCTAAAATGCAGGCGTCACTATGGTAGAGTGAAATAATGAGCTAATTCCCACTCGTGTCACCTCCGGTTGGAGAGTGTGCATAGATTATAGGAAGCTTAATGAGGGCACTAGGAAAGATCACTTTCCTCTACCGTTTGTCGATCAAATGTTAGAGAGAGTTGCAGGGCATGAATTTTATTATTTTCTCGATGGGTACTCGGGGTATAATCAAATTGAGATAGCTTTAGAAGATCAAGAGAAAACTACATTCACATGTCTTTTTGGCACTTTTGCCTTTAGGAAAATGCCCAGCACTGGATTATGTAGCACCGGAACTTTCCAACGGTGCATGATGGGGATTTTCAGTGATATGATAGGAATCATTTTGGAAATTTTCATGGATGATTTCTCAGTTTTTGGTGACTCATATGAGGGATGCTTGGAGAACCTACGTAAGGTTTTGGAGAGATGTAAAGAGAAGAACCTTGTGTTAAATTGGAAAAAGTGTCATTTCATGGTGACACAAGGGATTGTCTTAGGCCACATAGTATCGAAAAATGGAATCGAGGTGGATAAGGCCAAAGTTGAGTTGATCTCCAACCTACCTACTCCTAAGTGTGTTAGAGACATAAGGTCATTCTTGGAACATCTTTGGATCTATGGAGATTATAAAGATTTTAGTGCTATAGCGCGTCCCTTATGCAATTTGCTTGCCAAAGATGTCCTCTTTGCATGGTCACAGGCTTGTGAGGCTGCCTTTGATAAACTCAAAACTATGTTAGTGTCTCCTCCTATCATGCGATCTCTAATTGGAACCTTCCATTTGAATCATGTGTGGCAGCTAGATGATTATGCTATAGGGTACATTTTTAGGACAAGGGAAGATAAAAAGGCTTTTGTGATCTACTATGCCGGCAAAACTCTGGAGTCCGCTCAAGCAAATTGACCAACGAAAAAGAGTTTTTAGTCGTCGTCTTCAGCAAAGGATTCAGGTCTTATTGTAGGGTCTCTATAACCATTTTCACACGAGATCACGCATTGAAGTACTGCTCTCAGGCCAAGCCTCGGTTGACTAGGTGGATCCTCATGCCAAAAATTTAACAGATAGTAAAGATAAAAGGGGGTCGAGAATGTGGTAGGCCGGCCACTTATCTCGGTTGGATTCAGGACTCCAGTTCTTACGGCATACCCATGGGTAGCAGTTTTCACGATGGCGACTTTTGCTCTTGTTCATAAATGATGCGGATATGGTAAGTACTTGATGTGGTCAATTCCACCCAATGGACTTCTCGACAAAGAAATTTTTAGAGCGGACATTAAGAAATATTGTTGTGATCATATTGTTTTTAAATATTGTCAGACCAAGTGATGAAGGTGTGTACCCAATGATAGTCAAGTGGGATACTCACCTTTGTCATTCGAAGCTTTGTGGCGAACTGGCATTTCTCTGCCAAGGAAAAGCAGTGGAAATAAAATTTTTCTGAAGTTGGTTTCACGAGCCCACCTTTTTAAAAATTTGCTTTGAATTTTGCAAAACTTGTTCTCGGTGCCAACGATTAGGAGGAGTCACAAAGGAACATGATGCCTCTCACCTAGATTTAATCATTGAGATCTTCATTGTTAGGTATAGACTTCATGGGGCCTTTTCCCCTTCTTGTGGGTACCTATACATTTTGTTGTGCGTTGACTATGTCGAAGTGGGTTGAGGCTATTCAGCGGAATATGACCACAAGTTGTTTAAAATTTATAAAGGAACACATCTTTTCTCGTTTTTGAGTACCTCGATGCAATTATTAGTGATGGGTGGACTCATTTTATGTCGATCTTTTGAGGGTGTTGAAAGAGTATGGAGTCACCGAGTTTAATGACATGCCCATGAGCCGATGGTCGGCTGAGATTAGTAATAGGAGATCAAACACATTTTGGAAAAGCAGTTGAATCGCAAAGATTGAGAATTAAACCTGACTTCTTGAGATGCTCTTTGGGCCTATCGTACTACTTTTAAAACTATTCTTGGTATATCTCCCTATAGGCTTGTTTATAAGAGCTTATATCTGGTCGAAATGAACCTGGGGCATGATGGGCTATTAAGGCTTTTTTTTTAGTGGGGATTCGAGCCAGTGGCAATGGCTGTGTGATGAACAAGCGAGGTGCGGCGAGAGTCAATATGAGGCTCCCGGTTTACAAAGAGAGGCTTCGGGATTGTTCCATGATAAGACCATTGCGCGGAAAACTTTTGAACCTAACCAAAAGGTACTACTGTACAGCTCTCGGTTGCACATGTTTCTAGGAAAACTCCGCTCTCGTTGGACTGGCTCGTTCGTTGTCAAGGTAGTTTACCCATATGGAGCCGTGGAGGTGAAAATCGGACAATAGAGAAATCACTAAAGTCAATGTGCAAGTCATTCTGGCTCTTGTGTCGAGAGAGTAGTAAGAACTAGTAAATCCACTCTACTGAGATACTCGCAGTAAGTATCAACATGACTGTATATTATTTTATTTCTTTCTTACATTTCTTTTGCTCTTTAAAAACTAATTCTTTTATCATAAAAAAAAAAAAAAACAAACAAACCAAAAAAAAAAACAAAAAAATGACAATATCTGACTTAACCCACGCCTAGTTATTTCTCGTAGCCTCATACATTTGTGGGGTACCTCATTACGTGAGGACATTTCTTGTTTTTGTTGTGAGGATTGGGCATACGGTGGATTGGATGACTATGCATATTACATGTTCGAGTGTATGGCAAAAATTTTCGATTCAATAGCTCTTTTAGATTATATTACTTGACACCTTAATGTATGTAGCCGCATGACTTTGCCCCCTCCCGTCATCTCAATGCATTTACACAATAACAAGCATGCACAAAATCTCTATGTTCATATTGTGGACATATTAACTGAATGCGATTTCTAATTCCCTACAATCCATTGAGGACCCTCTGGTCAAACTCTTGTTTGCCTGCTAGTGCTACCCCCTGTGCATTATTTTGGCATGCCATGTTAACTACATGCATCATATTCTCTGAGGAACATCATGCATAACTGGAAAATGATTGGAGGCCATCATACGTGTTACACTTTGAAATCATTTGAAACAACACTTGCACCTATTTTTATAAGCCTTGAGTTGCAATTGAGTTGAGCCACAGGAACCACGATCCGCAAAAAAATCTGATGGACCACATGGTAAGGAGTGTGAAGGTGTCAAAAGAAATCTGATTGTTAGCTCAGGTAAACACGGTCGGTTTAGGCGGAATACGACGGGGAGAGAAATGAGTATCACGATCAATCAGGGATGGAAAGCATTCGAAAAGGATATATTTATATATCGATACTGTTCCCAACTTACAAAAATAAATAAATAAATAAATAAATAAATAATCTGAGGACGGTGGTACCGGTACACTCGACCGATCTGGGTACCACTTATGCAAAAAAGGGCGGTGAAGACGTCGATGCAAGTCTGCGCCTGGAATGGAGTGCGCACTAACCGTGCAGTACCGCACTGCAGTACCCGGTACCGCCGGAGCGGTTTACTGGAGGCAAATGGGTTTTAACCCCTTTTCCTGTCATTACCATCTCATCACTCTTTTATAAAACGAACTCATACTTGTCCTCTCGCTAGAAGTAGATAGAGTTTACTGTTCCTGCCAATGTTTTCACCTCTGGACACGGATTCTTCATAACCGTTCATCGATACGGGCGTGGTAAACACCCACCAATTCATGAGAGCGTTGTTTCTGTGATATTATATTGGATCTCCATGGATTTGTGTGGTTTGTTTGGGTTGGTAGTATTTTGCTCGTTGTGGATTAGGGCTTTGGCTTGTGGTATGGGGAGAAGGTTTTTATTTGATCTGCACGGGGCCAGCCCGGTACTTATGGAGATAGACTACTGGGGTGTTGTTTTATGTGTTTGGGCCGTCTTTGCCGTATTTGCTATTCTTGCCATATCTATGGCAAGATCTAAGAACTGTGGAAAGGGTAAGGCGCTATGAAGAAAAGGAAATCCAACATCTCCCAGACCATAAAGAAGGGCAAGGGAAAGCGAAGAGATTCTTCATACGTGTGAGGCATCGGAGAATTGGAGATGAGGAGATCGAATATGTTTGCTGCAGAAGACCTACAGTCGAGCAAGAGGAAAGAGTGGGGCGCGTCAGATGTGAGAGGGATTTCATTCTTGAAGAGGAGTGTGAAAGGTGGACACACATTTTTGTTCACCATCTACTCGGGGCCATTATTCAAGCGAATTTGCGATTTGTGTGTCTTTGAAGGCATCTGAGGGTATCTACACTGAGTTGGGGAGTTTTACACTAATTTGAGGAAAATCAACGGGTAGATACCTAGAACCCTTTGTGATGGGTAAGCGATTAAAGATCACCCACGATTTGATAGCTCACTATTCTGGTATGTCTACGCGCGGATGACCTTACCCCTTAGAATGATGCGATTTCAACGCCCATTTGTTACATTGAGGCTATGTGCTCGTCTTTGTTGCCATGAGTGGTTTTACACGCAAGGAATTTATGCTAGGGAAGCTAAAGCCGGAATATGCGTTGATGAATAAGATTATTCATGATAGAATCGAGCCAAAGGGTAACGAGAAATTTTCGAGCAAAGAAGAAACTCAGTTTTTATATGAGGTGATGACCGGGAAGCTTATTGACTATGCCTTGGTCATATGGTGCGTTATGAGGACTTTGTAGTCCAGTAGAAAGCTCAAATAATCCATTTCCCATCTCAATGACAAATCTTGTGGAAGCCTGCCCGCGGGGATGAAGTGGTTAAGGAAAGAGAATTCTTCAAGGCTGGGGCCATTACAAACCAGCAGGAGGCGAGCCGGCGCATCTCAGGACCCCGACCTTCCCATCCCAGATTCAGGGGCCTCTTAGATCTACAGCGCTGTGAGTGCGATGAGCACATCCTCTAAAAGAATGGGTGTCGGATCAAGGAGGTGGTTTAAATGCATTTTAGAGGGAAGCGAAACGGCAATACATGCTCTCAGACTCGAGTCACATATTATCGAGGAGAGCTGCATTGGAGATGCCTCCTCGACTTGGAGGGAGGTCGGAGGAGCTAAGCAGTGTCGATGAGGGACGCGTTTTCTTCGACAGTGTGGGGAGGACATGAAGTAGTGCTGTAGGCTAGATTAGAAGATTGGTGTTGGCAATTGGGTAAGAGACCTGGCCCGTCGTCATGCCTTACATTTATTCATATTACCTATTTAGTAACTATGGAGTCATTACAAACCTTAGAGACCTTTGATTTCGAGTTGTGTTAGTTGTTCCTCTTGACTTTATGCATAGTAGTTCGTGGTTATGTTATTGTTGCCTCTATAATATTGTTCATTTTGATTTAATGCTTGCATTCTGACTTTCTTTTTCTCAATTCATGGTCCTTTATATGAATAGCTTGGTTTGTGATAGTTTGTTGTTATGTTCATTGCTTGAGGCGAGGTTTTGGTTTTAATTGGAGTCAACGGTGCACACTATATTAAATTTGAAGTCTTATGTTAATTTTGCCCTTTTGAAACAAAGCTTAAGCACCTAAGCGCATTTGTTGGAAATCATAACAGTGGGTGTCACTAGTTCGTCTTGCTAGGACATAGATGCGGAGATGAAGTGTGTTGAATACACAAGGCAACAATTATATTAGAATTTAGCACCTTCGGGTCATACTTTGCTCATTTGTATAAGAATAAGATTGCGCAATTGTTTCGTGTTTGAACTTGTCACAGGTTTTTTTCGGAGTTTCATAAATAATTGTGCAAGGGTTCGGTGTCGAGCTAATATGGATGTGAGGATGATGGCAACCAACATTGGTGAGAGGGTTTCGGGAAGTGCAGCGATCTTGGGAAACAAGTGCGGCGGTGGTCTAGGTACAGCTGGCCTGGTACCGGTACACCAATTTAAATTCAACGATTGGCGACGAATGCCAGAGTCTTAGGTACCCCATCTGGCTTTCTTGATGCTCAAATCGGTGCTCGATGCAAGTGCTGGTATGTAATATTTGCGGGAATTGAGCAGGATTAAGATTCTAATGCAAGGGTACGTTCGTCCTTCAACCATCAACGCGGGATCACAATGGAAAAGGGTATAAAAGCTAAAGAAAAGGTGGAGAAGGCAGCTTTTGATTTTCTAGGGTTTGGTTTTCATAAAAAGAGTGTTCTTTCTCATAGTTTTTGCTAGGGTTTATAGAGTAGGTTTGAAGACTTCACTTTTCTGCAGATTTTGGATTTCAAGTTCATGTAACCTTTCAGTTAGATCACCGTTTCTCGATATTTTGTATTTTTTGATTCTTTAGTTTTGCAATTGAAGTTTGATTTTCTCAAGTTCCTTTTATGAACAATTTCTCATCAATTATGATTCGCTTTATAATTTCAATGAAGTTCTAAACTTTTATGCTGGGGTTTTAACGGTGGAAACTCACCCTGATCAAGGTAATAACCCTCAATTCCTCACTGCTGCCTTAATGGATGTGATGTTAAGCACTTGTAGAGAAACTTTATAAACCTTAGTTGGGCATCCTCTTGACAACGTGTGAGCGAGAGATCCTCGGTACCACGTTGGCCTTGACTACAAATGCAAGCTAAAGTCCTAGTGGTGAACAAGTGTTTAACATCCCTCGATCGTTTTTCATTCTAAAAGAGCGTTTAAAGCAAAATCTTCCGTCGAAGACCATTCATCAATGGCTCTTAAGATGAGATTGTACAGCTTCAGGCGAAATTACTTGATGTGTATTGAGTAGAAACCTAAGAACCCCATCAATCATCTTCTTGTTTTAAAATAGTCTATTTATTAATTACTCAATCAGCAACCACAACCCCATAATTTCCTTTTCAAATACATCTTTACAGGAGAGTATCTAGGATCTTAAAGACTCCTCCACAATGGAGATGACTTTGTGGACTCCATAGTATTACAATGCTAGACCTTAATTCTATGTAGACCAAAATTCAGCTTATACGAGAATAAGATGAAGCAGTTATGCTTTGAGAAGCATCGCTCAGCCTTAGCAGTTTGGGACATTGTCAAGGTTCAATATGGTGAGATCTTGACCACGAGGCTACGACATTTGACACTAAAGTTTGATACTTATAAGAAGCAATCCAATCACACAATGAGGTAGCATTTGACTATCATGTCTAACATGATAAGTGAGTTAAGGGGTGCTGGCAATGAGTTAACTAATGAGCAGCAGGTTCAAGCTGTGATTCACTCTCTTCCAAGTTCATGGGACCACCTACGCATAAACCTTACTCGCAATGAAAACATCAAGCCTTTTGATGATGTTACACGACATGTCGAGCTTGAGGAGGATCGCCTTCTCACCGATAAGCCTAATGAAGAGGCTTATATGACTTAGTCCAATAAAATTGGAGCTTTCAACTTAGGATGAAAGAAATGGAAGAGTAAGGTAATAAAGCAAAGGAAGGGAGACAACAAAGCCTACTTTAGCAGAAGAAAAAAAATGCAAGCACGAAAGACATGTGGGCAATAAAAGCAAGAACATGAACTACTTCAATTGTGGGAAGCCTTGTCACTTTGCTCGTGATTGCACCTAGTCAAGGGTATTGTATGACCAAACTTGCTACTCTAATGCATATGTTAGTAGTTGCTTGATGTTAGCTGAGATTCTTTATTAGACTATAGACTTAGTAGCAACCAACCACTTAGCGAGGGACCGAAACGTCTTCGTGGATTTTCATCAAATTCCAAAAGGAAGTAGAACCATTTACATGGGAAATAATACTTCAGTGGATGTTCTTGGAATTGACATTTGCAAATTGGTGATGCGAAGGGCCGCAATCTTTATCTACATGATGTGCTTTATGCACTGAAAGCTTGACGAAATCTAGTTTCCGAAATACTTTTGACTAAATTTGGCTTTAAAGTAGTATTTGAAAAAGATTGTGTGAATATATTACTAAACAAAGTTTGTTACGTGTCTAGCTTTATGCTAGATGGATTTATTCTATTAGATACTATTTCAATTAATACAAATACATCCACTTTTGTTATTGGTAGTTCAGTGTGATTAATAATTTGTATTGCTATAGCATGCTAGTCAGTTTAGTAAGGTAAGATCGGCTAAGAGGTGCCCAAAGATTATTTAAAATGGTCTTTTAGGGTCTATTGAGAAAATAGATTTTGTTGTGAGCATTGTAGTAAGAAAAGCAGCTATATTGCAATTTAGCTTGAGGCTAAAGAAAACCACTTTTCCTTACAAACATTCGTGCGATATTTGTGTGAATAAATATAAGAAGCGCAGCATAGGCGCTCACTATTTCATCACTTGTCTAGATGATTTCACCATATACGGTTATGTTTATTAGATCTCCCATAATTATGAAGCATTGGAATGCTTCAAAAGCTAGCAATTAATTTAAAACGTTGAATGTAGTCATTAAAGCACTATGGACGATCGAGAGCGTGAATATCTATGCGGTTGTTTAAAACATGTAAATCAGAGAATTCATTGGGTGCAGAAAATACAAGCTGTAGGGCGTATAAGAGCATAAGTGAGAGTGTAGTATTTTTGGAAGTTGTTAATGGGGATGAGGGAAGAAGTATAGTTTTAAAGAATTGTGGCATTTTTATAATTAAGCAAAGTAGAGGGTGAAAGTATAATTAATGGAAGTTTAAATAGTAAAATGATATTAATAAATTGTTAAAATGATTCAGGGAAGCCTAGAAAATTCTTTAGATCTCCCCCCGGATAAACTGAAAGCAGTTTGTCTTAGTTAAGTTCATCTCACGAAATCTGGTGATCTAGAAAGTTTAGTTGAATTCAAGGCGATCGGAATATTTTACGAATTCTAGGCTACGGGTGTGAGTGAAACACAGCGAAGTTTGAAAATTCCGAGAAAAATGTCAAATATTTAAAGAATATCCAATTAGGATAAATGAAATTGAAACCGGGACAAAATAACTTGTTTCGGGGTTGAAACGGATCGAGAAGGGAAAGAAAAATGGGACATGTGGGTCCCACTTAAAAATAAAAATAAAAATAAATAACAAAGCTCTTGATCACTTTAGACGGACAGAGACGGAGGTGAGTTTATATTTTTTTATTCTTTTAAATCTTCTTGCTTCGATTCACGGAGTTCCGACTATTGGAATTCGTCGGGCAAAGAACGAAAGTTTATCTACGCGACGAGGGCTACGCGTGGGTACCAAAAACATGGGATTTCACTTAGGAATTCGGGTAAGCCGGAAAGAATCTAATTTTTTCTCGGATCTACGGCATTCTAATGGTCAAAATTTTTTGGACCAAGAGTTAAGAAGGATTACTTTGCGCAGCGTGGAAACCTCTGACGATGGATCACAGAAATCGAGGATTTACTTCATTTCCCACGTGAATAGTGAGCAGTAAGGCATTGAATGAATAGTTATTTTGAGTTGGGTTGTGCTTTTCTGTGATGTATTCCCAATACATCGAATGTAACAGAGCCCCAAATAATGAAGGAAAAGTTATTGGAGTCGTGTTAAGTTGTGTGAGAAAAAGATGAGTGTTACTAATATTATTTTCAATATGAGTAGTAATAATATATTGTTTTACTTACCTTTGTTTAATGAACTGATTGGCTTATGTTTAGAAACAATAATATAGAAGTTGCACAAACAGAGTAAATGGTTTGATTTTAAACCATATCAAAATAAATAACTGGTTTAGTTTTATTTAACATATTTGAAAGAAAAAGCTGAGAGTTTAGTAATCAATGGACTAAGTTGAAGAACCACTATATTTGAAAAGAGCAAACGAAGCAAGCAAGGTTTTAATTGTAAAACCTACAAGAAACAAGTAAAACAAACAATGGTTTGAATTGATAAACCATGTTTTTCAAAACAAGCAAAGCAAAATAGTTTTTGAATTATTAAATATAATATTTGACAAACAAAGCAAAAGCAACAAAGAATATTTGTGGCAGACTGGCAAATATCACTGGTTCTAACCATACTTTGTCAGTGTGGTACATTGCAGTGGTGTTAGGATATCATACATGCATTTTTAAAATTGATAAGACAAGCAGTTAAGCCATCATGGCCTTTAAAAGAAAGCAGTAAACTCAGATACTATGAAGATTGATGTAATTATGAGATGTGACCAGTCAGATTACTATAACATCGGGAAAGGTGGTGAAGTGTGCTCAAGACACTTCGCACCTGGGTGAGCGGATTGAGTCCAACCACCAGCACGGTGATATGGAGCTCCAATGTTCACTGAAGTGACAAGCGGATAGGCCTCGGTGAGTTGATGATTTATAAGCATCGCTATCTGGGTTTGAAAAAAAATCAACCACACAGTGGTTGAACCAGTCTAGGATAATTTGTTTTTGATAAACGGTTGAACCTGAGCTCTTTTTGATTTCAAAGCATTCAGTTGACCAGGCTCTGATGGTGATTTTAAACAACGGTTGAGCCACGAGGAGCTCAGTTTTATTTAAAAACATCACGGTTGAGCAAATACAGTATTTAAAGTTTTGAAACTTTTAAATATGAGTTTCAGAAATGTTTTTATCACATTTTTAAAGCAGAAGTTTATAAAGGTTTTATAAGACTTGCAAAGCAGAAATAAAGGAGTCAAAACAAGATAAACAAACAAGCAGAATTGAAAAGGTTTATAAGCTTTTAAGAAAATAAAAATGAAATAAGCAGCAGCAAGTATGAAAAGTTTTGAAGCTTTAATAAGAAAGCAAACAAAGCTTATGGAAATATCAAAGAGTTTATGAGTTTTGAGATGTTTTCATGAAAGCTGAAACATTTATAAAGCATACACCTCACTAAATAGTTTTGGCTGTTGTATACATTTTCAAAACATTATAAGATGTGAAGACACTCAGGACAACTTTTGTTTATAATGAGGATATAAACAAAGTATCTAGTCTTTATGATGTAAAAATATTTACAGGAAATAGTACAGATGATATGATGAATATATGTATGTACATGAGTGTGATCTTATGAGTATGTTGGGTTTAATATGGTTGTATGTTTGGAAAATGTAAGATAACCTCTAGGGTTGCAAATATATATATCCTATATCTGGTAGTCATCTTCATGGTTTCACTTTACAAGATTTTACAAAATCACCAGTTAGAAGGAAAAATTTTTATAGGAGTTTAACTGAAGCAAATATAAACTATTCATGAGGGAATTCCCCAATTAGTTGAGGGTGCAATGAGGATTTCTATGGGTGAAGCCGAGCACACACCGTAGTAGGGGTGGGGGTGTGTCGAAAAATATTGAGTGATAAGGATAATATAATGAATAATTCAACTGTTCCTTCTCTACAACAAGATGTTGTGTAGGAAAAATGAACTATAGATAGTTCAAGTCAATGATGAGCATAAACTGTTTCTCATTTCCTTTAGAGTGCATTATTTTCTACGACCTACATTTCTTAGTATGATATCTAAGTCTGTTCATACATTGCATGTGGAGCCATGGAAAGATGAAAAGCTTCAGTTAAGTAGATTGTGCCATGAGGGATGCGAGACACTATCTTATAATCTTCTCATGAATGAAGCTTGGTCTAGGAGAAAAATGTATCTTCATAAGATAATCGGGGTTCTCTGAAGGATGTATTGCAGGAGAAAATATGAATGGAAGAGTAATAGAGAATTGAGTCACAAAGTAATGTTCTTGAGAGAACTTTCTAGAGATGTAAGGATAAATGAAATTTAAATATTTGAAGTGGAAGATCTACGAGATGAGTGGGAGGCGCAGACTAGATAACACAGAAAGCACAGTGATCTGAGCCGATATAAGTATTAATAAAGTGGACACATCAAGTTACAGATGTGTTGCCAGGATGCGATAAGACATTGAATATTCCTATCGAAAGGTCATGCTAATTTTGAACCTGATTCACTTAATTGAAACTAGTAATAATTAGAAACCAACAAAATCTAAAATATGGAAAACAGTGATCCCAGGAAATATGGTTTCATTAAGATGTAATACAAACTAGGATTAGGATGTTGTTTCCTAATCTCATCTGCTAAATTTAACACTAAATAGAAATATTTATTATAGAGTTTAAGATACGAACATTTCAAGAACAAGTAGTAGCATAGAATACCTCTTAACATTATATTTCTTTATTGAAACACCCCATTCTAAACCAAGTCAAAAGGAGTCTAAACTACTTATGAGACATGACCCTCTTTAAAATTTAGTTGTTTTCTCCAGTACTTACAACCATATCTTAGAAATTGAAAGTTTGCTTGCCTCCATGAACGAGATGCTCTGAAGCCTCCTTCAATCTAATCGATACCACAATCTGCAAGTTAAGCATAATTCTCTCATGATTGATCTTAGCTAACACTTGGGATGAATTACATAAACTAAAACTGACACATACAAAATTAAAACTAATAACTCAATAGATGATCTTAGTGCCTCGAGAACTTGCACCATACTGCTATCACCTAGAAAGAGACATAAGCGAAAGTTAGAACAACTCACCTGAATTTACTCAGGCAGCAGCCCAGTTTGTGGTTCTAAATATATCGGTCAGCATACCCCAGTTATTGCTCTTCTTAGCAGGAATGCTGTCTTTGGCTGATACACTAAAGACCTCACGTAAATCAAGCACAAATACAACAAATAAGGTATAAGCTACGTATCAGAAACCAAAGTTCACTATATGAACAATATCGATTAAATCCATCCAATTCTCAAAACCCAAAATAGAATTTAAATACTACAAATCATACCCGAACACGAAGCCAGCTAGCAAGAGTTTAGCCTTCCATCAACTGAGTTTCTGTCGATGTATTAGTTGATGGAATAGATCATTGTTACCTTATCATGAAGCTGGAGAAAAGGATTCTCAAAAAAATTTCAAGAAAACTATGAGTTAGAATGAATGGAACTAAATATTCATTGATCTTCGCTCAAGATTACAATTAAGATTTATTATTCCAGATCTAAGAAAAGAAAAATAAAAGAAAACTCATAAGAAATGAAAATAAAAATAAAACTTAAAAAAAAAACTATTGTGGCCTCCTTGTATCTCTCCTTCTATATCTGCTGTGTCTGTCATTTTTATATATACATATCCTTTTCTACCTAAATATTTTTATTTATGGAAACAGAAATTAAATGTTGGAAGCCTTAATTCGAGTGATATCATGGGTTTCGTGCAAAATTTAATTGTATCTTTAATGCGACATTGTTGAATTCTATGCGACATTGTTCTATGACAGCGATCTCTCTGTAGCTTTAGCTGTCGTACGAGAAACTGATCATAACTGGCCACACTATGTTTCAGTACTGCCTATGTTTTATCGTAACATTGTTGATCCCCATATCTAACCTGAATTCTACCAATCTTCATGTAACTATATACTGTCCTATCTTCATTCGGCATTCCTTTTTGAAGTTATTGCCACTTGCCTGCTTTCCTGTAGCATTTATATGTGAGCTTCCTCTATGGTGTCATGACATAAGTTTCAAATATCGCGACATTTATCTTGCTGCTTACCGCGTGGTCTCGAGAGTTTGTCACGGCATTATTGGTAGCATTCTTCTTGAGTGATTGTGCGTAAACTTTCTAATAATAGACAAAGTTTCAACATATGCCTAAGGTTCTTCTTCATATTTGTGTATGAGTTGTAAGTTGTTGCAATGTACTTAATCCTGCATATTTTGTCACCAGTGATCCAATTTTTATGTCGCGACGATCTTCGCTCGTCTTAGGTTCCTCCATCTTATGTCTTGACATAGTTTTAAATAATAGCGTGACATAGTTTTCATCACGACATACTTTTAGCTCTTCTACTCTAGCTATCTCTGACGGACTTTGAAAGACAGACATGCTGATGGTCTTCTCATGCATTCTCTTGATGTGCCAGCGGCCTTAAGCCGATTGTCACAACAAACTTACGTTGGGTGCTTGAACATTTATTCGTGACATGTACTGCTATTGCAACAATGCACCACCTGCCAATATTGCTGTTTTACTAGTTTTGCTTATTTTCCTCTAATTCACAAAAACACAAATTGGGGTGAAGACTCCATAATTTTGGCATTATTTTGGACATTAATCCTTAAATTATTCATGAAAAATGGACTTAAAATTAAATAAGTTTAGACTCCATCAGCCTTGAGGTGTTGAAGGTAATTAAAGTAGACAGCAAAGTTCACCTCCGTGGGGAGAGTATACATATGGCCTGTTAGGATCATTGCTTGGGAATCTCATGTATTAGAAATGCTGAAGAGTATTGATTGCATAGCGACAGTAATGAGTTTGGGGACAAGATCTAATATCACTTAGGCTAGATGTGGCATAGCCAATCTAGTGGGAGCTACACTTTGTACATGTTCTAGGCCGAGTGGGGTATAGATTGGTGAAAGGAAAAATTGCGCGATAATTGTCTATGGAAGGGTTAGCAGCCAAACCACTTACTCTCCGGTCAACTTAGGGTCTTGATGTGTTTCTAGACGTCACTCATGACTTGTTTGATTCAATAGCTGAATCAAGAGGCCAACATAACTAGGAACCTAATAGGTCAGACACTTAGAAGAGTATGAGATTGATATAAAATGGATTTGGATGTGATCCAAATATGAGAGAGATCAATATAGAGAATGGAATGTCACGGGATTAGTGGAATCCCGGGATAAAAAATCCTCACTATAAGATAAAGTGGGCTTGGGCTTGTCCATGGGCTTAAGGCCTATGAGGGAACACGTCATAACACATATGGATGCGTGTAGCCTATCATTTCTTAAAGAGAGGGGCACTTTGGACATTTCAAGGGCAAGAGTTTTTCCTATAAAAGGGCCTTTATGGAAAGCCTAATACTAACACTGTTTGCACAATTTTCTCAAGAAAAAATTGTTTATTGAGTTAGAAGTGTTCTTGAAACATCCCACTCTTGTTGGCGATTTGAAGCGTCAAATCCCTCGGGTTTCGGCTTCCCTCTTTGAATCTGGGCTTAGCCTTCCCGGGACTTCATCAGAGATCGTTTCTTTGAGTTGTTAACTCCCACTCTTATTAATAGTTGTTGCGAGCAACAAAGGGATCTTAGTTTGCTTGATCATGAATTGCATCACCTTGAGATAGGTTTACTGATGTAAGGGATAAATCTCTCCCTCGTCTTGTTTTGAATAACGATGCCTCAAGGGATCCTTGGGAGGGTTTTTATTAAAGTTTTTTTTTTTTTTTGCTGCTTTAGCATGAGATGCCACCTTAAAAAACCCAATAGTGGTATCATATCACACTCGTGTGCAGCAAAATCGATTCTCGGGTTGATTGTTTTGAGGTTTTGATACCCATGGTTCCAAGCTTTAAAAATGATTTGCAACCTTAAATTCTTCATCTGTGATTTCGACACCACACATTATTATTATAAGATAATGGATGATCTGAATTGGTGTTGACTTTGGATAGATCGGATAAAATAATGGTTTTTGAAAGGCAAAACTAGAAGATAGAATCAGATTTTCTACGCCCAGCGGTGAAATCTTATGTTGAAGCATAGATGCTTTGGTCTATCTGCCTAAAGTCATGATGATCATCATCTTCGCGATGAACATCACGCTAAATCGTGATAGACATCATGCCATATCATGATGTCTTTCACGCTATGGCATGAACTCTCCTTTGAGGATGCAGCATTGTCTTGAAATTTCTTATGTGTTCTAGCACTATTTTGGGTTGTGATGAATATTATGACTGAGAAAATATATGCAACATGAGATTGAAATGTTTGATCTTAAATTTCTGTATACATATACTTGGACATACATGTTAAAATTACCTTCAAGACATTTTGGACAAAATGTATTCCTCGAGGATTGGATTCAAAATGTTTAGAATGGTTTCAGTTAAGTGTTGAATTCGATTAGTTCAATTGTTGAACAAGGATTATAAGTCAAGTGTTGAACAAGGATTATAGTTCAAGTTTTGAACCGTGATTTTGAATGTTTGAGGTTGAGAGGTTAGATCAAATTTTAGTTCATATGTTGAACAAAGGCCTTCAGTTCAAATGTTGAACAAAGGACTTTAGTTAAAGTGATGAACTAATAAGGTTTTTGAATTGTTATAAGATTCAAAAGTTTAATTAATTTATAGTTCAAGTGTAGAACAAATGAATTTTCAATTCAAGTGTTGAACAAGTAGGTTTTGGGTTCAAGTGTTGAAACCATTGTTGTATAATGACCATGAATCACCAAATCTTTAACTTTCAATCTATGCATTGAAATGCATGTTTTAAGAATATATCTTGGCATGATGGATTATTATGGATAATCGCAATGTTAAATGAGCATATTGCATTTATTATTAATTGTTTTAGGTAGAAAGCGGGCATCATCACCTCTCTAATTTTCTGATGTATTTATACTTCTCATCTAAATCCCTCAAATGTAACTTGAAGTTCTTCTTTTGAATGTATATGAGTGATTACATATGACGAGGTTAGTTAGTGAATCTGAAGGAGAGAAAGGAGCATGGAAGGAAGGTAGAAAAGAAGACCTTAAAATGTAAATTTGATTTATTTTTATGGGTTGTAATAATCATGCATATCCCTAACTTTGACCTAGTCAATTCCATTTTGGCTTATTGAATTGATTTTCGAATGTCCATAATCATGTCATATAATTAGAGTAACTATCTTTATATTTTCATGAGATGAATGGATAAAGCATGCTAATGAAATGATGAGACTAATCTAAAGAAACCCCTGAATAAAATATATTAAGGCTTACGTATTCAACTAATATTGTGTGAACTGGAGTTCTTCTGGAGTTGTGATTGTTGGGTAAACCCAAGCCCTATCTACAAGGATATGTTCTGTCCATGGAAATGAGTTTTCTTGATTAATGAGAGCTTGTTAGGCAAACCCAAGGTTAATGTTGGATAGAGACGCGATTGGGTAAGTGTACATGAGATATACACACATCAAGAGTTGATAACCCAATGATGGTGCATACATCAATAGTTGATAGCACTAGATTTGATAGTTGCATGGAATTGCAATTAGTATGAACAAGATTCCTACCTTTTGATTCAAGGTGGCTTGTTGGGTAAACCCAATGTCATTCTTGGTGATATTGGATATCGACCCACTAGGAGAACTTCCATAAAAGTTCTCTTGAATCAATAGTGAGAGTTATTGATTCATAAAAAAATAGTGGGAGGTATAATGCGTAATTATCAAACCGTAATAATAATGCATTTTAAAGCATAATCTAACATAATCTCTTTTACATCTAGGTTGTTAGAATCAAACCATGTCAACGAACGTGAACTTGCGATCTATAATGGATGTCAACAAATTGACCGAGCCCAACTTCTTGGACTAGCTAAATAATTTGAGAATAGTTCTTAAAAAGGAAAGATTATCCTGTCATTGTTGAGCCACTCCCTCAATCCTCAACCGCTGATGCATTTGAAAGAGTTTAGAAGGAATATCGGTAGCACTTAATTGATAGTGCAAGGGCGGGATTGATTATCCTCACCTCCATGTCACCTAAGCTTCAGAAGTAGTATAAGACTATGGATGCATATTCCATAATACGCTATCTAAGGGAACTTTATAATAGGCAAAAGAGAACTGAAAGGTTCAAAGTCTCTGAACTGCTTTTTGGTTCCAAGATGGAGGAGGGGACATGTAACGCCCCGAAATATACCCAGTCGTTTTCGACATGTTGAGGGTATTTTGTAGGCATTAATTGAATCTTTCGTAAATTAAATGCGAAAAATGGAAATGGAGAAACCCGGAAATAAGGACAAAATTGTAATTTATAAAAAGGGGCCTAAAAGACATGAATTGATAAGATTAGAGGCCAAAGTGGAAATAACATAAATTGATTTGCAAAAATAAGGAAAGTGGAGGACTAAAAGGCAATTAAAGAGACTTAACCCAAAAATGGGTTTATTTGACTTATTTGAACATGGCGTAAGGGGAGAGCAAAATATCTCATTTGGTCTCTCATTTGAGGAGAGAAAAACATAGAGAAGAGGAAGAAAAGAGAGAGAAGAGGAAGAAAAGAGAGAAGAAGAAGAAGGAAGAAGAGGGAGGAGCCAAAAAGGTATGGATTCTAGTATGGATTTATGCGATTTTTGGTATGGATCTTTGGATTCTTGTATGGGATTATGTATAAATGGGACCATGGTAGGGATTTCTATGGTTTTCAAACCTAGGGTTTTGTTAGGATTTCATCCCAACCCTAGATTTCTTGAATATAGGGGTGGTAAAACCCTAAATGGTACAAGAAAAATAAGGAATCCTCCTTTTGAGGTTGGATTCATGGTTAATTGCAAGTAATTGAGTTAGGGTTTAGAACAAACCCTAACTAACCTTTATGTTTGAACCATGTATGGGGTTATGACCCATTTAGAGTGGTTTGGGAGTAATTCATGAAAGGTTTTGAAGTAAGATAAGTATTGAAAGATGATTTGGAGTAAAATAGAAGTGCAAGATAGATTTGGAGTGGTTTTTGATGTGTATATAGATGTGAGTTGATTTAGGTATCACCATATGGAAAAATGGAAGAAAAACACACATTACGGGTAAGAATTTCGAGGCGATGCCGATGCCGTGCAGCAGTAAATGCTCTATTTTCTATTTTGACCCGGTGTTAGAGTATTTTGGCATAACTTGGTCATTTCTTATCGATTTGAATGATTCAAGTTGCTGGTTAAAATAGACTTCAGAGAACCGAACATCCAGAAAATAGGTATCTTGAGTGATTCTATGTGGCCCGAAATTCACTCAAAATTAGAGTATGTTGAAGCGATTTACGCGAGTTTTTGACCATAGAGTAGTCCAGGTTGTTTAGGACATAACTTGAGTTCCGGTGCTCCGATTTGGGTGATTCCAGTTGGAGGAGAACCCATAGCACCTTAGCTTGAAAGGAGTACAAAGAACCAGTGTCAAATATGGAGTCAAGACACTAGAAAATGGGTATTTCAAACTGTCCCGAGTGTAAAACGGGCAAAATGACTAGTTTGGCATGAAAATGCCATAACTTTAGTTTGGATGATTCAATTGGAATGATTCTAATTTCTAAGTAAAGTAGATTCATAAAGGGACAAGAATACATGTATGATGTGTGAATACACCAAGCATCATGCGGCACAAGAGTATATGAAATGCTATATGTAATAGGCATGAAACAAGAAAAGTATAGGAAATGCAATATGTATAGATGTGTTCATGAAACATGAATATGATATGAAACATGAAAACGAACTGAAACATGAACATGAATATGAAAGGCAATATGTCATGAACACATAACGTGGCTAAGAATGCCCTAATTATTCTGTACGAATAAAAATAGATTATATATGATTATTATCACATATAATTATAGAACTGCCCAAGACCAGATATGGAATGACACGGCACCTATGATACGTGGGCAGGCACGTATAGTACTTCGGTACTCTTTGATTAGTGCGACGGCACTCTATAACCGTGCTTCGGCACATTAGTACCGGTGCTCTACGATTAGTACTTGATTGCTCTGATTAGTGCGGCGACACTCTCACGGCGGAGTGCTTCGGCACATTAGTAACCCGGTACTCTGATTGGTCTTGACGGCACTCTCGTAGATGCTTCGGCACATTAGTACTTCGGTACTCTTTGATTAGTACTTCGATACTCTCTGATTAGTGCGACGGCACTCTCACATTGTGCTTGGCACTTTGAGTACCGATACTCCAGTTGTGCCCCGGTGCTCTACGATTAGTGCGTGACCTCTGTCGAGTCTTGGCACTCCTGCTTTGTGCTCACAGCACCTCGATCTTGTCTCTTTTGTACCTTCGGGTGCCATTGTGTGATCACCACTCATTCAGTGACTTCTTTGATGCAGGCGATCAATGATTATATGATAAGACTCCCCGAATAAATAATAAGACGAAAATGAATATAGTAAAGATGCGAGATGTACCTCTGGGTACCTCACGTATACGTTACGCCAGTACCTCTGGTACCTCTTATCTGTTACCGCTAGTACCTACGGTACTTTGTACAAGTAAAATCTATACAGTAGTACCTACGGGTACTTAGTATCAATGCAAGTATATGCTTTCATGTACACGTATAAGATCCAAGTAATACAAGTATAAATTATATGTCTAGTATAAGATGCGAAATCTGAGTACATGCTCATAGTAATACACGTATAAGATCCAGTAATGCAGAGTATAAACTCTGTAATATAAGTATAGATCGAAATACAAAGTGTGTTACTGTGTCTGATATAAGATCCATAATACAAGTATAAGATCTATAATGCAAGTATAAGCTATGAAATACAAGTACATGCTCCGTAATACAAGAATAAGATCAGGAAATACGAGAATAAATTATAGGATTACGCTAGTACTGCAGTGCGGAAGTACCTCACAATATACGATTAATTTTTGTAGTACCTGCAGGTACCTCAGTATAAGCTCAGAATAAGGATAAACTCGATGGTACCCTACGGGTGCCCAGTATGAGTATAAGTTAATTAGTCTGTCTGGTACTTTTAATTAATTATAAGTTTGATCTAAGCACGAAATTATGTCAACATGACATTTGAGCGAGTATGCTTACGGTGCTTAGGTATAAGAATAAGTTCTGCAATACCAGTATACGTTCCATAATATCTCTTTAGTACCTACGGGTACCTCCAAATAAGTGTAGTATAAGTATAAGTATAAGTCCTATGGTATAAGTATAAGCTTTGTAGTACTGGGAATTTGCCTACATATAAGCATAAGCTGCGTAACTATACGGGAGATACGAGCAGTATAAGATAGATAGAAGTATGAGTATGTGGATAAGCACCTCCGTCTAAGTATATGTATAAGTTCAGTACCGTATACGAGGAATCTAAATAAGTACGTGTCCTACGGGAGATAAGTATAAGTATGTGTTCTATGGGAGATAAGCATAAGTATGTGCCCTATGGGAGATAAGTATAAATATGTGTCCTACGGGAGATCGAAATAAGAATAAGTCTGCCATAAGTTTAAGATCTTAGTAAGTATAAGTTTGTTATAAGAATAAGTTCGATCTGAAGTAGACAAGCGATCACGAACAAACATAAGTTTATTACAAGGATAATTATGTGTATAAATCTGTTATATGGTCGCAGGTCGATATCTGTTTATGTTATATGTTTAGTATGATTCGATCTGTCATGTGTATCGAGTATAATTTATGAGATGTTTCCCCCCTTCAGGCGTAAAGCTTAGTGGGTTTAATCAGGTGTAGGTACGGGAGAAGGCGCCCAGAAAACTTTCGCATCTTCTTTGGGCCCATTTGCTTAGTAGGGGTTCACTACATGTAGGTTAGGCGCTCGATTTGTAAATGTAAAAATCTGATTTGTATATGTAAATGGGACTCGAGTATATGTGTATGGGTACATTTGGTTGCAACTCCGGTGGTAGTTCTTTTGTATATGTGAATGATTTTTGTTATTACAGAAATTGTTTGTTTACTCACAGATACAAGTTCAGCTTTGAGAAAAAAAAAAACAAGTAAAGAGTCTCAGTATTTGATCTCGCGCCCCGAACTCGATTCGGATTAGCCAATCGGGTCGGACCGGGATTCGGGGCATGACAGGACATCCTCAGTGCAGCATGCACTGGAGATGTAGGAGCACATTGAGAGGTTGAATCAATTGGGTTATTGGATGGATTTTGAATTGAGTGTAGACTTAATTCTGGCCAGTTTACTTGATAGTTTTTCACAAATTGTGCTTGACTATAGGATGAACAACATCTTGTCCAACATATCTAACCTTATTAACTTGCTCAAAATAGATGAGGGAAAATTAGCTGAGAAGAAAGCCAAAGAGACTACCCCCTGAAAGAGACTTGCCTCTGTTGTGGTTAAGTTGGCCATTGGAAGAGAAATTGCAAGGCCTACTTGGAGTTGAAGAAGAAGATGGCAAATGATGCACCATCATCTTCAGGTATTTACGTCATTGAGGTTAATACTATTTCTCATGACAACCTTTGGGTATTAGATACTGGTTATGGCTCACACATATGCAATATTATGCATGGCCTAAGGAACAGTAGGAAGCTTGCAAAGGGAGAGTCCGACCTTCGAGTCAACAATGGTGCAAGAGTTGCAGTTGTTGCCATTAGGACTTAAGTTTTGAACATCTCTAGTGGACTTTGTTTAAATTTGGATAATTGCTTTTATGTGCCAGCTTTGAAAAAGATCATTATTTATGTTTCCTGAACAAGAAAGGGTTTCATTTAAAATTTTGTAACAATGGTTGTTACATTAAGTTAAGTGATGTCTTTATGCTAGTGGTACTTTAATAAATGGAATTTACATATTGGATATGTCAAATCCAATTCTAAATGTCAATGACAATAAAAGACGTAAAGGAGATAATTTGAAATCATCATTTTTATGGCATTGTTGTCTTAGCTATATAAGTGAGAAGCGCATGACTAAGTTACACAAGAGTGGCAGCTTGGGTCATTTGAAACATATGAATTGTGCTTGTTAGGAAAGATGACCAAGTTACCCTTTAAAGGAAATGGTGAACAAGTAAGTGGACCATTAGACCTAATACATACCGATGTATGTGGTCCTATGTCCATGCATAACAGAGGTGGTTTCATTTACATCATAACCTTTATCGATGACTATTCATGATATAGGTACTTGTATCTTATGAAGTATAAGTCTGATACCTTTGAAAAGTTCAAGTAATTCAAAAGTGAAGTAGAGAAACAACTAGGGAGAAGTATTAAATCACTTAGATTGGATTGAGGTGGTGAATACTTAAGCCAAGAGTTTCTAGATTATCTCAAGGACAATTGTATATTTTCCAGTGGTCTCCACCTTACACGCGCGACATGATGGTGTGGTGAAGAGGAAGCCAGAGACCACAGTAGACATGGTGAGGTCTATGATGAAGCCCAGTGATGAGTCAAAGCTCATTAGATTTTAATCCATTTTTCGAGTTTATAATGAGAATAATGATGAATTGTATGACGATGGGTGACTCAAATTCCAATTTGCGAGGAAAATACGACGAGAAAATCAAATTTTAGCAAAAATCATAAGAAATCGACTGCGGCGAGTGAAGTGGCTTTGGAATTTAAGAAGTCGCGGCCGATGCGCGGTTTCGGCAATTTCAAGTCACTACATCAACAAATTTTGGCTTTGAAGCGAAGAATGAGCAAGTGAAGTCGTGACTTGAAGAAAGAAGTTGAGACCGAAGAATGACTTGGTGAGGTTAAAGAAGCGGTCGAATGAAGAGTTCATGTCGCGACATCATTGCGATGTCCACGACACGAGATAAATGATGTCATAATACCACCATAGTCGCGCGGATCTAATCCACAAAGCCCGCGAAACGGCCTTAGCAAGTAAAAGTCGACTAATTTTGAAAGAAAGGACTTGATGTCGCGATATGCGATAATGAAGAATACCACCATGAAGTCGCTGACGAGGATCACGTCCGCAAAAGCCCTGAAACGACCTTTGCAAGTAAAAGAAGTCATGACTAATTTTGAAAGAAAGGACTTGATATGCGACAGCGGTAATGAAGAATCACGCGAGTCGCGGCGAAACTCCCGGTCAGGCGATAGTTAATTTAATAAAGAAGCGGGAGCGTGATCTTCGCGGCCTGCCAGTGGCAGCGAGTGGAAGGTTTAGCGTAGACATGGAGGTCGTGACAGCATAGAAGTCACGGTAAGATTTTCGAGGCGGAACGCAGAGGTTACGGCAGTTAGAAGAGATGCGACGCCGATGCGGAATCGGAAGATGTCGCGGCGTCGTTCGGCGGTCGCGACGCCAGTTACAAGGAAAGAAGATTCGTGGCGTCATTTGGCGGTCGCGACGCCGGATCGAGGTGTTAAAGGCAAGTCGCGACCCGGATAAAAGCCTGCGACGGTGAAGCGAGAAAAGCGAAGTCGCGGCGTATGATTGGAAGTAGCGACGTGAAAGCGACTCATAAAGCGGAACATTGAAGTCGCGGCGTGTAAGAAATTCGGCGACCTGAAAGCGAAACTCACATGCGAGATAAGAGAAGTCACGACAAGAAAGAGGTCGCGACATCGAGTCGAGATCACGACACCTGAATAGATCGCGACATGAACAAACTCGTGGGCGATTATTTTGAAACCCCTGAGTGCATCAGTTAGAATGACTGAACCACATAAATAGCGTTTGCTACAAAAAGCGACTCTTGGCGTCGAGCGAGAAGTCTTGGTAGCGAAGGCTCGTGTATTTAATTTTACGTTTTTTCTTTGTTTTACAAGCTGTATTTTAGATTAGATTAAGTAGATTGTTATTTCATTTGAATTTCTGGATGCGGATGTTAGTTGTTGAGATTATTGAATCTCTGAAGTGTTGTTTTCTTGAGTGCTGCTGGTTCGTTTGAAGTCGAACAAATTTTGGGTCAGGGCTTCCAGTTCCAGTTCTGATAGTTGCTTTGCTCGAGTCCTGCGAACTTGATCTGAATACGCTAGCTGGTTTGTTTATTTTGTATCTGATCGAATATCAGGTGTCTTATACCTGTAATAGAGTTGTTTCGCTCGATTTCGGGAGGCCCTCACGAGTGACACCAGAAGGCATTCACAAGAGTATTGAACAATTTCTCGAGGGTATCACGAACCTAATATTGGGGATCCTAATGGGATACGTGAATTTTAATCGATAAATCTTCTTCTCACTTGAAATCGAGAATGAGTTGAATGACTTATCGAATTAAAGTGACGAGGAGAGTTCACCTCGATTCGAGCAGATAAGTTCGATCAGGTGATGCGAGGATCTGTCGAGGAAGATAGTATTTCCAATTTTGAGGATGAGAAACAAGTATAGTGTAAACCCATTGCTTGCTTTATGTCTTAGGATTTAGGTTTACAGTCCATGTTCTAGGTATAGTATTGAAAAAGAAAATACCCGAAACAGAACAGCTGAATTAAAAGTAGTTATCTAATCCTTTGTCTTGAAAGAAAGCAGGGGAAGATTAGATGATGAAATGTGTCGTTAAGGAGAAATCCACATGGCATTACCATCTTCCTTGGGCCCGGATTCATCGGGGTTCATGAAGCAAAGTTCTGCGAGTTGTCTGCGGAATTGATGTTTCACGATATGGTTGTATTTCCAATGCATCCCTTTAAGAGCTAATGACGATCTATTTCTTTAATTTTTTTTATTTTAGTTTAAGCATTATTTCATTTGTTCTTAGTTTACATATCTTTATTCCTTTATTATTTTAAAAGGTTGCATAGGAATTTATCAATTGCTATCATAGTTGAATAGTATAGAGCTTGAGTAATCGGGAGTAGTTGATTGAGAATTCTTGAGATCTACGTAGGATCGATATACGAGACTTAAATCCACTTTATTACTTGTTCGGCTTTTGTACACTTGGAATCATGGATCAAAACCGAGAAGAAATTCGCTACTCTTAAGGCTTGGGTTTTTAATCGAGTATAATTCGCGAAATATAACAAACAAGTTTTGGCGTGCTTAGGGGATTAGACAATAGTCCTTGGGTAATAACGTTATAAATTTGTGTTTATGTTTTGATCCATCACTCACACTTACATAGTGGGAGAATTAGATACGAACAGCAAGACGGATCTACCCAAATCCTTTTGGGGTTAGGCACTTGAAACTGTTGTTTACATTTGAACAAAGTCTTAACCAAGTCAGTTGAAGTAACTCCATATGAGATATGGACTAACAAGAAAACCTATCTTTCTCACATGAAAGTATGGGGTTGTCATGCTTATGTGAAGCGGAAAGTGTCAGATACGCTTGAAGCTAAGTCTGACAAGTTTACGTTTATAGGATATCCTAAAGAAACTATTAGATATCAATCCTGCAACACTTTGTAACAAAGGTTGTTTGTTTTAAAGCATGTTTTCTTCTTAGATAAAGAGTTTATTCTAAGAGAAAACAGTGGGAGCAAAGTTGAGTTTGGTGAAGTTCAAGATGCTCTTACAGAAGCATCTCATATGACTAAACCTGAAGCTATAATTCATGAAGATGAATTAGTAACTGACCCTTCTGAAGCACAAGCACTTCGTAGGATAAGTAGGATACGTACTCTTCCAAAAAGATATGGATTTCTCATTAGTGAGCAAAAGGAAGTATTGCTCATAGAAGATGATGAGCCTACTACCTACGAAGAATCTCTGAATAGTTCAGAATATGACAAAGGGTTCGTAACCATGGAGTTAGAAATGGATATCATGTATACAAACCAAGTATGAACTTTGGTTGATATACCCGAAGGGATAAAACCCATAGGGTGCAATGGATCTTTAAAAAGAAGACAAACATGGAAGGTAGTGTGATTACCTATAAAGCTAGGCTTGTGGCTAAGGGTTATTGTCAAAGACAAGGAATTGACTATGATGAGACTTTTAGTCCAATAGCCATGCTTAAATTCATAAGGATGCTCCTAGCCATTGATGCTCATTATGATTATGAGATATGACAAATGGATGTGACGGCTTTCCTCGATGGAAACCTATCAGAGGAAGTGTGCATGACCTGACACAGGCTTCATATCTGAAAATGGTAGTAAAGTATGCAAGCTTTAGAGATCCATTTATGGATTGGAGCAAGCATCTAAGAGTTGGAATATCCAATTATGAGACAATTAAAAAGTTTAGTTTCTCACAAAATCTGGACGAGCCTTATGTGTACAAGAAGACAAGTGGGAGTGCAGTTGTTTTCCTAGTGTTGTATGTGGATGACATACTCATGATAGGAAACGACGTCTCAGTATTACAATCTGTCAAAATTTGGCTATCCAATAATTTTTCCATGAGACCTTGGAGAAGAGCCTACATATTAGGGATTAAGACCTATAAAGATATATCTAAAACGTTGCTTAGTCTTTCACATTCTACATACATAGACAAGATGATAAACAGGTTTAGCATAGAGTGGTCCAAAAGAGGATATGTTCCCATGTCTAATGGGATCACCCTCTCGAAGTCCATGTGTCCAAAGACATAAGATGAGAGGACACGCATGTGTATGACTGTTAGCGATTTTCACTCGCACAAGTAATACAGTGGACTAACAAGTCCAAATATCAATCCCACAAGGAAGGTGTGGTTTTAGCGAGGATTAAGTACCCTAGCTACTAAAGTCGTTCGCTATTTGAGTGACTCGATGTTTTAGTGAAAAGGTTTTAAAAACAAAATAAAAAAAAACAAAGTAAGGTATGATCAATGCTCACTTACAAGGAATTGGTTAATTTTGAAGAAAGAACACAAGGAAGGATACTAGGGTTGATTGCTTCCATTGATGCATTTGAGTTATATTTATGAAGTCCTAATTAAGTGAAAATATACTTATGCTTGTCCAAGGAACATGATATGAGGTTTAAACTTTCGTGTCTCCCCTCAATTTCTCACACCAACTCTCTATTCTCCTTTCGGTTCATCTAGATCATTAAGTTTGGTACTTTTATAAGGTATTGCTTTCCTTGGGAATCCTATTGGTCACCTCTTGGTCCATACAATAGGACTACCCAAACTACGTTTGGATTGATTACCTCTCAGTCCATACGATTCTCACATAATGTTGAGATGGTGCTACTACTAATGAAATCCATCTAGTACTAGGCATTCCCAATTCCCTAGACTTCTTTGATTAGGTTAATTAGTATTTCAATTAACTAATTCATACCTTAAGAGACCCGGGACCAGATTTTAGGGCGTAATCCAGCGTCTTAAAGGATGCCCAGTATGGATCAAAGACCCGACTCTCGGTATGGATTAATTGAATTCAAAACCATAATAATCTAAGACTACTGTGGCATCCATACAAGCATGGTCACAAAACCATTCTAAAGATAAATAAATCAAACATCAATTTAAGCGATCAACTACAGGGAAAGTTTAACTACTAGGTACAACCCACAAATCTATCAGAAATCTTGTCTATTGCATCAATAATGAAAGAGATGAGAAGAGAGTGA
The DNA here is from genome assembly GCA_016808115.1 of Tetrastigma voinierianum. NCBI lineage: Eukaryota > Viridiplantae > Streptophyta > Magnoliopsida > Vitales > Vitaceae > Tetrastigma > Tetrastigma voinierianum. Next base: position 207,720 of record JAEQBH010000459.1, read on the forward strand.
GAGTTAGAATCTGTGAATATGAGATGAGAAATGCTCCAAACTTAGCTCAAGGTTGAATAGGGTCCTTTATTCTAGTTTACAGTTCTTGATATTACACCAAATCAGTAGAAATAAACAAAAACTGAAACCACAAAATGGTTGAGAAGTAGAAAGGAAAATACTGGGAGGTGTTCTACTAAAAACGAACCTTAGAAATAATACACAAACTATATATTATTTATATGATGGAAAATGAGCCCAGATGATAGGCTCAATCGTTGTTTCTTTGGTCCGACCCGTTGTCCTTCACCTTGACGAAGGCTTCTTCGCCTTGGCGAACCTAAGGGTTGTCTTCTTATCGATACTCCTCTTGTTTGCGGTGAAGGATCGGTTAATGGGGTGAACCTCTTACATCACGCCCGATTCCGTTCAGGCCCGATTAGCGAATGAAGCCCAGGTTTCGAGTGCGAAACCATATCTTGGGACTCCTTATTTTTTTTTGAGGCGAACATATATGGTATATAAGCAGTTTTTTATAATAACTTGACAATCATTTACATTTACAAATGAACTACCAGGATGGTATATATTAAAATTTATACACATATACTAAGTCCCATTCTATACAAATACACATACATATACATATCTAATACAACATCGGAGATCGCGGGCAGTCTTTGAGTGAGCACTGTCTACGAGATGGCACGTCTGATGGTGTGGAATGTCACATCCTCTTTATCTCCTCTTCGGTACCTACGGATTGAACAGTGCTAAGCTTTACGCTTAGTGGGAACATATAGACGATGTGACCAATATAATAATAAATCGTCACTATCTTTTTCGTTTGCTATTACTTATGCATATAACGCAGAGTCTATTATTATGTGACTTAGCTTTCGTATCATATTATACATGGAGATTTTATCCTTTTGATTCCATATCACTATCTCCTTGTGTCATGTCTTTACAGTTTCAATTCCTATCTTCTACATGTATGGCGTATCATATAATATTCAAACAAACTTATACATATCTGATAGCCGTCGAACCATATCAAGTCATATTAGATACATACAGTCAAAATCAAACTAATACCAATACATATTAGACTCTTATCATTATCACGGCCAAAGCCATTAATCAACTCCCTTTAGAAATTACATTTTCATGATCTGGGATGCCCGTTAAATCCTTTTAGTTTTCGTTTTATTAAATTTTTCATTTTTTCAAAAGTGTACGCGACCGAGATCTGACTTGACGGGTTGGCGGATCCAGTGGAGTCGGTTTACTCGAACATTTTCAATTCAAAACATTTATTTGCGTCTTATTAATTTTTATTTTTCAAAGTGCTTCCCTTGCTTGAATCAGGCTTGGCCGGTTGGCGGATCAATGGAGGCGGTTTACTCAGGCATTTTCAATTATCTTTCCAGAAACATGTGTATGTTATTCCATTTAGACCTTTTTAATTAAGCGAAAGCACTTCTTTTCGGGCAATCGCGACCATTTACAAAATCAAAAAAGACCCATAACTTGTTCACACTTAATAACATGCATTTTTCAAATATTGCCTTTGCTTGTCCATATATATGCTATTCATTTCGCATGCTTTGATATACAAATCATTTACCATATCATATCATGCATTCTCAATGCAACAATTCATTCTAATCAATTCTATGAGATTTAAGCGTATTCATAACAATCCATTACACTCGTCAGTATTTGGCTGAACGCGCGACTATTCTATTCCACAATTTACGCGCGGTTCGGTTTGATGAATCGCCGCGTATCGTTGATAAACATTAGCCTCGTTTAACGATTCTATCCCATCATGGCGGATGTCGTTTGGTGCATCCCGGAGCACGTGGTATCATGACCGGTTCTCGTGCAGCGGATGTCGTTTGGTGCATCCCAGAGCCGTGAGCATCAATGACCGGTTCTCCATCATGGCAGCGGATGCCACGTTTGGTGCATCCGACCGTGAGCATCAGTGGCCGGTTCTGCTCCGTCGCGGCGGATGCGGCGGGCCATCGACCGCGTGGTACGACGCCGATTTTATTGGTTCTCCCATCTGGCCCGGATGCGTTTGAACACGCCGAGCCGTGGTATCAATTATTCGGTTTCTCCCATCGCGAGGATGCCGTTTGGTGCATCGGAAACACGTGGTATCAATTATTGGTTCTCCGTCACATGACCGGATGCAGTTTGGTGCATCGACACATGGTATCGATTAAATGCCATACGCCATCAAGGCGGGATCTTTGGGTGGTGCATCCGTAAGTGGGACATTTCTTCAATGTCATACGCCATCTGTGTCGGATCTTGGAATTGGCGAACATCTGCGAGTGGGACATTGGAAAATTTAAGGTGCCCCCTTCATGACGGATCTTGGAGTTGTACATCCGTCAGTGGTTCATTCGATATATCAATTAATTCACATATAGCGGATTCCGTTTAATGAATCACGTCTTTATCATCATTCATATTCATTCGATTTTCAAAATCACATTTCGGTTCAATTTCACACTTTAGTATTATCTTTTCAAAGATATACTCAATCTATAATGTATTTCATATGCTCATTCATAAATTCATTCACATTATACTCATTCCGCATACCTTACTTTCGTTTCATAAATTCTGTTCATGTATACTCCTTCATGTATACTCATTAGTAAATTCATTCACATTATACTTATTCACGTATACTCATTCATACACTCATCCACATTTTCATTTCATGTATACTCATTCATAAATTCATTTACGTATACTTATTCTAAATACCTCATTTCCTTTTGCATATTCTGCATATTCATTTCATGTATACTCATTCATGTATACTCATTCATAATTCATTTAAGTATACTTCTTCATGATATACTCTGATAACATATGCTCTGTTCATAAATTCATTTAAACTAACATTCCACGTATACTCATTCCCATACACTCAATTCACATATTCATTCCATGTATACTCATTCATAAATTCATTTACGTACTCATTCCGTATACTCCTATCTCATTTTGTTATCATTTTAAGTTATATGTGATAATAATCATATATCCTTAACCACATTATGTGTTCATGACATATTGCCTCTCATGTTCACAATCATGTTTCAATTCGTTTTTCATTTTCATTTTCCATAATCATTTCATGTTTCATGAACACATGTTTTACATTTTTCATTTTTCTACATTTTCCTTGTTTCATGCCTATTACATATGGCACTTCATATTCTTATGTGAAGTATGATGTATGTGAGATCACCTCATTCATATATTCTTATTTCTCTATGAATCTACTTTACTTAGGAAGTGGAATCAATCCAATCGGATCATCAGAAGCTAAAGTTATGGCATTTTCATGCCAAACTAGTCGGTTTACCAATTACCACTGCAAACAGTTTGTATTACTAATTTTTCCAGGGTTTCTAACTTCATATTTGACTGGTCTTTGTACTCATTTAAATCTAAGGTGCTAGGGTTCTATTTAGTGGAATCACCCAAATCAGACACCGAAACTCAGAGATAAATCGAAACAACCCGGGTACTCTATATTTCAAAGCTGGAACCAAATTTGGCTTGCACATGGCCCCACTTGTGAGTGAATTTTAGGCTACTTGGGGATAAGAATTTGGTGATTCCTATTCTTTAAGTTTTGTTCTCCTTGAAGTCTATTTTCGTAGCCACTTGAATCATAAAATCGGATAAGAAATGAGCAAGTTATGGCCAAAATCTGGCCGGTCGGCTAGAGCCCAGGCAGCAAGTGTACCCGGTACACCCCTAGTATGCACCGGTACACTTTCAATAAAAATGATGCCAGAAATGAAAGTGTGCAGGTACACACTTTCAAAGTGTCTGCAGTACAAGTCACGAAATGCCTAAGAATGTGTGTTTCATTTTTCCATAATATTTCAACCCGATCAACTCTATACTCCATATACACCTCAAAACCTTTCATTCACCTTGTAAACTCTTTTCTACACACAATTCATCACTCGTAGATATATTTCTTCCAAATTCTTTCATGAATTTCTTCAAACCTTCTAATATGGGTTATGACCCATCCTCCAACAAGAAAACATGAATGACTAATTAGGGTTTACTCTAAGCCCCTAACTCATTCTGATGTGCTCATGAATCCAACTTAAGAGAGGGATTCTTCCAACTGTCTTATTACTGTTTAGAAATTTTTAACAACTAAATTTTCAATACATCTTTGGTTAAATTTCTGTCCTAATATGAGCCTAGGTTTTAGACAGAGATAATAACCATACAAACCAAGATGCTTTACAAATCCAAAGTTCCATACTCAAGGTTAGTAGTTTCCATATACGCTTTTGGAGCTTGGCACCTTGCTCTTCTTCTCCTTCCTCTCTCTGTTCTCTCTCTCTGCTCGTTTTTCTCTCTCAAATGAGACCAATTTTGGTCTTTTTAATCCATGTTTGTCAAGGCCATGTTTGGCGAGACATGAAAAACCCATTTTTCTTTAAGTTTCTGCTTGTTGCTTTTTTGTCCTTAGGTTAACTTCCCTTTTTGTTTAACTTTATGCCATATTCCTAATTTGACCTGATCTTTCTCAAATTCCCTGTTCTTATAATCTTATGCCTTTATGGCTTTATGTCAGTGATAAAGGAAAATGGCTTTACCTTTGTCTACAAAGTATTAGAATTTCGGTCTCTAATTTTTATTTAGAAAATTCGTAGTAACATAAAATACCCTAAACAAGTCCGAAAAGTACTAGGGTATATTTCGGGGTGTCACATCTTCGCTAAGGCGAAGGGTATCTTCGCTGTTGTGAACTCAAGGCATAAACTTTGCTTTCTTCCAAATACATAAATAAACCTTTCTTCCATAACGACAAAGCGCTTCCGCAGGTTGTGAGCGTATCCTTCGCAATACATAAGCAAATAGGATTAGAGCTTTCTTATACGATATTTAATTCATAGATCTAGCATTTGTATTTACCTGTTACTTGAAAATCCTTACTACATAACGCTACGAAAATACTCTAACGGGTTTGATAACATGTTTAAGGTATAAAAATAAATTAAATTTGTTTTTCAGCATTTAAATTGATAAAATATTAAAAACTAGAAAAAAATTAATTCTAAAATAAAATTAATGAAATTTACCAATTCATAACAAAAGGTCATAAATAAAAGTCAATATGCCAAGAAGTAGAATAATGGGTTAAGTTGAAGTGTAAATGAAAGAGAAATGAAGGACCAAATACAAAAAAATAGGAAAAAACTTAGTAAAGTAGACGAACAAGGCCTTAATCTTGTAAAGATAAAAAGACCAAAAAGTGGTCTTGTAAATCTAGGAAGTTTCTCATTTTACAAGAGAGAAAAGAGAGACACGAGTAGAGAGAGGAGAAGCGAGAGGCTGAATTCCTTGGGTGTTTTCTCCCGCTCCTTAAGGAATCCAAGCTTGGTTCAAGAAGAAGAAGAAGAGAAATTTGTAAGAGATTAAGGTATGTAAACTAACTAAGAGCCTATTTTCTTGTGTTTGGGTTTAGAGGAAAACCTAACTTTGTGTGAAGTGTTCTTGGATGGTTTAGTTCGGTTTGAGTTAATTTTTGCATTGTTTTGATTGATTTTGATTGGTTTGAGGAATTTTGTATAAAGGAAGCGTGAAGTTTCAAATGAGTTATTTCTCCGAGATTTCAAAACCCTATTTTTGTTTTGGCTATAAGTTAAGTTATAATCATCCAAATTGAGTTATTCCAGTTCGTAAAACACCATAAGATCTGGAGCTACAAATGTATAGAAGGGACCAAGAGTAAATTATAGCTCTAAGGCTCCCGAATATGGGCTTAAAGGTGAGTTTTGGGTAGCTCATGGGAATGTTATGTTTTGGGTGTAGTTGTGGTGTTTTGGCCGTACATTGAGTTTCACTCATCCAAATTGAGTGATTCAAAATTCTGGATAAACTATACTTCTAGGGTAATAATTTAATTGAAGGAATTGTGTGCAATTTAGTAACTAGTTCCCAAATCCGTTAAGGTGGGTATGTGCCGAGAACAATCGATCACATTTTCAAATTAAGTGATACGGATGCAAAATGAAATAACAAAGTTTTATTGATCCAAGTGGATTATTTCAGTGAATAATAAACCTTAGAACCATATATTCAAATTATTACAGAAGGAACACAACTATTCAATTTATGGATTTAAGACCCTTTGACGTGATAACAATGATAGCAAAGGTAAATTTGAGCATACCAACCGATTTAGGCATTAAATTGTAACTTGAGTTTAAAGTGATCTAAATGAATGGAGATTCATTCTACTGAAAATAGATTCATAGAGCTATCATTTTCTTGAAGGAAGCATGAGCAAAATATGGCTCATGTGTCCCTAGAAAAATTTTCAAGTGAAAGTGTATTAGGTAAACATAAACATAACCAAAAATCCTAAAATGCACAATTGATTTTTTTTTTCTTGGGTTGTTCTTTGATTGTGACATATTTTTTATGGATTAGGGGTTGGTGACGAGGAATCTTGATCCAAGAACGGGATTCCGAGGATAGGAATCGAAGAGCGACAAAATTTTTGTGTTTGTTCTTCACACTTCTTTCCTTGTTTTGGTTTTGTGTTTTGTTTGACAAACTAAATCTAAAAGGTTTTATATGAATATGCATGTGTGCTTCGTTTAAGCTTCATAAATGGTGGTTTCGTTCTCTCCTTCTTTCTCTATTTCTAAAATGTTTGAAGAATTATTGATGAGTGCCGAAAACACTCATATTATACCCACGTCCGCTTTATGTGTTTAGTTGATTTTGTTTAAAAATAAGTGCATTGCTTGGCCAGATATGATTTACAGGTTTTTGTGAATTTGAGTCAAAGAGGGTGGTTTTTGGCAATTGGAGGCGAGCGAAGCGGGAGAAACAAGCGATGCTTGTCCTTTGACATCATAACATTGCATTGTAACACCCAATATACCCTAACGAGTTTTTCGGACATGTTTAGGGTTTAATAAGGAGTTAAATATGAATTTTGGAAATAAAGCGAAACCAGGAAATTAATATGAGGCTTGAGGTAAATATGTAATTTACCACTTGAGGACCTAATGGTCATAAAAGGGAAAGAGTAGAAGTTTAAATAGAAATATACCTAACTTGATTTGTAAAAAGAGAGGAATTGAAGGACTAAAGTGAAATAAATGACAACTTAACCCAAAAATGGGTTTTGGGAGCTTAACATCTCCTAAGAGAGCTTGGATTTAAGATCCAAATTTGGTCTCATTTGGGCAAGAAAAAAAATGTGAAGGAAAAGAAAGAGAGAAGGAAGAAAGAAGAAGAGAGAAAGAAAGAGAAAGAAGAAGGAAGATTCGGTATGGAACTATGACTATGAGTATGGATCTTTGGATTTTCTTGCTGTGGATACATGTTTTTGGAGTTGTAAGAAACCCCGACCCTAGAATGAATTCTTGGCAAATCATCACAAATCCCTTTGTTTCTCTAGAAGGTTTTTGTTATGAGAGGACCTAAATTCCCCAATTACATGTGTTTTTTGGGTTTCTAAGGGTTATGTAAAGAGTATTGACATGTTGTTCTTGTTCTAGGTTTTGATAGGAACCCTAGATTTCTTGAAGTTAGGTTGAGTAAAACTACAGGCCTTGTATAAGATATGAATGAAAGAGAAAAGCATGTTTCAGGTTAAATAGGTGTATAAGATGTGTATTGAAAGATGATTTGAGTAAATTGAGTTTACAAGATGAATATGGAGTGGTTTTGGAAGTGTATGTGATTATTGAGTTGATTTGGGTATGAGAAATATGGAAAAATGGGAGGAAAAACCACCTTTTGGACAATTTCGAAGGGTGATAGGTGCAGACAGTGGTCTGGGGTACCACATTGGTCTGATCAGTGATGCAGGTACCTTTGCTCTATTTCAGGCCAGGTGTTTGTATTTTAAGCTAACTTGCTCATTTCTTATCCGAATTGCGTGATTCAATTGGCTAATTAAACTAGACTTCAAGGAAAACAAAACATCCTGAATGGTGCCTTCAAATTCTGACTATATGTGGCCCGGAAATTCACCTCGAAATTAGGTATGTTTCAGCGATTTAAGTTCGATTTTTAGCATAAGTAGTCAGTTGTTTTTAGAACATAACTTGAGTTTCGGTGCTCCGATTTGGGTGAGTCCAGGTTGGGAAAGGTGCCACGCTGTACTTCAAGTGACTACAAAGACCGGTGTCAAATGTGATGTTAAGACCCGAAGAGAAGCCTCCTGAGGGGTAAAGACTATTCTTCTTTGCAAGTCTTTGCAGGATTCTTGATTTTCATCACGGCTTGCAACTTCCATAACTCTTTTGTTAGGACTCCATTATGGGTATTCTTGGACTCTATGGAAAGCTCATTGATCTGCTAAATCTAACCATATGCCATTTAATGGCATTTTGGTGCCCCACATCTTGTTCGAAAGATTAATTTGTTGTACCAAGTGTACTAATCGCTTGGTTAAAGTTAGTGAAATACATGGTAGAAATGATGCGGGGTTCAAATAAGGATAGAACTAAGTGGCAGTCACCGTAGCCTCGGCGAAGAGCGGAAGTTCGTCTTTGGGCAGACTTAGTGTCTTAACCCAAAACCATTAACAAAGATAAATTGTTATTCATTAAAAATATGATAATTGTTTATCCACTAAGAGTGGCTTGATTATTATTGACTAGGGACGGGTGATGTAAGACCCTAGAAAATTCAATTTATGGAAAAATGGCAAAATCGTAATTTCGATCAAAATCAAGTTTGATACATGAATCTTGGATGTGACAGTTCGGTACAAGGTCCTCTCTCGAAATCTAGGTAGCCGCGTCGAATTTACGTCGAATTAGAGCAATCGAATTTACACGTTTCGAGGGCATCGTGTTTCGGGTCTTGTAAAATAATATTCGATGTGACAAAAATAAGCATATAACACGATACTCATAGCCATAAGTGGCATGAGTAGAAATGATGAACAGACGACGAGATAGTGGGTGTCAAGAACTAAGCGGAAAATAAGGACATAAATGTCTGTTTTAAGATTTGTTTTAAGACAGAGAAAAGACAAAGAGCAATAGTGCTATCTCCTACAAATTGAAAAGAGAGCAAAAACGTGGGAGGAAGGAAAAAGAAGATTGGCGAATGGCGTTTTCTAGAGAGGTGTGTCACTTCTCTACAGAGATTGTAAGCGATCCAGTCGAAATTAACCGGAGCGAAGAAAAGGCTCTTTCTACGCGGAGAGGCCTCACAGCTTGGGCAGTTTTGGGAGTTTTAAATGACTCGTGAGGTAGGGGACTGGCACCTCTTTGGGTTTTTTTCACCTTTGTTTAAGTGTATTTACAATGTTTGGAGTTAGACTGGCGTGAGGGCAGTTTTGATGATTCAAATCTTAGGCAAGTGTTGGAATTCTGAAACCCATGTGGGCTTTTGATCCCTAATTTGACTGACGGGCTGAATTGGAGGTTGCTAGTTGTGCAATCATGTGTTAATGTATTGCTTTGAGTGTGAAAAGGTCGGGAATGGCCAGGTGAAATTCGGGTTCACTAGTGAACCTATGATTCTAAGTGATTTCTTAGGGAATAGTAGCGAGGTTTCACTATTCTAGGAATAGTGTTCCTGAAAATAATTTTGTGAAATAATGTGTTTGGTTGAGTAATTCAAATCGAGTTGCTCGTGTTTGATCATTAGCCCACGTGAGCTAATTTTGAATGAAATTGATGGTGAAATTACATGACATGTTTGTGTGGTTTAAATTATGTGAATATATGCATGATTATATATTTGCATGTGTTATTGAACTGAAATGGAATTGGCATCATGCATTCCATATGCACTGGGGCATCCTAGAGACGATAGGAGTAGTGCATGGTGATTCTTGAGATAATGGATTCGGAGGGTTAATAAAATAATAGATATGGAGGGTAGACGGTCAAATAAAATGTCAATCGTGAATTCAAACTTGATTGATATACATCGGAGGGTAGTCCACATAATATCGATCGTCAGTGACCCCGATTGATATATATATCGGAGGGTTGTCCACGATAAAGCCTTCAAGGTTCACATACGTGAAGCAGGCGGGTGTGAGGAGTCAGGAGGACTCGGGATATGAGATGACCGATTAGACATTCAAGTAGGATCATGCATTTGCTTGAATGTGTGTTTATTTTGGAGCATTGCATATCTTAGGTGGAAGTAGCGTTTAGGGTGATTCCACTCTTGAGCATTATTTCGCCCCATCAAAGGGAACATATTTTCGAATCTGAGGGGGTAGCGCGAGGGAGGCGGCTCGTCTAGAGGCACAGTTTGAGAAGAAGCCGGATTGTGGTTTGGTATTATTATGTATGCATGTATTAGAATGTTTTCATTTTAATATATGTGTTGTATAAGAGTAAATCATTAACTCTTATGAACTATATGGTTATATGGTTGGATATATGTATGGTGATGAGTATTGGTTTATGGGCCGAGGCCGTTTTACTCATGTGATTGATGTTGGAATGGGTTGATTATGTACGGGTTATGTATCCGAGGGTGCCCAGAGCTCCCAGTACAAAGGAGACTGCTGGGATTTTCGTGAGAAATGTCGGGTCGCCCAGGCATTCCACAGTATTAAGCGAGGTTGACGGGTAGTCAGCCCGGACCCGGGATTTGGGGGCGTCCACCAGTGATGATCGCTGACCTGGGGCCAGGGTCGAAGAGAAGGAAACTAGATCCAAACTGACTTCGGTTTTGTTCTCTAACTCTATTCTTATTTCAAGTATTTTGGTAGTTTACCAAGTAACTATGAAATGAGTACGTGAATGAGTATATGAAATGAGTACATGAAGGAGTATATGAAACGAGTACATAAATGAGTATATGAAATGAGTACATGAATGAGTATATGAAACGAGTATATAAATGAGTATGTGAAATGAGTACATGAATGAGGATATGAAACGAGTACATAAATGAGTATATGAAATGAGTACATGAATGAGTATATGAAATGAGTATATGAAACGAGTACGTAAATGAGTATATGAAATAAGTACATAGATTGAGTATATCTTTGAAAGATCTACAGTGAATATGGAGTGAAATGTGATATGCTTGAAAACCGAAGGAATATGAATGATGATAAGACGGGATTCATCATGAATTCAAGTCATAAATGTGAATCTGAAAGTGAATATGGAATTGAAATGTGATATTTGGCCAGAATGAATGTGAATGATAGAATGGGACCGGGATTCATCAAGCACAAGATCCGTCGTAAATGTGAATATGAAAGTGAGTGTAGTTGAAATGTGATATTTGGCTTAAGATAGATGTGAATGATGATAAAGGCGGATTCATTAAATGGAATCGAGTCATAAATGTGAATTGATTGATATATCGGATGAGCAGCGGCGGAATGCACTGTGATGTCAGTCGAAGGCACGAGGAATTGTCTGTCCCACTTGGCGGGGGATGCGCGATCGACATCCAGTCGTGATGCGATATGGCATTTAAGTGATACCACATGTCGAGTTGCACGAACTGACATCGTCGTGATGGGAACCCGAATAAAGAGTGATACCACATGTCGGGATGCACCAAGCGACATCCGTCATGATGGAAGCCAGAATTGTTAAATGTCTTAAGCACATTGCAAATGATAATAAAGGCGGGATTCATTAATCTGTCATAAATGTAGATGAATAGTCGAGGTAAGAAATAACGACATTGTGGTGTAAAATGGGATTTTATGTATATGCTTAAATCTCATAAATTGAATTGTGAAATGAATTGTTGCGTGAAAATGCATGTTGTGATATAGTAAATGATTTGTAAATTGAAAGCATGCGAAGTGAATAGCGTAGGTATATGTTGATATAATAGGCATGGTTTAATGATTAATGCATGCGAGTTAAATTGAATATTGAAATGGCGTAGCGGGAGCCACTAAACATGAAATGTGCGTATGATTTTATCTATGCGTATGTTTCGGTGAAGCGGGAAGGAAGACAAGATCGTGAAGCGCGAGTCATAAAGCGAGTTACTTGGTGTATAAGTGTATACCACACTTCATATGCATATCATTTCCTTTTGAACATAGGATATTTTGTGAACAAATAGTCGAACTCACAAATAGCGTTTGTTTGTATATATCATTTTGAAAGGCATGAATTGCTATTGTAATTGTATTTTATGAAGTATGTAAATGTTGTGGGCCTACCATTTGAAAATGCTTCCGCACAAATCGAAAACCTAAAGAGAAATAACATAAAGAAAATGTTTTGACAAGATAATTGAAAACGTCGAAGTAAACCGGGCTCCGGTTCGGATCCTCCATTCGGGTCGGGCCGGGGATTCGGGTCACGACATTTTTGAAAAAGAAAATTTAATAACACAAAAAATAAAAGAAATAAGCGGCGTCCGGGGTTCGATTCAAACTTCATGATCGGGTGGGAAGTAGGGCTCGAATTATTCTGACTGACGCTACAGTCAACGAGGAAAGTCGATAAGTGACCCGGCGTGGCGGCGCTCAGCCAGCGGCGTCAGCGTTGCAGCACCGGCCATCATAAAAGCAAAGGAGACCTAATTTCGAGGATCGAAGAACATGCGGACTGGAGCGCGAAAAGCAGAGTGACAGCGACTCGGATCATTGGAGAAGACACTTTCTTTTGTATTTTCTTCTTTTCTGAAAAAACTGCTGATGATTTATAGATTGATTATGTGTATATTCAGTTCCAACATATTCTATATTTATATATAGGGTTTTGTTGAACCCTGTCACAATTGAATGGATTAAGGTTTAAACATATATTATTCAGTTTATTTATGATTCGCATTGATCTGCTCTATATCTATGATTTAAATACATGGTAATGTCTGGCCAATATTGGCATGATCCGGCTGGGTATCCGAGATCAAGAGATAAGGACTCCTAGGGATCTAAATAGAATACCCTCAGTTAAATCGGTAAATAGGGATATCCCAATTCCGAGGGTGGAGATTAGGGTATGAACATTTAAGGCGTTCGAATTATTAGGTCGGAGCGGAGGATATGACCACTGATAAGCGAGATAAGGCGGATATACCTCGAGAGGAGGGTATCTCGTAGGCATGATCACCGGAGTCATCAAGAAGTCATTAATGGTAGTGGTGATTCCTATAGGTAATGATCCATCGAGAAGTGGTGAGGAGACGAATCCACTAGTCTTTATCCACAGTAATTCTCTGAGTTAATATAGCTTTATTTTGGATCACACCGCGTTAGTTAGATAGAAATTTAGAGTTTAAGTCAGAGATAATATTATAAGAACAATTTACATTAGTCAACGCGCTACTCCCGGAGTGGATCGATATCGAATTGCTTAAGTACACTATATTACTTGATACGACACGTGCACTTGCACACATAGGCGTACACATTTTACACATCACGCTTTCGGCCTATCAATTTTTGGCGTCGTTGCCAAGGAGTCGGTTTTAGTGTTGATATTGAAAAAAAAAAGTGCAATTATATATTACTCTGGAATTTTTCCTTTTTTATTTTATTTTGATTTTACAAGTGCTTATAATTTGGTCTTTACGTTTGTGTGTGATTGCAGTTAAGGTTACTGTGGGTGTATGCGAAGCCGGGATCAAGTTGAACTACATCGGGTTTGATCTGAGCTAGGAAAGAACCTTACACTTAGGCTATGAGAACAAGAGAAGCACAACATGAAAATCAATCATGCGAGAACAATGTGAAGCCCAGATCATGGCGAGAAGCTAGCGAGCCACATGGGGGGTGTGATGGGAATAATGGTAGGAATCGGCGCCCGGGTCGTTTTATACACCGGATGATCCATTCTGTGTTGCTAGAAGAGTTTGCCTACCACCTACGATTGTTCGAGCCATTGTTCGAAGACCACGGTCGACGAGGAAACAGCGATGCGAGAGTCGATTACCTTCACGGATGCTTGAGTTCTGTCGCACGTTTCCGCAGTTGCGAATGAGAATCGAATACGCCCGACGACTTCATCGAAGTATGTGACCGCGATCGAGTATAATGGTGTAATAGCGAAGAATTTGCTCGGGGGCTGAGATTGTTCAAAGCTCTCCACTAGGTGATAGAGTAATACTGGCCCAGTTGACGAAACCCGACCACCGGTCCTATTACTTCATGGAGCGACCTGAGTGTGGAAGTTTCGACAAGTTCTTCACGCTTAGGAAAATTGCACGAGTTGGTGCGAGAGATCAATACCTTCGGACCCAGTAGAGGAGAGCTTGTGAGGAGGCATGGGATGAATTTCATGGTGCGAGGAAGTGCCCACATAATGGGGTGACCGGATCGATCTGATCCATTACTTTCTATATTAGTGCGAGGAATGCGACTATAACGTTGATTGATGCCTCGGCGGAGATTAGCTAATGAAAAGACTACGGACCCGAGCATGTGAATCTGGAGGATCTTTGCCCAATACGATCGGTGGCTGGGGACCGCAATTCTGAGTGAGCGTGAGCAGTGCAGTGCAGTGATTCTGTGTCTAGCTAACTCAGTATTTCACTAAAGCACCACTAAGATGTCATCAATCGCCAATTCGGACCCATTACATTGGGAGTTATGTATGAGATTATATGGAGGGCAAAAGCATAAGCGTCTGAGAATATCGGTGGAATGACAAATGATGAGCATGCCCTGAAGTATGTGTCAAGGTTTTAATCGGGAATCGGTCACATCAGCGGGGTCGGTATGGGGCTTGACAACTTCTCGGAACCAAAATCGAGACGGGTGGCGTAATGTCGAGAATAATCGGAGGCTTGATCGGGGTTTTGGATGGAGGAACAATCAAAACAACATGCCACCACCTCGAGTGAGCGAACCACCTCTTGAGAAAAATGTGGACTTGGAACAATCCCTTGTGCAAATGCTCACCTCACATACCGCCTTTATGAATGAGACAAGGCGAGATATCCCGACCTGGGGCCGACTGATTGAGCGATCAGCGGCGTAGTTAGGGAATTTGGGGTGCGGATGGGCTGAATGACGTCCCATTGTGGAAAGGCAACGGGTTTCATACGAGCAACTCATAAAGTGAACCCAGGGACGAGAAGGAAATGAACATGTAAGTAGTCCTGCTTGAGAGTGGTAGAGAATTGGCAATATAGGGGCAACCCCCAGTGATAGGGGAGGTAGAAGCCGGGAAGTCATCGGACTAGTCGAAATATTTTGACGAGAGAAGGAGAAGCCCCAAAGAAAAGTTTGGGGGGTGAAGAAGGCCCGGGGCAAAGGATCATCCAGTCAGCGATTGAACCCATAGCCCCAATTGTATCCCGACACACAAAGAAGGAATAAAATGGACAAGCGGTTCACGAGTTTATGGAAGTGTTCAGCGCATCAACATTCCGTTTGCTGAGGCTCTGGAACATATGCCAAGTTATGTCAAATTTATGAAGGACATCTTGTTAAAGAAGAGAAGACTGTCGAATTTCAAGGCAGTTAATCTCACTGAAGAATGTAGTGCCATCCTTCAGAGGAAGGCTGTAAAAGCTAAAGACCGAAGCCGTTTCCTTCTCTGCATATCGGGAAGCCGTCTTAGATGAGCTTTGTGTGACTCAGGGCTAGTATCAATCTCATGCCCTTATCCATATTTAGGCAGCACGGGGATTAGGTGAAGCTCGCTGACTACGGTCACACTCCGAGTTAAACAGCAAGTCCTTAAAAAGCATCAAGAGGGTGATAGAAGACGTTAGTAAAGATCGACGAATTCATCTTCCCGGCGGATTTCATTGTATTAGATATGGAAGAAGATAAAAAAAATACCAATAATATTGGGTATACGATTCTCATATTTGGAAGGGCAATGATTGACGTCTGAGGAGAGTTGAGGAGTGAGGAGTGTATTAATGTGTTTTGGTTGTGGGCCTGCAGTGAGAGTGATCGTTAGCCGTAGTAGAGAGCAGTGGGGCTATGAGTATACAGCGAAGTGGTCTCATTGATCCTTTGGGTAGCTGTGGTATAGAGTGATTTAGAATGGTGGGAGAAGGCGGGAGTATGTAAAATGGATGGATTCATTTGAACTAATAGAAAGGAAATATTATGAACCTCTGTAGGCTGAAAATACTTTCGAAGCCGTCCCGGTGCCATCTGTTGAACGACCACGAAGATGGGCAAAAGCGCTACGACGATTTGAGGTATGCTTATCTCGGGAATGCCTCCACCTTACCAGTGATTATTTCAGCATCCCTGACAGTGATAGAGGAAGATAAGCTATTGAGGGTACTCAAAGATCACAAGGATGCGCTTTCTTTGGTCTTTAGGTGATTTAAAGGTTGCTTACTTCTATGTGCATGCATCGATTTTGCTAGAAGAAGGTCATAAAGCCGATTGAAACATAAGTGAATCAACTATAGAAGAGGTAGTCCCTGAGAGGTACTAAAGTGGCTAGATGGGGTTATTTATCCTATTTCTGACAGTGCATGGGTAAGTCCGGTACAGGTTGTGCCTAAAAAGGGAGGAACAATAGTGATAAGAACAAAGAATAATACATTACTGCCTTCTAGAATAGTCACAGGATGGAGGATTTGTATTGACTACTGGAAACTGAATAAAGCAACTTGAAAATTCCATTTTCCATTACCGTTTATGGATCAAATGTTGGATAAGGCTAGCGAGGACCGCAGAATCTTATTGTTTTTGGATGGAGTACTCACATTGCAATCAATTAGCATAGCCACTTGAAGATTAGGAGAAGACGACATTCACATGCCCCTATGGTACATTCGCATTCAGGCGGATGCCCTTCAGGCCGTGCAATGCACCAGACACATTCCAACGTTGTATGATGGCCATATTCTCATATATGGTTGAAAAGACAATATAGGTGTTCATGGATGATTTTTTTTGTATTGGGGGACTCCTTTGACAATTGCCTGGAAAACTTGAGATCGGTGTTGATTAGATGTGAGGAAACCAATCTTGTATAGTGGGAGAAGTGTCATTTTATAGTCTGAAAGGCATAATACTTGGGCATCAGTTTCTCTGAGAGGAATAGAAATTGAAACCAAGCAAAAATTGAAGCAATAGAGAGAAACTTCCTCCTTATAAATGCAAAAGGCATAAGAAGCTTTTTTGGGCCACGCGAGAATTATAGACGTTTCATAAAGACTTTTCTCGAATTACCGTAGTTTGTCTAATTCTTGGTCAGGGGATGCCATTCGAGTTTCATGAGCGGTGTGTGCGAGCATTTTTCGGTCTTGAAGATGGTGGTATCGGCTCCTGCTGTGTGCACCCAATTTGGGACCTCCCATTTGAGCTAATGTGCGCCCTAAGTGACTATGCGATTGGAGCAGTGCTAGGGCGGAAAGAGCATATTTCGGGTTATCCTGATGCTATTGGGACCTTGGATAATGCCTGGTTGTTATGCCACCAGCAAAGGCTGGTGGCCATTGTCTTTGCCTTTAGCCAATTTAGATTTTTATTTGATTAATGATAAGGTAATAGTGCCGCAGTGACCCTTCACAATAAAGTACCTAATGACTAAAAGAATCTGGCAAGACTAATCGGTTGGGCCCTTTTGTTGCAAAATTTTGACTTAGAGATTAAAGGCAAGATGGGAGCGGATAGCCTAGTCTCGGACAATACATCACGGTTAGAAGGGGCGAGATGAGATTATGTGAATGATGATTTCTACATGGTGGCTCGAGCTATCGAGAGAGGCAAAGTCGGTTCCATGGTTTTGCGACTATGTCGTTATTTAGTGGCCAAGGTAGTCCTCACGAGTTTAGGCACACCCGATAGAAGAAGAGGTTCTTCGCACATTTGAAACACTACTACTGGGAGGAACCCGTTATACGAGCCTTTGTCAGCGACAGTAATAAGGCGTGTACGAGGAAAGATGGAAATGGTCAATGATACGAACCCTTTATACACTTTACCATATAGGGGCATTTGGAGGCGAGGAGGCAATGACAAAGGTACTTGATCGGGTTTCTCGGCCTAGCTTATTCAAGGATGCTCACCGGGTTCGTATCCTGCGACGAATGCCGAGGAGAATGGGAGCATTTCTAGAAAGGATGAACCACCCATGAGTACAATTCTGGAAGTTGAGCTATTTGATTTGTGGGGGATGGATTTCATGGGCCCATTTCCTCCCTCTTTTAGTAACTTGTACATCTTTCTTGCAGTAGATTACGTCTCTAAATGGGTAGAAGCAATCTCTGAAACCTGCCTTAATAGCCCAGTGTGGTAGCCCAGTTCCTTATGACCACATATTTACCTGATTCGACACTCCATGAGCACTAATCACAGATGGAGGTACTCATTTCTGCAATAAGATGGTTGACAAGGTCTTGCAAAAGCATGAGTGAGGCACCACACATCACTCGCATACCATCCACCGGAAAATAGGCAGCGGGTGTCGAATCGAGGTCGAGTCCATTATGGAGAAAGCGATCCAGCCATTTCGAGGAAAATTGGTCGAAAAAGATTGAGGATGCACTCTGGGCATACTAACAGCATTTAAAACACCATTGGGTATGTCGTCATTCCGAATAGTTTATGGGAAAGCATGCCACCTGTCGGTGGAATTGGAGCATGACTCTTGAAGTATTTCGGATCTTGAACATGGGCGATAAAGTGGGCGAAGAAGTGGATACTTTCTGACTTAGTGATTACCCAGTGAATTATGATAGGCGTACGAGAATGCTCAAATATATAAGGAACAGACGAAAGCCTGGCATGACAAACATATCTTGCGGAAAGAAGAGTTCGGCGGGTCGAGTCCTCTTATTCAATTCGAGCTCAAACTCTTTCACAGGAAATTAAAGTCACGGTGAATTCGGGACCATTTCTGATGACTCAGGTCTTTCCACGTAGGAGAGATATTATATGCACCACTGGCGAGAAGAAGGAACATTCAAAGTTAACACACAACGGTTGAAGCCATACTTCGGGGGCGAGATCCATGTGAATAAGCAAACCATTCCGCTAAGCGTACCAAAAGTATTGTCGTAGGGAGTCTGGCAATCCCAAAACTTTAGGAACATTGAGATCTAGGGAAGTCGAGCTAATGACATTAAACAAAGTGCTACTTGGGAAATGACGAGCTTTTCAGAAATCTTTAACAAAGTAGTCCCAACTGCGTGTTTTTAGTTTTTTCTAGCATATTTTGTCAGTCTCTTTTCGTGTCGGGGCGTTTATTTTGATTATGCATTTTCGGGACAGGGAAGCGATGGAGCGAGGAGATAGCTCAGGAAGATCACTTCAGAAGTGTGAAGGGGTCAGAATTTCATTCAAGGGGTTTTCTCAAAACTTAGAAAATTTTTGAAAATTTTTCAATTTGACCTTCTCTGTCACGTCGCGATGTTGAATCTCAACGTCACGACGTTGACTGAATCATGAAAAATCAAGCCTCGGTCACGTCGGGACGTTGGATTTCAACATTGTGACGTTGGTTATCCCTAGTTTGACCACCTCCCTGGAACGTCGCTGACGTTGGCCCCAACGTCACGACGTCAATTGACACCACTCACGGAGCGTGGCGGCGTCGCTATGGCGTCAGCGACGGTGATTTATAAGTCTACGTCACGTCCGCGGCGTTTGATCTCAGCGTTGCTGGCGTTCTGCGGTTACCGCCACGGGCGTTGAGACGTTGGTCTCAACGTCGCGATGTTGGTAAATAAACCCTCGGGAACGTCGCGACGTTGAGCCCGAACTTCACGACGTTGCCCTTGTTTTATGAACATCAACCTTCATTCTTCTTCCCCACGTGAACCCTAAGCCAGAGCTCTCAAAACTCTCCATTGTTGTAGAGTTAGGCCACCCATTAACGTGCAGTAGATCTAGAACACACACCAGCCTTATAGCCCCTCCCCACACAAAGCCTCCGTCCCCACTTAGGCGAGCACGGTTGGAGTGCCTGATGGGTCTGTTTGGGTCGAAAGGTTCGGATCGGATTAGGTCGGACTGTGTCTTGACTTTTGGGTCTCGCTAGAGCTAGGAAAGGACCTTAGGTGTGTCTGGGGTTATTAAACATCCCATTGTCAAGAACAAAACCTTATGTCCCATTGTGCACACTAGGTGCTTGATAAATTGTCTAAGTGAGCTTGGAGTGGTTTCATTGGAGCCACTTGGTCTCACTGCCCCTACCTGGTTGTCAAGGGAGTTTAGAGACCTCGTGGAAGTGAAGCAAACCCTTGGTCACCATCTCATCCTCACCCTGTAAGCCCAATGTCGGGGAAAAGGCAAAAGTTGACCTCAAAGAGAGGTCGCCCAAGGGAGGAACCTGAGCCAACTTACGATAAGGACAATTTTGTCAACGAGAGCGCAGCCGAGAGGTTCGGCACCATCTCTGAGAATAGGTCAGCCGTAAAGGGAAAGGGTTTCACCTGCCCAGGGATTTCTTTTCGCCAAACGATTCTTTGAGATAAGGGATGCGGTACAATGCTGACCACCTCGTCCAGCTGCGACGAGCGTGGTACAAGAATTTTACGCTAATCTTGCCTCCTATGTCATGAAAAAGGTTTGAGTGCGTGGTGTGTTGGTAGACTTCGGTCTGAAGTCTGTCGACGGTGTCTGTATAGCAGTTCCCTCACAGGCCTTTGATCGGCTCGTAGGCGGCCGACTACCACGAGGTCGATTCAGTCCACGACGTGACAGGTGAGTGGGAGGCTCAATGGTGAAGGGAGCCGCGCGGTCTACTTCAGGCCAAACATTGGCCTACATCCCAGTGCGGCATCACTTCATCACATCAGCGTCTCGTCCCGAAGGCGAATGCGTGTGAAGTAGCGATCAAGCGATGCCTATGAATTATGCCCGTCTCACGGGACATCCTTTTGATGTAGGGCAAGTTATAGAGGATGCCATCCTCCATAATCAGGATGCGAAAATGAACTTAGGGCACCCCTTTCTCATTTACGACATATGCAAGTAAGCTGGGGTGCCCTTAGAGGACAATGAGGCGTGGATACACCCAATTAAGGCCATTGTGGTCAAGCGCGACAAGCCGAGTGTACCACGCCCCGACGCGATGTACGACTCGGGCAATGAACCCTCGGATGAGGATGAGCTTGACGTGTCGGGCTCAGTTTGGCCTCGTCGACCAGGGGCGGACAAACATCCTTCCATCCACCGCACTTCGCGAGACATCCTCCGTCCGCCCCACGCGCCTGGCGACCCGGGAGGAGGACCGTCAGCCTTCCACTATCCTTTAGGACCCGATTACTTTCTGCCTCGCTGACTTGTTTGAGGCCCTCTTTGGGATGAGACATAGAACCTGCAGAGTCCTCATCGACCGGGATGTGGAGGCCCTCGTGACATGCGCCTGATCCTGACGACCGACCATCCTCATGATCATTAGTCCCTCCGGGACCGACACCCAAGATTCTCACCCACCTCCCGATCCTGCGCCGTTGCCAGCGGTGAATCCGGTGATCACCGAGAAGTTTCCTACACTCTCTCTCGTTCTTTCATAGACATTGGGGACAATGTCCACACTTGTTTGGGGGGGTGTGGGTGATCGGTTTTGGTGATGTTGGGTTATATTTGTGTTTTGTATTTGTGTTTCTATTTTAGTATGTTGAGTCTTGTGCTTAGTTACATGTGTCTTGTTAGGGTTTGTGTGATGATTATCGTAGTGTCATCTGTTATCTGTCTATTTGTAAGGCATTTTTCTGTTTCGGTTCACTAGGAGTTCCAAGTTTTGGTTTGTTTAGGTTGTAGGATTGTTTTGGTATTTATGCGCGTGATGCTATTCAAGGGATCCTATGGACCTTTAAAAATCTTTTAGAAAACATCTTATAAATCCAAAAGAGGTCAGTAGATGGATTAGATGCTGGAGATTTCATGTTGGATAGGTAGGGAGACGTGATCACCTCTGGGGATCCAAGGCAATTCTCGGCTGGCACTGTGCACCTTTGAGATGATCGCTAGGGTATGCCTAGACTCAGAACTGTAATGGGGTCCAACAAAAGCCTAGTGGAGCTTCTAAACACTAAATTGATGAGACCCCATAGAAAGAGGATTGCCTTGAGGCCCTGAATATTAAAAGAAACACACACACCTGAATATAGACGAATAAGTGAGAATCTTAATCGGAATCCAGAGACACACGATCAGGGGCCTTTCAAAGCCTAATGCCCTGAGCCAACTGGCCGAGAGTCATTGACTTCACTGCTCGTTACATGGGACAGAGGATGGAAGTTTCCCATAGCTTAGGGCCCTTAGGTTTAGTTAGGTGTTCGAAATTGAAGTTCGAGGCTGATGCAGTGCATAACCGGCGGTGGGGAGCCACCAACGAATCCAGCTACGAGACCTTTCCCCGACATAGAGATTCTGGGCACTAGTCTTTCTTTCATGAGTAGGTATGTTAAGAGAATACAAATGGTGTGTTCTTATCCTTCTGTAGTTAGACGCTTCCAAATATGTGGGTTGAATTCAAGTTTGAGGGTCTCGGAACCAAGTTATACGCTAGGGATCATGTATTAAATGCACATAGGCTCCTTGGGAATGGCAGCAACATCGAGATGTCACAACGTCGCGGCAGCAGCTCAATAGTGACCGATAATAAGTGACGCCTCAGCGTGCGACCTTCCACAGCGATTTACGCCTCGGCATGCGAGGAGACCTAATTTGAGGATCAAGAACATGCAAATTTGGAGGCGAGAAAGCGGGAGCGGCCTTCCGGATCATTAGAAGACACTTTCTTTTTGTATTTTTTCTTTTACGGAAAAAGCTGGCAGTGGTTATAGATTGATTATGTGTATATTCGGTTCCAACATGTTCTATATTTCCTATACAGGGTTTTGTTGAACCTGTCCTGATTGAATAGATAAGGTTTAAACACTATATTATTCGATTTATTTATGATTCGCAGTGATGCGCTCTATGCTCGTGATTTAAATACATGGTAATGATGACATTGGCATGATCAGAAATTTGAGTATCCGAGATCAAGAGTTAAGGACTCCCAGCGATCTGAATAGAGAAACCCTTGGTTAAATTGGTAAATAGAGATATCCCGATTCCGAGGGTGGCGATTAGGGTTTGAACATTTAAGCATTTCGAAGTATTGGGTCGGGGCCGAGATGCACCCAACCCTACTGGCGAGATAGGTGGATATACCTCGAGAGAGGGTATCTTGTAGGCACGATTACCCCGTCATCAATAAGTTATTAATAGGCGAGTAGTGATTCCTATAGGTAATAATCCATCAAAAGTGGCAGGGGGAGACAAATCCCTAGTCTTTACCCGCATAGTAATTCTGCAAGTTGATTTAGCTTTATTTTTAATTACACACATTAGTTAGATAGAAATTCAGAGTTTAAGTCCAGATAATATTATAAGAACGATTTCAATAGTCAACGCACTTCTCCCTGTTGATCGATATCCGTACTTAAGTATGCTATATTACTTGATACGACGCGTGCACTTGCGCACATAGGCGTAGACATTTTACACATCACGCTTTCGACCTATCAATTATGAAATGAGTGGATTTATTGAAATGAATTGCGATAAATTGCATATTGATTTGATACAACTTATTGTGAAATTAATTGCACATGAAAAATTACATAAGTATTGTAAACCAAGTATTTGGATATAAATGTATATACACTATTGTAAATTTCTATAAATGATTTGAGCGTCCTTAATAGAATGTTAGATTAAATTCGAGTTAAGGATAGATTGAGTATCTGATAAGGGTCAAATGAAGCTGATCTGCGCCGAACATAATGATGTGTCACTCTGATCCGTAGCTTAGCGGGACAGTATCGATAGTGTTCACGAAATGATTTTTAATATGAGTCAGCTGATGTGAGGCCAAGTCTTGTGTTATAAAACCTTTTTTTTTATCTTAGGCTGCAACCCAGCGGGGCTGGAGTGCCGTGATTCATTATCGTACCTTGGCTTATATATTAAATTCGCTTAAGGGCAAATGAAAATAAAATTGTGAAATACATGATTTGTGTTAGATTGATTTATTGCACATGAAACTGGATTATTGAAATGACTAATGAATTGTAATTTTAATGTATACAACATGAAAATATACATATATGTATTACCGCATTGGTCATTGAGAAAATTATACAAAGGCATTGATTTAGAAAAATGCATGATTTACTTAAAGCCCCGAAATGAAGAGAAAGCTGTGTAAGAACCACTAGGCATGAAAATCTTCTTGTAGCGTTGTTTTATCGTCGCCTTGGTCTAAGTGGTGATACGAAGGAAAGGCTATGAGTGATTCAAGTCAACGTCAAGGCCTCATAGAGTTGAAGTAAAGCTCCGACCATGCATTCATGAAATATATTTGACACTTTTTGTACAAACTCTGATTTTGTTTTGTAAAAAATATTGGTATTAAAACGACATAATGTCGTAATGTATAAAGGTGGTAAATGGACCAAATGGGCATGTAATGTCATATTTAATGGAAAATGTGTATTGAAAACAAAATGATGGACCCCCATTAAGTTGAATTAGTATATACAAATATATTTTCATAAAGATAAATATTCTTTACAAAATGAGCATTATAAATGTGTTTCTTTGACAAAGAAAAGGAATTGGATTCGAAAAAAGGACCCAAGATCCGGATCGGGTTCGACCTCGGGTCGGAGGGTAGAGTCCTGACGGCGTGGGCCATTACACTACAAATGCTAACAAGATTCACACCTATCAAATACCCCAAAACTTAACATTTTGTTTGTCCTCAAGCAAATAAACAACTCATTTTCCTTATTCAAAACTAACAAATATGTTGAGCATGAAATTGAGATAATATATGATAAATTGCCTCAAATATATGACCTTTATACAACACAGAAACTTTAGAATAACCTTTTTAAAATTATATAGATTGATATAGTTAGACAACCTAGAAACCCAGAAAGTTCTCAAGTGTGTGTGTGTAGTCTTCCCCTCTCTGGTCATTTGTGGTTTGGATAGAATTAGATGAGCATGAGTGAAATGTAGATCTCTCACTTACATGGTAAGTGTGTAAGACTCCATATGCTTGTTGGGCATATCACTCTCCACTAATGTAGGCTATACACAACTCTTATGATCAATTAAGTCTTTATATAGCTTGTAGTGTATGGCTTAGGTAAGGGTAGTTATATAGATCATTTAGGCTTTAGTTTACCCAAAACATACACGTTTTCATTTTTCTCCACTTGTATGTTCATCCCTTTGCATATTGCATTATTCACAATTGACCTCATAAGTTTTCCCCCTAAACTTAGCTTATTGCATATTTTTATCACATAGCTCCCCAAAACTTGCATGATTTTCACTATCCTCACAAAAACACCAAGAGCTTTATTTTTCATATTACAAGGGACAAAGTAATGCAATGTTTAACCCCTTTAAGCTTTCTACCTACCCCATGTAACGAGCTTTAGGTTAGTAACTCCTAAACCAGTTGGCCTTAGGGCACTAGGTGTAGAGCGCTCCTAATAACTTACTTGCTCAAGGTATAAAGGCTACAAGGCCAAACTTACACCTCCTTGCTATATTATTTCTTTTTCTCTCATTTTTTTTTCTACTTTTTTCTTTCTTTTTCCACCCCAAACCCTCATTTGTTCGTAATTAAAGCACATTCTCTTCAACCAACTTCCCAATTCACACATCACGTATTCACAAGATATTGACATTGAAATCAACATGTTAGGGTAAACAAGGGCTTTGATTGAAAGATATTCAACAAAAAGGGACAAGGGATTTCTTCTTGGCTTTTCTTGAAATAAAATGGCTAATATGGCTTAAATTGGGTGACTATGGATATATGTACAAAAAAGTTAGTTAGAAAGGCTCAACTGATCCAAGGATGACCTAAATCATTTCTTAATTGTCGTGTTACCTATGATTTCGCTTCAAGTGATAATGGAATAAGTTCTAGAGTTTTAAGATATCAAAATATGAAATGATCACATAATTATTCTCTAAACCAAGCAAAATTGGCCAAAAAGGGTACATTTTGATTTGTGCTTCAAAATGATAAGAACTTTAGCCTAAATAGTTAACTACAAGGTCAAACCATTGTGTTTTAAGTTCAAATATCTCTCATTTTCTTCATGTGAAAGAAAGTTCAATTATTATTCATCATAGACATCACAATTATCTCAAAACAAGCTTAACCGAAAACAAAAACAACCTAAAAATGAAAAAAAAAAACCTAAAAAACTGAAAACACAAAAAACAACTAAGACACACAAGCAACAAGAAGAGTATTCTCCAGTCGGAGTTATTTCTCTTAATAAAGCTTGAAATAACTTAAAATACTGGGTAATTGTGAGAAATATATACGTATGGATTTTTGAGGGATTGAATAATACTTGATCATGTGTATAATTAAGAAAGATACTTAGGGGTAAAATAGCACTTCTTCCATTTTTATGAGGTTGATGTCTCCTAATGGTCTATAGTAAAGTTTGTATTGGAGCTCCCACCTTCAATGTGCTTTAGGTCGCACGGTCCATTCACCTATTTGAATTATTCTCTGTTTGAGTTATTGAGATGATATTTGTGATGAGCCAAGCCCAACATGGGCAAGTGTGAGATGTTAGATGATGAGCATAGGTCGTCCAAGTAGGCTTGATCAAACTCGTAACTAATGACACACATCCAAGGGATGTGTCTCCATGAAAGGGTATTCATATAAATGCAAGTACTTGAGACACCCTCTAGTTCAGATGATTTTTCTTTCCTAAAAAATTATTGCTCGAGTGCGATTTCTTTCATTCAAATTCTTCAAAAAATTCAAACCTTGAGAAGAGTGTTCGTACTATGATTCCAAAGTACTAGTAATCTGTTCATACCCTGAAGCATTAAAGACACATGATCCACTCTCAAACAAGTAAGTATTGCTTCTACATAAGAATCACGTTTTATTGCAAACAATATAATAGAATTTGAGATATTGTTTCTCTTATTGTAACCATCTATAACTATTTTTGATTCTAATTCAATTTCTAAGTTTGAATAGGTTTTACTCTTCAAAGCTAAAATTCCATTTCTTTAAGACCATACATTCAACCACAATCATTGATGCATTTGCTTACGTCTCTACAAGTCGTGACAATTGGATTTAATGTTTTTCCTTTTTTTATTTTTTAAATTTTATTTGTAACTCGAAAGGAAAATAGAAGAATATAAAATTTGGAAGAAAAAAAAAATATAATAAATTAATTTTACATGTTTATTCATTTTTATTTTATAAGGACTCGATTAAAAATATATAAAATTTTAAGAAATTTTGATTATACTTTATTTTTATATATTTTTATCGTAAAATCAAATAAAAAGAACCATATTCCTTAATAATTTGTTCTTATTATATTCCTTTTC
This sequence comes from Tetrastigma voinierianum, assembly GCA_016808115.1. Taxonomy (NCBI): domain Eukaryota; kingdom Viridiplantae; phylum Streptophyta; class Magnoliopsida; order Vitales; family Vitaceae; genus Tetrastigma; species Tetrastigma voinierianum. The sequence continues at coordinate 235,012 of JAEQBH010000459.1, forward strand.
GGTTTCGGAGCGGTATTCTAAATAGAGCCTTAAAAAATTGAAAAACAGTGATGTCTAAACTCCACGAGCCAAACTGCCGCACGTGGACACCTGTGTACGTTGTTATTCACCCGCCTTCAGTTTCAAATTTCTCCCTGCTCCATGGCGTCAGGCTCTTCACCAAAGCCCTAACCCTATCCATGGAGATCACGGAAGAGCAGCGACAGCGGGCCGAAGCGAATCGCCTCGCGGCCATAGGGAAACGTAAAGCAGTCCTTGAATCTGGTAAACAATCACAGCTATGGAAGTTCTTCAAGTGCCGAAGGGCCTCTCCCGAATCTACCACCGCAACTACCGCCAGCCGTCTTCCTGAGCCCCAAAAGCCGTCAAATGATGCGTTATTGAAACCCCATTTGGGTGAAAAGTTTCGGGTCAATCTCGAAATCTGCTCTCCGGACTCTTTCTCGATCACGCCCGAGGCGGTGCGTGGTTTTGCGTACCCTGGAGAAGCTGAGTGCTTGAAAAGACTGAATCATTGTCTTGCAAATGTAAGATTTTCAATTTTGTGGTCGGATGCTGATGCTCAGAGAAGAAAAATGAAGTTTGGTCTTACGGTTTTATTTTTTTATGTTCTTGATTCCGATGAAAATGGAGAATTCTAAATTTTTTACTTTTGACATTTATTCACTTTGCATTACATCATGCTATTCTATTATATTCCTCACAAATTTGTGACGAGGAGCCGGGACCGGTTCGAGTCCCTTATGCCAGCTCTAACCTCTTAACCACTTGAGCTATGTATTATTGGCTGGAGAATTCTAATTTAGATAAGCGAAATAGCTGCTTATTTTCTCCTGGAGAAACCGGATGCTTGTGCCTGGAATCTTTTGGGTCCTGTTGGAGTTTGTTGAGCTTCTTTTGCTTATTCTTCTTGTTTACAGGTTTCAGCTTAGTTGAGACCAATTTTCTTCTCCCAGGACCTCATTATATTTTTGTTGGGAAGAATTTTACGAATTAAAAAAAATTGTATTTTTGGGAAGAATTTTGGAATGTGAAGCAATATTATTTACAACATGAAATTTGTAAAATAATTTTAAAAGTTCTCTATGCCTAACCTTGAGGGGTAGTTCGGTTGATGTAACATTCAAATCTTGAGTTATTTTCCTACATTTTCTCATCAGCAAATGGGTTTTGGGTCTGAAGTTGTGCATTGATTTATCCTTTTACTTGGTAAGTAATCATTAGAGTGGTTCTTGTTAGCGTGATATGTTTGCCCATTTCGGAAGTGAAAGTTTGATTTTCTTACACATTTTGGTGTCTGGTCTTAGTTTTTTGTTTTTGTTGCTGCTGTTGTCTTTGTTCTTTGTCTCTCTCTCATATTATTTTTTGTGGGGGTAGGGTGTTTGGGGATTGGTTTGAAGTTTAAAATTGTATTAAAATATTGTTTTATATATTTTTCTTCTATTCAATTTTCAACTTGAATAGGTTGTGCCATCACATTACACACAGAACCACAGTGGTGGAAAAGCTTGTGTCTACAAACTTGGGGATTATGACGCAGTTTTGAGATGCTTAAAAAGTTCCAAAGACACTGAGTTTGAAGAGATACCTTGGGGAACTTTTAATGTTGTTGAGAGATTTTCACATTCCTTTGTAGCAGAGCAGTGGATGCCATGCAGACCAGAACACTTGTCTGATGATAAAGTTGATGAATTGATAGGAATGCTACCTAAAACATTGTTAGATGCACTTTTGCCTTTCCAACTTGATGGGGTAAGATTTGGTCTGAGAAGAGGTGGTCGATGTCTAATTGCTGATGAAATGGGGCTTGGAAAAACACTCCAGGTAAGAGTTACCACTATTTACACTCCTCATTTCTGTATCACATATAAAACAATTTAATGCTCTTGATAAATACTTGTTTTTTTTTTTTTTTTTTTTTTGGTGCCTTTTTGCCTTTGATATCAATGCTTGGTTTGTTGTTTTAATGAAGTTATGATGCTAATTTGTCTTGAAGGCATGTTGTGATATCAATGAAGTCCCTAAAAGTAAGAATATAGAGGTCAGTTATTGAAGTTATACAATTCAAATGTGATTATACATCATTTCTGGAGGTATTGTGATAATTTGGGATTCTAACAAGTTCAAGTGTTCATATATGGTTTTAAGATTTTTTTTCCCTTTTTGGTGATCTAATGATGAGGTTTCTTTGTGGGTAACTTTAGTTTATGCCTCAAATAAGTCTAATTTGAGGGAGGAACTTTCGGTAGAGCTTCAAAATCACTTTCTTTCATAAGCTCATCAGAACAACTTATGTAAGGAGTTAACCTAGAAACCCCCATTTTCATTGAACTTCTTAGAAATGCTACTTTTTGCTTGGTCATATGCAAGCTTTATCTATTTGCAAGAGGCTTGATAGATTCTTGTTCTCAAATTTGTGAGATCAATTATTCACTTAAAGTCTTCAAAATGCTTCCTAGATGGACCTTTGATCATAGCACAATTAGCCTAAAAACTAATCCTTTTAAGTTGTGCTCAAATTTTTTTAAATTTGATAGTATGTGGCTGCTTCTTTATTGATTTTAAGGAAATATTTAGTCTTTGGTGGCAAGAATGTCATGTTGATGGTTAGGAAGGTCATAGATTTATGACAAAAATTTTTGTTAAGTTTTAGTTGAAAAAGTGGAGCAGAGAGTTACTTAGATTTGAAAATAGAAGAAAAATGATATTCTTCAAGGTTATCATTGAGGAACATGGGATCTAAAAGATTTATTGTCAAAAAGAAGAAGATTACTGAAGGTGAAAATCTAAGGTTAATTAATTCAAAGATGGAGAGCGTTCTTAAGTCCTTTCATATAGTGGCAAATAGGAGGTAAAAAAAGGAAACTTATAAAGTCCTTGGTGTAGCAACTTTGAAAATATATATTTTTTGATGGATAAGCATAACAAATATATTCATAAAAAGAAGCTACAAGAGACCCCTAAGTGAGTATACAGGACGTATCTAGGGGGGAACCTAGAGCCTAAACAAAAAAGGGGTTCGAAACAAAAAACAAACTAGCCCACGAGACGAAACTAGAGAATACACAAAATGCCTCTAACAAAAGAGTGCTCCACTTCATGAATCAAGCTAGTCCAAGAACAGATAGACCTTAAGAAATAGAACTTCAATCTGGTACCAGAAAAGCATTCTTCTTCGAATACTACTTTGTTCCTCTCCTTCCAGATTGCCATAAAATACAAAGAGGAACCACCCTCCAAAGCTTAGTTTCCTTTTTCCACAAAGGGAGACGAAGCCAACCTAGAATCAGGTCTTTCACTAGTAGGGGACAAAGCCCTACCCCCTCCTGACAAGGAGAAAAGGGCTATCCGCGATGCACTGCACCTCAAGCAAGAGCCGATGAGCACGTGCTCCAAAGTCTCTTCAAATTCTTTCCACATAAGGGGCACCTCATAATAACGAGAAGCCCCGTCTTTTGCCGATACATGGTCATAATTTTACCCCACAAAACTTCCTAGGCAAAGAAGCGTACCTTTGTGGGAACAACAGGGTTCCACAACAGCTTAATAGGCACCAACTGCTGTCTCCCACCTTCTAGCAGGCCAAACAGGTTTTGACAGAGTAAGTACCATTTTTTGCCTCTTTCCACCAAAGCCTATCATTGTGATTAAGACTGATACTCTTGGAACTTACAGCGCATAGGAAGCTTTGGACCTCCAACATTTCCCAATCATTAAAATGCCTTTCAAAACTGAAGTTCCATCCTCCCTCGGACCCTGACTTTGTAAATATATTGGAGGAGATTTTGAAATTTTTTTGGAAGTGTCACTTCTAGTGTTTCTTGGAGGATATAAGGTTTAGAATGGCCACCCATACTCGAAGGGAGTGCTTTAGGCCAATTAGTTTGGTTGGAAGCTTTATAAGATATTGACAAAAGTGTAGGTCAATGGTCACCAGTTTTAGGGTTCTTTTAGGGCCACTGGAAGATTTACTCGCCCATTAACTTCAAGGTCCCATGGGATTAGTCAAGTGCGCATAAGCTGCCGCGGATACCCAAGGTAAATTAGTTTTAAACTTATCAAAAAAGAAAGTCATGGGTAATGTGGTTTCCTATTTTCAAAATGCCTTTATGGATGGAAGACAAATTTTGGATGTGATGTTGATAGTATGAAGTAATTAACTCTATAGTAAAGTGGAGAGGTTGTAATTATTGTGTAAGCTTGATGTTGAGAAGACTTATGACCATGTTGTCAATATCTTACTTTTTTCCTTATTTAGTCTTCGTTACAACTTTTTTCCTTATTTAGCCTTCATTATAGCTGTATATCCCTTGATTACCTCTCCTTATTTAGTCTTCTTTATAGCTGTATATCCCTTAATTACCTCTCTAAGATTTTCATTCCATCGTATTTACCGTTGTACCGTCGTATTTCTTCCTAAATCCAGCTAGCATCAAGGGATTTGATCATTCTTGATGTCTATATATTGTAATTCTCTTAGTGAATTGAGTAGACGAAAATATTTCAGAAATTCTCTTTCTTTTTTGTCATGGTATCGGAGCCCAAACTCTGAGATCACTTCATTCAGGTTTGGTTCCTGGCTCGTCTCCAAGATCTCGTGTTTTGTTCTTGATTTTTTTTTTGTGTGTTCTTTTTTTTTTTTTTGACCTGATCTCTTAGTTCTTGTTTTTGGTTGAGTCATGTCTTTGGAACAATTTGAACATTTTCTTGTTTGATTTAATGGCAAGAACTATTCTGCCTGGGCATTCCAATTTCAGATTTTTGTCAAGGGAAAGGAATAATGGGGTCATATTGATGGGACAGATCCTGCACCTAACAACGAGAAGGAGAAGGAGCAATATGTGAAATAGGAGGTGAAGGATGCTTAGATTATGTCTTGGATCCTTGGAAGTGTGGAACCCTCCATACTTCTTAATCTCAGGCCTTATAAGACCTCTAGAGAAATGTGGGAGTACTTGAAGAAAATTTATAACCAAAGCAATACAGCACGAAGGTTTCAATTGGAACATGAGTTAGGTCAACTCAGTCAAGGGAGTATGTCAATCCAAGAGTTTTATTCTTCCTTTGGAAATCTTTGGGTTGATTACACCGATATTGTGTATGCAAGTGTACCTCTTGAAGGACTCATTGCTATCCAAAGTGTGTATGAGACTAGCAAGCGTGATCAGTTTTTAATGAAGTTAAGGTGGGAGTTTGAAGCAATCAGGTCCAACCTGATGAACAGAGAACCCGTTCCCTTGTTGGATATTTGTGTAGGAGAGTTTCTAAGGGAAGAACAACGGCTCCTTACACAGGCTGTCTTGGAGCAGAAAACTCAAAATTCTGCTCCAATTCCTGTTGCTTATGCTGCTCAAGGGAGATCTAAAGGCGGTAGAGATATGACTAATGTCCAGTGCTATAGTTGCAAAGGATTTAGGCACATTGCCACTAATTGTACTAAAAAATTCTGCAATTATTGTAAGAAAACAAGGAATATCATTACAGATTGTTCCATTCGACCTCCAAAGAAATCTGAAATTGCCTACAATGCCTCGATTGGTCCCTTTCTTTAAATGACCTTAGTCTGGCTGCCTTCTATTACTCCTGACATGGTTCAGCAAATGATCGTTTCTGCCCTTTCTGCTTTAGGCCTTTCAGGTAACAAAAATTATAATCGTAAGCCTTGGTATTTTGATTCTAGTGCTTCCAATCACATGACCAACACTGCCTTACCTCTAAATAATGTTCAAAAATATAAAGGAGATCTTCAGATTCATACTGCTGATGGTAATTCCTTACCTATCACATCTGTTGGTGATATTTCAGCCCATTTAAATACTGTTTTTGTGTCTCCTAAGCTGTCCACTAATCTTATATCTATCAGACAATTAGTTGACAACAATTGTACTGTTCAATTTTCAAATTCTGCTGTCTTGTAGATCAAGTGTCCGGGAAGATGATTTTAAGGACCTAAAGTGGGACGTCTCTTTCCTTTGCTTCTATCTTCCTCTCCTATGTCGAATTATGTTGCTTATAATGCTATTCAAAGTGATAATCAGGTGTGGCATAGACATTTAGGACACCCTAACTCTCATGTACTTCGAGTCTTGCTTAAATCTTGTTCACTTGGAAATAAAAATTCGAATTCTTGCAAACTTGGTAAAAGCAAATTGCTTCCTTTTCCATTGCATACAACCCACACCACCAAACCTTTTGAACTCGTACATACTGATGTATGGGGTATTGCACCTGTAATTTCTCATGAACATTACAAATACTTTGTTACATTTATCGATGATTTCACTCGCTTTACTTGGGTGTATTATCTTTGGTCACTAAAAGTGAGGTTTTCTCTTTGTTTAAAGTCTTTCTTGCTTTAATTGAAACACATATTTTCTACCAAAATCAAAATCTTGCGATCTGATTCAGGTGGTGAATATGTCAAATGAATTTCAATTTTTTCTTCAAAGTCATGGGATCATATCACAACGTTCTTGTCCTTTCACTCCATAACAAAAAGGTGTGGCTGAAAGAAAGAATTGTCATTTTCTTGATGTTGTTCTCGTACTTTCTAATCGGGAAATCTTGTGTTCCTTTTCATTTTTGGTGTGAAGCTTTGTCTACTGCTGTTTATTTGATTAATAGATTACCATCTCCCACCTTGAATGACGATTCTCCCTATTTCCGTTTGTTTGGGCATTCACCAAATTATTCCAATCATCATATTTTTGGATGTGATTTTTTTGTTCACCTTCCTGCACATGAGAGAAATAAACTTACTGCGCAATCTGTCAAGTGTGTTTTCTTAGAACATGATGGAACCCAAAAAGGATTCCTTTGCTATGATCCTCATGCCCGTTGAACTCATGTCTCTAGGAATGTCATTTTTTTTGAAAATCAACCCTTCTTTAGCGCACAACAGCCTTCAAAATTCCCTTCTTTATCTACTTTACAACATTTTCCTGAGTCATCAACATCAGTACAAAGGTTTAAACCTTGTTATGTTTATTGTAGACACACTCCTCCTATATCTGATCCTCTTACAGGTCTCACTGAGGTTCCTCCACATCTTCCTGTGGCATCTGATTCTGTTCTATCCATTTCCAATGATCCAACTCCTCTTCGTAGAAGTTCTAGACCTCAAAAACCTCCTGAAAGGTATGGCTTTTCAACCCATGTGGCTATGTCTACTACTTTGTCTTCTATTTCCATCCCCACTTGTTATACATAGGTTATGGAACATGAGCGTGGGCAAAAAGCAATGGAAGCAGAACTTCAAGCACTTAAGGAAATCGCTACTGGGACATTGTTGGTCTCCTCCAAATGTTAAGCCCATTGGTAGTAAGTGGGTCTATATCAAGGAAACTCAAGTCCGATGCGGCTCTTTAGGATAGATACAAAGCTCGATTGGTTGCTCTGGCAATAAACAAAGAACATGGTTCCCGACTATGAAGAAATTATCGCTACTAGCTTAAGATGACCACGTTGAGAACCATTCTTGTTATCGCATCTTCTAAATTCGCCTGACGTAAATGGATGTAAAAATGCCCTTGAACGGGACCCAAGAAAAGTTATTTCCACATGAAACTTCCAACCCAGATGTCAATGACGACTTCTCAAGAAGTTTCAGAAGCTAAGACGCCTTTGTATGGGGAGCAAGAAGTAGGCGACTGCTGAAGTTTTTCCCGGTTTGGCAGCTCTCGCAAGACTCTTTCTCACCTTCTCTTTCACACAAAAAGTCAATATGATTCATCACTCTTCTTTCGAAGACAACCACCGGTACGGTCTTTTCTTAGTCTATGTCGATGATATTACTCATCAACGGTACGACGAGGGCCGCATCTCTAAGCTTCAAAATATGTTGCATAGTACATTTCAAAGAAAGACCTCGCATCTCACATATTTTTGGGTTGGAAGTTCACTCGAGATCACGGGTTGTTCTTAAATCAACATAACATATCCAAGATCTATCGGAGCCAACTGTTTAAAGGATGCTACCGCCGCTGATACGCCAATGGAGGAATGTGAAATATCGAAAAAGATGAAGTATGAGCTTTCGTCGGACCCTTATATGTGGCAAACCCTTGTTGGTAGTCTTATCTACCTAAGTAATTACAAGGCTCGATATCTCATATGGTCGGCTCCATATAATTGGGCCAAATTTATGGTACCACCTCGCCATCTTCATCTGGCCGCACCGTCGCATTATTTAGTACTTCGCATCGGGTCACCTACTCGTGGTTGTTGTTTCCTACAAAATCGCTCTTCACATTTCGACTCCGCATATAGTGATGTAGATCGCTAGTTGCTCCTGGATACTCCAAGTCTACACAAAGTTGGTGCGTTTTCCTCGAGATGCCTTAATTTCCCTGAAGTGTGTTACAAGACTCGGTTCTAAATCTTCCATGGAGGTTGAGTATAGGGGCCATTTCTGTAGCTTGTTCTGAAATTGTGTGGTTACGTGGTCTTCTTTCCGAACTTGGATTTCCTCCAACTAATCCTACTCCACTTCATGGTGATACGAAAGTATTCAAATAGTCGCAAATCCAAAGATATCATGAACTGACAAAGCACATAGAGGTGGATCACCGTCATTACATTAGTGGGATAGCTCCTCACCAAGGTGCTGCTACTTTCCTACTTACATCGATCTCTTTAAATAGTCATGTCTCTTTACTTAAAGCTTTGACACGCCAACGACATAAGTTTTTAGTAGCAAATCGATGCTGACAGACTTACCCGCATCAATTTTCGTGTGGGGATGTCACTTGTATCTCAGTTTTTTTTTCCTTATTTAGTCTCTACTGGCACCTTTCATATCCTCGTTGTATATCCCTTGATTACCTCTCCTTATTTAGTCTTCTTTATAGTCGTATATCCCTTTTGACACCTCTCTAAGATTTTCATTCCTTATCAGATGCATCGTTGTACTCGCTGTATTTCTTCCTAAACTAGGGCTGTGAATCAAGGGATTTGATCATCTTTGATGTCTATATATTGTAAATTTTTTTAAATGAATTGAGTAGATGAAAATTATTCTTCTTAAATTTCTCTCATATTTTTGTCACATGTGGGCTAGAAAGTTTTTTGGAAATTTTTGCTAAGATAGGGTTTAGGTGAAAATGAATAAAGTGGGTAAGATCGTCTCTCTCTACACCTAGCTTCTCAATTTTAATCAATGGCTTCCCATAGGTTTCTTTAAAGTCGAGGGGGTTGAGACAAGGGGAGCCTTTATCCCCATATTGTTTGTCATTGCTATGTAAGGCCTTAATCTGCTGATTTAAGTTTTATGGTTTTATTTTGGGGTTCATGGTCGGGGGAAGAAGCAAGTAGAGAGAAATTCTCATCAGCCTTTTGCCGGGTTAAGCTATGTGGTTTGAGCATCTGTCAGAGTTAAAGATTACCAGGCGACCTTAATGATCACTATGGGAGGAATTGGCTTGTGACTTCGGGTGTTGAAAGTGTTTCACTCTGATTGTCTAGGGTTTCTCATTAAGTTTCCTTTTATAACCTTTTTCCACATAGGTGTCCTATTTTATTCGTCCATCTTTGCAAACCGTTAGTGGGATCGTGGAACGGTTATTCTTCTTTTGTTCAGAACACTCGTTTGAATAGATTGGTGGATTGATGATTCAAATGTCAGGCGAATCATACATGTGTCGATTGGTGCTTGGAGGTTCACGATTCTACTGAATTTCTGTGAAATGAACTTAAGTTAGGCAGAATCTACTTCGGATGGTTGTTTTTAAGTTAGTGGAGATGAACCCTTGGGGACGATCTATTCGTTTTGTAGTTGAACATTGCAATTTTCCGTTTTACTTATGGAATCGACATGTGCCCGACTCCATCTTGTTCGAGTCGGCCACTGTTGTTATTTTTGTTCATTCTAGGTGTAACGTTGGTATGTTGTCCTCTTTTTACTTTGGGATCCCCCTAGGGGTTTATTATAAGTCAATGTTGGTGTGGGATAGGAAGAAAACCGGTTTTGGTAGATGCTTTCCTTATGGAAGAGATGGTTTATTTCCAAAGGGGTTAGATTCACTTTACTTCATAATGCTCTAGCTAGCTTAGCAATGTAAGTTATGTCTGTCTTCAATCTAAAGGATTGTCAAATTGGTATTAGAGAAGATTCAAATAGATTTTTTTTGATAAGGAAAATGAATCAAGGAAGAGGGATAACAAAAAGAAAAGAATTTTCACTTTAGTCAAGTGGTCTACCTTTCATAAGACAAAGTTAAAAGGAGAAGGAAAGGTGTTCTTTTTCTTTCGCTGTTTGATAAGGTTGGTGTGCTTTGTTAGTGGTGTTGGTGTCATGTTGTAATAGAGATTCATTGTAGAAGAAAATTATAACATGAAAGTTTGGAGAGGAGGAAGGGGGTTGGAGGATGGGTATGGTGGGAGAATTTGAACTTTCCTTTGAGGTTGGAAATGAGAATAGGATGAAGCTTTTGAAACGATAGGTGGTGCAGTAAGGAGACCTTTGGCCTAGCGATCTCTTCCACTCTCGCTGCCTTATCTATTTGGCAACAGCTGCGGAAGCCACTTTTCTGACCGCAGAGGTGACAGGGAAAGCCGGACTCTCGTTTTGTTCAAGATTTGAATGATTGGGAGTTAGGTGCTATGGAGCGTTTTCTTTTTATTCTCCAAGGAGAATCAATGAAGAGGGAGCAGAGGATAGAGTAGTTTAAAAGGAGATAGCTAAAGGGTTCTGTAAGATGCCTTTATTCTTTATTGGAGATGAATGGATTCATCCATTTCCCTTTAAAGATAATTTTGAACCCTTGGATTTCTTCAAATGTGAGTTTCTACTTGTGGGAAGCTTGTGACTTTGCATCAGCTTCAAAAAAAGAGGATGGGCTTTGGCCAACGGGTTTGTATTATGCAAGGAGGAGTTAGAGTCCATCGATCGTATCCTCCTCCATTGTGACTAGACAGGATAATTATGACAACTAGTTTTTTTTTTTTTTTTTTCACTTTTAGAGTTTGGTGGGTTATTCCTGAGACAGTTAGTAAGACCCTTTTGGGTGGCATGGTTTGATTTACAGAAAGAAGACACATTAAGGCTTGAAGAGCAGCTCCTTCCTGTATTTTTTGAATGATCTGGAAAGAGAGAAGTGAGAGAATCTTTGAGTGTAAGGAATTATTTGATCAAAAGCTGAGAATATATTCCTAAACTTTTGATGTACTCTCATTGATATAGAAATTGAACTTCTTGAATGACTTGTTTCTTCACTTAGTATGATGCACTTGTCTCTTTTTGTAGATTCAAAAGCTTGGTCCTTATCTTCTTTTGACTCATTCTCGGTAAAATCTTTTTTCACAGTGTTGTCCAAGCCCTTAAATTGTTTGTTTTGACTAATTTTATTTGAAAATCAGTAAGTTCTTTCAATGGTTAAACCCTTTGCTTGGTTAGTGGCTTACTAGAAGGTAAAATGACATGGTACATGTGAGAACGTATAGATCTTCAATTCCTCATTGGTGCATTTATGCAAAGGGAGTGGGGAATCAATTGAGCATCTTTTTCTACATTGCCCAATAAGATTGAGGCTTTGGTAGAAACTCTTCATTGTAGCTAATATGGGTTGGGTTTCCCCCAGCAACATTGGAGATATGATGATTATTTCATTTAGAAGATTGGGAAATTTAATAGAAGGCAAGACTCTTTGGCATATTAATTGCCTCACTATATCGTGTGGAAAGAGCGAAATGCAAGGATTTTTGAGGAAGGGTGCAGAATATGAGGGATGTTGTGGGATCTTCTTCAATTCTACTCCTTATTTTGGGCCTCTTATACTACCCCTTTTAGAGGAATTTTACTTAATGTATTTAACTTAGTTGGCTATCGATTTTTAATTTGAAAGGGGTGGATGTTGCTAGAGACAGTTTCATTCGGTTTTTGAAATATTTGTTTATGCCTTTATTTGTAATTATTATATATATTTTTTGATAAGTAAAAAAGAAGTGTATTAGGAGAGGGCGCTAAATTGCACCCAAGAGTGAGAACAAGCAAGAAGAAACTCACCCCAACAAAAAAACCCTATACAAAGCAGCCCCTCAATCACTTACATCCCACCCAATCAATAAACCCATCTAAGGTCGAAGGACTATTCTCTATAAACAACTTAGTCTCTGACCAAAGCAAAAAAAGAAACAAATGTTTTAGTTTCAGACAAAACATCTTCCTTGAAGACAATTCTATTTCTAGCCTTCCACGTTGTCCAAAACAAGCAAGGAGCTGCTTGCCAAACTTTCTTTCTTTTCTTTCCAACAAAAGTACCTTTCCAACCCAAAAGCATATCCCTCACTGAGCTTGACATGATCCAATTGGCGTCAAAAAGAGAGAAAAGTAACTCCCAAAGCACTCTTGTTTTGCTACAATGGAGAAGAAGATGATCCATTGATTCCTCAGCCTTTATTTGTAATTATTGATACTTTGTACATGCCTTTATTTATAATTATCCTTGTGTGGTGGGGTGTAGTCTTACTTTGATCAAGTTTTATGTGTGGGAAGGACCTCTCATCCTTATCTTGAACTTTACTTTTGTCAGTATATATTTCACTTCTGATAAATAAATAAAAAAAAGAAATCAGATTCTGTTCATAGATTGAGCTTTTCTTAAATGCACAATGACCCACATATCTTACTTATAAATTTGTTTTCTAAATGGATAATACTTCTATTATTTGACTGGCCAAATTATATTCATTTAAGGACACGTTGTTTTGACAGCTCTATATCATAAATTTACCAGGCCATTTTCCTGGCTGTAAACATATTATGTCTAAGTCCTAAAAAATTGTTCTTGAATTTTGGAATGCTCTCAGTGCATACTTGACATGCATCCCTTGGTTCATTTGTAGAACCACTCCAATTTTGGCTTTTAAGAGGGCTTGGGGATATATCTCTTTTATATGCTTAATTTGTTTCAGGCCATTGCTATTGCAGCCTGTTTCATATTTTGTCTTTTAAGATGGCTTGGAAATATATCTCATTTATTTACTTGATTTGTCTCAGGCCATTGCTATTGCATCCTGTTTCATGAATGAGGGTCCCATACTTGTTGTTTGCCCAGCTATTTTGCGATTTTCATGGGCAGAAGAATTGGAGCATTGGCTTCCCTTTTGTTTGCCTGCTGATATTCATCTTGGTAATACTTCCTCTTTTTTTGCTTCCTTTTGTAATAACCAAGGAGTAAATATTATAAACCTGAGAGTGTCGAGAACCCTTCCCCTCGAAGAAAAAATCCCACTTTGGGAAGTGTTGAGGTGGTGTAGCGGGAAGGTCCGGCCGAGAAAGGGAGATTTCAGGAAGATCGAAAAAGAACGAGGGAAGAAGGGGAGATGCATTATGGATGGAAATTTGGGGTCGCGGTCGAATTCCGATAGAGGACAACACAACGCAACGTCACCAACAACTAAATAGATGCCTAGTTGGGAATCGGGAAAAGGAGAAGAACATCACTTTAATTGATTTCGAGGAGACGGGAAAGCACTGCTGGAACTTAAGAGAGATGCAGATACAAAAAGAATGTAAAGAGTTTTTTTGCTAGAATTTGAGAGCAAGGAAGAGGTTACGAGAGTTTTGAAGAGAGGTGTCGATGTTGAAATAAGATGTCGATGCTGTAGAAATGGAGCTTCTGCACCCGAATTGTCAGTGGCGGATCTATCAAAGCGAAAGACGGGGGTTCGTGGGTCTCTGTGGCGTGTTTGCCTCTTCGCTCGAATCAAAGAATGTTCTAAAAGAATGGGGACTGTCAAGTGTGGGATTTCTAGATGTGGATTTAGACACGTAAAATTTTACGCGCTACAATGGCAAGAATTACGGTTAAACTGGAGAGAAGAGCTTCCTAGGTCGCCAAGTGGTGACGGCTCATCTTGTTTTGATATTCGCTATGGTGGAGGTTCCAAAGATACCTTTCGTGGTGGTGCCTGCAAAGTCGCAAGAAATCGTGAGGGCCGCCTGACCGTGGTTAGTGGCAAGGAGACCGGAGAAGATAGGTGACGCGCAGGGCGAGTCTACCAATGCTAGTGAGACCTACCACAGAATAACGTGTCGCCGTGGGATTGCATCAAGTAAATAGAAAGGGGCGACCGATAAGACTTCTTGCTTCACAAGCATCCAAGAGCGTGATCGCCGACCAGGCGGAGAAAAGGGAGATTTACAGGTAGTGGAAGAGGAACCGGAGGGAAAGCTCCGTGCTCGATGTTTCTCAATCATTGAATTAAAAGAAAAAGAAAAGGGGTTCTTATCGAAAGGAGTGGAAGGAGATGGATTAAAGCCCACCCAAACGGGCCTAATAGCACAGCTAATAAGATCGATAAATGGCCTCGCACAAAATCAGCACCCACTCATTTGAAGCCCGTATATTAGACAGGCTTTGGAAGAGGACCAAGCCCAAATGTTGGCCCAGTCCTCTTTGATACAGGGCCTTTATTTGGGTGGGAGAAATAGCCCTAGGCCTGTTACAAATTCCATTTTAAGAAGTAAAGATGTCTCGTGCTCCGTAAATGCTAGATTCGGCGGCCCTCGTTGTCGGGCCCTCACCAGCCGCGACGCCGGTTGGCTCAAGGTTGGAATTCTCGTATTTCAAATGAGGCGGGGGTCTCGTATAAACCAAGCTACGAATGAGATGTTGAGGGAAGAAGGGTCAAGGTACGCTCCTTATATCCCGATAGGGAGCCGCGGAGTTATCTTCTCCTCCACCGATTCTTTCCTTCTTCTTTTTCACCTTCTTCTCTCGAAAAGTATGGATTTGGTGTTGGCTAGATGGCTCAGGCTTGAACAAAGTGGGTAAGGATAAGGAAGAAAAGGATTTTTGCCGACCCGCTAAGGTTAATGAACTGTGGTATAAGAGGCTGGATCCCATTGTTGCTGGAGGGTTTTTTGATAAAACCGCGGATAGTCGTTTCCCTTTCGGGTCTCTCCTTCGCCGCTTCGCTTCAAGGGTAAGGCGGAAGGTGTCCCCGTCCAAGAGATGGGAGTGTGTCCAAGCTCGAAGACGATTCTCAGGCAAGCCTTTTCCTCTTTCTCGCTTTTGGCCTGGTCCTCCTTCCAGGATTTTTCAGCAGTGGGCTCCTGATGAGGCGGAAGACTGAGACCGCCATCCTCCTTGGTGCATGGCTGCCACGAATGGCAAAAAGAGGGGGAATGCTAACCTAAGGTTCACCGATGGAAGTCAGGCAAGGACTCCGAGAATCTCCTAGATTCGAGGAAAGATGAGTCAGAAGAAAGTTGTATGGTCAAATTTAGTGAGTATTTAGGCTTCCCGACAAAGGGTCATGAGTGGGAGATTTTATCTCTATCGAGGCGCTTGAATGTTAAACGTAACCAAATGAGGCCAAAGCGGCGCCAGGTCGCTTCAGATGCGGGGCGGGAGCTTAAGAAGCTAGAATGCTGTAAATACAAGGGACGGTGGTATCTTCAAGGACCCCAGTAAAACCAAAGGGTTTGCGGCAAAAACTACGTGAAGGCTGAAAGATTATGTCATGGAATGTTAAGGGGTGTGTGTCGAGGATGAAAAGAAAAGTCTAAGGCCTTCATTAGGTCTAAAAGGTGGATATAGTTTGTTTGCAAAGAGGCAGTCAGGAATATGTGTGTGGGAGTTAGTGCGCGATGCAGGTGACCAGGAAAGGTTCTAGATTGAGGATCGAGTGGATCTGGAGGAGTTCTCTTTGGGGAATCCTTGTCTTTTGGATCGAGAGTTGTGGAGGCGATTAATGGAAATGGGATCTTCTCGGTCTCTCTTCTTTGTTTGGCCCATCTGGATGGCTTCCGGTGGATGTTTCACAGGGTTTATGGCCACTGTTGTGGATAGTAAAGGGGAGTTCTTTTGGGGAGGAGTGGGGCTGTTGGGGCTTATGGAATGGGCCGTGGGTGTGTGGGAGGGACTTTAATGCGGTTCGCTTTCTGGGAGCAACGAGAGGGTGGGAGTGTCCCCGACTCTATGAGAAGATTTTACGAGAAATCATAGAGGATTTGGAGTGCAGTGTTAAGTTTGCAAGGGGGTCCTTTACTTGGAGGAGGAAGGAATAATTGTTCGATGTCGGAATTGATCGTTTTTGGTTTCTAATGATTGGGAGGCATTTTAGTGGTGTGATTGATCTACCTTGCCTAGACGATCGCCATTGTCCCATTTTGCTAGGCGGGAGCGATAGAAAGGTCCCATCCCTTTAGGTTTGAGTCATGTGGCTCGGGTTGATGGTTTCAAGGAGTTATTGAAGAAATTTGGTGGCAGTGTGATTTTCGGTGGTTCTTTCGAGTTTTGTTCACGAAAAATTAAAAGCTTTGAAGAGTGTAATCTAGAAACTTGGAATAGAGAGGTGTTTGGTAGAGTTGAAGTAAAGAAAAGTGAAGCTTTGAGTAGAGGTGACTTCTTGGGATGAAGGAGAATAAGCGTTTTGTTGGTGTTGAGGAAGCGATGAAAGCTTGGCTAGGGAGGATTACAAATGCTGGTCCCTTTTAGAGGAAGTTTCTTGGAGGCGGAAATCCGAGAGGAACTGCGGGTGAAGAGGGAGACAAGAATACGAGCTTCTTCATTAGGATGGGTTAATTCTCATAGAAGAAGAAATTGTATTAAAAATTCAGGTTAATGAAGCTGGTTTGAAGATGAGGAGTCCGTAAAGGAGTGAAGAGCTGCTTTGGGTGCTCTCTTTCACAGTCTGGAGACAGACCTTATCTTTACAGTGCAGACGAAAGAAAGAACTTGGGAGGATACGTAAACGGTCTTGAAGTCCTTTTCTGATGGGGAGGTGTTTGCGGTGCCAGTTTGAATGGGGATAAGGCCAGGCCCAGGATAGCTTTCCATAGCTTTTTAGGTGTTTAATTTGGGATTTTGTGAAGGAGGAGGAGGTTATGGGCTATTTAAGGACTTCTTTGTGCATAATAAGTTTGTGAGAAACCTAAATTCTACCTTTTTGGTTTTGATCCCTAAAAGGAATGCGGTGAATATTGACTTTAGACCTATTAGCTTGAGTAGATTGGTTTATACAAAGTTTTGGCGAAGGTCTTTGGCTAACGAGGTTGAAAAGGTGGTTGGTCGAGTGGTGCCAGCCTTGACTCAAAATACGTTTGTGGAGGGTAGACAAATTTTTAGATCTTTGGTATTGGTATAACATGAGAAATTTGTAGATGCTTTATTGAAAGAAAGGAGAAAGGTTATCGTAAGCTAGATATCGAGAAAGCATATGATCACCTAAAGTGGAATTTCTTACTTGGGGTCATGGAAAAAATGGGTTTTGGGAGGAAATGGTTAAAGCTGGATTAAATGGTGCATTTACGTGACATTCTCGGTGTTAGTGAATGGAACCCCTGCGGTTTTTCAGGGTTCTCGGGGCCTTAGACAGGGGGATCCTCTCTCTCCTTATCTTTTTGTGCTGGGGATGGAGGCTCTTAGTGGCCTCATTGAGAGAGCAGTTCAAGGGGGCTTTCTCTCAGGCTGCTATATTAGGAGAAGAAACGGAGAGGGTATGGTGGTTTCCCATTTGTGTATCAGACGACCTCTTGGCATTTCTGGGTGAATCAAGGAAGCAACTTGCACACCTAAGTTGGTTGTTGATGTAGTTTGAGTGCTCAAGCGAGGATAAGTTTGAACAAAGCGGGGAGTATTTTAGTAGGGAACATTGCGAAGTGGATCGTTGCGCAGGCCCAGGATGCAAGGTTGGGACATTCATACTGTTGGAGTCTTCCTCTGGAGCCTATTAGTCGATTCACGGTTTGGGATGGCATTGAAGAAAGGTTTAGGAAGAGATTGGCTTTGTGGAAGAAATGATATATTTCTAAAGGTGGGAGGATCACTCTTATTATTAATTACTCTGTCGAGCTTACTATATGCTTTATGTCTCTTTTCGGATGCCTAGGCAGGTTAGATTCTTGCTGGAACAAGATTGAGGTTTTCTTTGGGGTGGTGGCAATTTGGAGAAAAGCCTCATTTAGTGAGTGGTCGATGGTTTGTTTGAGACCAGAGAAAAAATGGGAGGTTTAGGTATTAGAGCCTCATTGTTATTTTAAACAAACTCTGTTGTGTAAATGGATGTAGGCGCCATAGAATGGGAAGGGACCCTGGAGAAATGTCATGTATGGAAGTTTGGGGAGGAAAGAGGTGGTTGGTGCTCTGCTGATTCAAGGGATGCTTTTGGTTCGGGGGTTTGGAAGGAGATTAGAAAGGAATGGGATACTGTCTCTGCTCTTGCTGCTTTCTCTCTGGGGAATGGGAGGAGACTTCGCTTTTGGAAGGATGCTTGGAGTGGGGAAGAGGCCTTTCACCTTACCCTAGCCACCACTTTTGCCATATTGCTAATAAAGAGATGGTAAGTGAGGTTTGGGCTAACGCTTGTGAGGTGGGGTTTGGAACCTACATTACACATTGGCGGGTTCCAATATTGATTGGGAAGTGGAGGAGATTCAAAATCTTCTCCCGGGCCTTACAAAGAAAAAGAATTCTCCTAACCAAAATGATTTGATGATTATGAGAGAAGCGAAAGATGAGTTACTTTTAATTGAGAAACTTCTCTATAAAGTTTTGTTGTTTGGGTCTAATTGATGGTTTTCCCATGACTTATTTAGATGCTTGGGTTCCTAAGATGAGTTTCTTTGTAGGAGCTTCTTGGGGCAAGGTGTTGACTCTTGATCAAATTAAAGCGAGGAAGAGCGCTAGCGATAGATGTTTCCATATCTTGGGAAGGGCGAAGAGACGATAGACCATTTGTTATTACAGCATCTGGCTGGTGTTATGGGATCTTCTCCTGGCGATTTTTGGGGTGTATTGGGTGTTCCCTAAGTCGGTTTCAGAAACCCTCATCTCGTGGTGTGGCACCTGTGTGGGCAAGAGAAGGAAGAAGGCTTGGATGGCGGCGCCCCTAACATTGTTTTGGACTATTTGGCGTGAAAGAAATAACATTGCTTTTGAAAATAGGGAGTTTTCGGCTCAAAGGATGAAGGCCTTATTCCTTTGTAATTATTGGTCTGGCACAAATATGTACTTGACTAATAGGTCTGGATTACATTATTGATTTTTGACTTGGTTGGGGTGTAAGTGAGGTGGTGGGTTTCTTGTTCTCCTTGTTTCACTGAGGGTCCACCGCGCTTGGGCCTTCTTTGGGTCTTCTTTGGTTTATAAAATTGCTTTTACTCATCAAAAAAATATTATATTGGCACCTGCGGGGTGGAGCTGACCATAGTGAAGCAAAAATTATAGACCATCACATTTTAAGGAAAATGAAAATAGAAATCTACACAAGGTCAATAATGGGTTTAGCTCCTGCTCGATCTATGTATGAAATACAAGAAAAACAAATTTCCTCAGCAAAAAAAAAAAAAAAAAAAAAAAAAAAAAAAGAAAAAAAAAAGAAAAAGAAAAAGAGGAAACAAGCTTTCAATGGAAAATCAGAGTGCTATACCTATTAAAAGTCTTGAAGTGCTGCTTCTTTGCAAAAGCACCAGAAAAAAATGTCCCAAACCATCCATCCTCCACGCCTGCTTCCAACTTTGCCAACGAATTTGACATGTGGTCTACATATTCCTTAGATTGGAAGAAGGTTTTATGGAGATGGTATTGGAGTTTAATTAGTACGGCTGGGAATAAATTGAATTGGAGGGACCAATAATAGGAAGATTTCTCCACAAGCATAGTTTGGAACTTGTAGGTGGCAATGAAGGTTAATTTCCTTATCCAAGAAGCTGTTTGGAGAAATATTTTTATGCTTTATTGGCTTAGAAGGTGGGATGGGGTATATTGAATAAACGTTACATATGTGAAGGAGAAGATTTGGCTGATCACTTGCTCCTTCACTGTTCCAAAGTAAGAATCTTGTGTCAACTAGTTTTTTCTTCGTTTAGAGTGGCCTAGTTGATGCACTTCTTTGTAAGAACTCTCTTGAGTTGGCTCAACTCAGTCGTGGGGAAGAAGCAAAAGAATGCGTTGTGTCTATCTTAAATATTATAGAAAGAAAGAAATAGAAGAACTCTCAAATATGCATAATACTTGGATGAAGCAATCAAATCTTCCTCTATGCGTCTTTTTGTTTGTGCTTGAGTGTATACAAATGATCATGCCATGGCCATTATAAGCTTTGTTGATCGGTTGAGTTCCAAGTAAGAAAAGGGATGTTTTTTTGTTTTCTCTACTTCTTTGACTGGTAGTGATAATTGTAGCTGTTGCATACTTTTATATGCCCTATTTCAGGCGCTTCAAATATATGATCTTGTTTTGCCTATCAAAAAAGGTATGCTCACATGTATATTTTAGAAAAATTTCAAGGTTGCTACAAGAGCATGTCTCCAATGAGAGAGGAAACAAATATAGGGCATGATGTCTTTAAATCTTACCAAGGTCTTTCAAGAATATTTTTCAAGATGCATTTCCACCAATAACCTAATGTTAATGTAGATGATCCCTCCTATTCTCCTCAACCTCATGCCAAGGTAAGTTTCTTTCTCCTTTCAAGAAGGGATATAATCCAAACAAGACTGAATTGAGGTGATTCAACCTTATTGAGAAATAGGCACGCACTAATTTAATTACTTTGATATCTGTTATAGTATGTATCATACTTTATATATAGGTCTGTATCTCATTAGGATACTTTACTTGTAGGGTTGTAACCATTTAGGAAGAGTAGATTGACTTACCTAATATATAGTCTAACCTTCTTGTATATATATGTATGATGAATCAATGGAAAATACAAGGAATTCATTCCTCCAACTCTTCTCTTGGTTTCTACATGGTATTAGAGCCTTGGGTTCGAATAAAGTTTTATTTTTTAGGTAGTTTTGGAGTGTAAGAGAGGCGTGAGTGTTTTGAAACACATTTCGAGGAGAGTGGGATCTCAGTCGGCGAGGGCTCACCGACCCGCCGACAAGCTTGCCAAAAAAATTCGATGGCCGGAAAACATGCACGTGGAGCTCACACGCCGCCGTAGTGTTTTAGGCCAGATCCACAAGCGTTGCGCGTGTAGGGGACTGTTTTGTCTCTGGCCTCCTCCTCCGGTGTCGTTCGGCGCCAGTAGGTCCTCTTGTCCACTCGGTTTCCCTGTTTGGTACTTGGATCTATTGCTTTTGGTGGTTTTTGTGTCCGACCGCCCTCTTTACTTGGGGTTTATGTGAGATTTTTTGAGTCTCGACTTATGGAGGCACTCTTTGGTCCTGATCTACTTTCTTCGACATCCTAATGAGTGATTCAGCAGATAAGAAGCCTGTTTCGACGCCCGAAGTGGTTCCGGTGATGTCCAAAATCACGGAGGACAAATTGATTAGTCCCAATTACTTGGATTGAAGTTAATCTACCTTTACTTAAGGATTATTCGTATGACCAGTCATCTTGATAAGGATCCTCTTACTAATTATTTGAAGGAACGATGACTGGAGGATGATGCCCGTCTCTTTCTCCAAATTTGTAATTCTATTGACAGTAAAGTGCTTATCCTCATTAATCACTATGAGTTTGTTAAGGAGCTAATGGATTATTTAGAATTTGTGTATTCTGGCAAGGGAATATTTCTCGCATATTTGATGTTTGTCGAGCCTTTTATCGCTTTGAGAAACAAGATCGGTCTCTTACAGAATTTTTCATGGACTATAAAAAGACATATGAGGAATTGAATGTGTTATTGCCCTTTAGTCCAAATGTTGGGTCCAGCAGGTCGGGGAGAAAGATGTCGGTAATGGGCGAACTCACTGGCCAGCCCTCCCTTTTGAGTATGATTTTGTTAAGGCGTAGATTTTATCCAGCCTTGCAATATCATCTTTCTTAGAAACGTTCGGGATACTCACTTACGGAAATATCTCGCCTCCTCCATATGCCCCGGATGACGGTGCTCTCATTGGATTTGGCTGTGTGGTGAGTTAGGAAGTACATTATAGAATCGGTGGATTTGGGGTAACACTAGAGGGCCTAGCTTTTCATAATGAAAATGAAAAGCCTTCTTTTTTTTCGAAGAAGGTATGTCGACTTGATGGTAATGTAAGAAAGATGACACGACCCTTAATTACTATTAATCAGTTTGATAACAAGAACGCATCCCGGGAATCGAGACGATACTATGTTATTCCCTCTGTTTGTATTAGCCCTATTTACTTTGTATTTGTGGCCGGTTTCAAAACACCTCGAGACACTTTGCTAATCATTACGGATAGCAGCTTGCATCACTCTATATTCTACTAGCAATTTGCAGCCTGAGTTAGCCGATGCTTATTCCAGTCGTAATTGCTTCTTCTCGGGAAAAGTTCCGCATTAGTAGGCCTTCTACCTCACGGCATTGCTCGTCAGACTTAAGCCCGTGCGGAAAATTCCCCCTTCTTGCCTCGTAGAGTCTGGGTAGTGTCTTAGTCGGTGGTGATCATCCTCTCGGACCCGTACGATCATGTAGTAAGCTATTGCCTCACCCGGCTAATGTCGGTGTGACCTCTGGGTGGATTCTTCCTTTTGCTCCTCGACTACGGGGTATTAGCGGCCGTTTCATTTGTTGTTCCCTCGAAGCGAGGTTCTTGCAGCGTTACTCACGATCCGCCCTT
>JAEQBH010000459.1:260000-312752 GCA_016808115.1 Tetrastigma voinierianum
ATTATTCATTCAATGGAAGCTATTGCTGAGAATATTCCTCCGCATAAAAGTCGAATATGGTTCTTATGGGGTTTAAATAAACATGTGCCAATTACAAAAATACCTTTATTAGGTACACTCTCTTGCGGGTATTCCGCCTGAAGTTTGTTTTCGTCCAAAGATGAAATTTTAATGATAGTTGGTCAGATTCACCTATTTTTGCAATAATAGCTTGTTTAACTAGATTAACGCATTTTATGTTTCAGATCTATTACTTACATTTGAAGCGGTATTTAAACGCTCATTGTAAAAATTACAAAGGGAAAAAGAGCTGTTTCATTCAATATCTCATTGAAAAGAAGGTCCAAAAACAAAGAAAAATTGCGATTAACTCTATTAACAACGAATAATGAAAATGAAAGCCTCTTTTTTCGAAGAAGGTATGTCGACTGATGGTAATGTAAGAAAGATGACATCATCTCTTAATTACTATTAATCGCTTTGATAACAAGAACACTTTTTGTATCCCCAGAATCGTGATACTATGTTATTCCCTCCGTTTGTATTAGCTCTATTTACCGCTGTAAGCTCGACATGTGATACGAGATCGTAAAAAGTCGTAGAATCGAATCGTAGATTTCCTCGTCGCCATATAGCCTCCCTCTAACGTGACATCCGATCATGCGCTCGCCTTCCGCAGATGAACTCACCAAGTTTCACTAGACTGTGAATCAATAAGCTCCATTCATCTCGATTACAACTATCAAGCTGAGTCGTGCAACTCCAAACACATGCCTTGTCTCTTCTTCGTCCTCCGAATGGGTCATTGATTATGGAGCCATATATCACATGGCATGTAATTCTAGCCTATTTTCTACCTTTCAGTCACAACCTTCCACTTCCATTGTCACTTTGGCAGATGGATCACAGTCCTGTGTTCTTGGTGGATGCACCATTTTTCCCACTCGCTCTATTCCCCTATCATCTGTCTTGAGTTTACCTGATTTTTCTTTTAATTTGGTATATGTGAGCAAACTAACTCGAGCCCTTAAGTGTTGTGTCTCATTCTTTCCTGATTTTTGTCTCTTCTAGGATCTTATGACGAAACAAATTATCGGTAGAGGGTCTCTACATTCTTGATCTTGCGATACCGAGACCTATTGCATGTTCTGGGGGTATAACACCATTTGAGACTCATTGCAAATTAGGCCATCCCTCTCTTCCCCTATTAAAGAAATTGTGTCCTCAGTTTTTGAACTTGTCCTTAGATTGTGAGTCTTGTCAGGAAACATCATTGTCTTAGTTCTCGTCCTAGAGTCAATAAACGAGCTAGTGCTCCATTTGCGTTAATCCATTCGGATGTGTGGGGTTCATGTCCAATTGTGTTCCCAACCGAGTTACAATATTTTGTTACTTTTATCGATGATTATTTGCGAACAACTTGGTTATATTTAATGAAAAACCGTCAGCCATTTTCACTTTCGCTCACAAATTCACCTCGCCATGTTTCGTTTAAAATATGAGAAGTGATAATGCCAGCAATATTTGTCTCAATAATTTAAATATTCATGTTTCAAAATGACATCCTTCATCGTACATCTGTGTCGATACTCCTTAGAATCTGAAATTGCCGAAAATAAAATAGATACCTTCTTGAAACCGCTTCTAAGCTCATTGTTTAAATGCAAGTGCTTACATTTTGAGCGATGCTGCTCTTACCGACTTGTTTTTTAATTAATTAGGATGCCTCCTCTCTGTCTCAATCAATAATTCGCCCAAATCCTCTTTCCCCATAAATCTTTGTTTCCATTGAGCCTCGAGTATTTGAATGTACTTGTTTTGTTCGGGATATTTGTCCGTATGTGTCTAAACTCGATCTTAAGTCATTGAATTGTATCTTCCTTGGTTACTCTCGAGTTCAGAAGGGGTGTAGGTGTTATTGTTCTAGTCTTCGCAAGTACCTGGTTTCTGCTGATGTCACATTTCTTGAGAATATTTCTTTTTCTCAAGACTCGATCCTCACTAGTCAAGGGGAGAATGATGATTTACTTGTTTATACTCTTGCCTCGCCAACTCTTGCTTATGTTCCTCCTCTGACAAAGCCTCTTATCACTCAAGTTTACGCTCGGCGCCAACACCCACTAGTCTCGAGCCCTCTACCAACCGCTTTGACATCGGATCCAGTTTTCAGTGATGATCTTCCTATTGCTCTCTGTAAAGGTAAACATCAGTGTATTCATCCAATTTCCTTCTTTTGCTTTTAAACCATTTGTCATCTCATTCTTGTCATTTATTACATCCTCGACTTATTTCTTGCCTAACAGTATTTCAAGCCTAGCTTACCTGCTCAAGGTGAAGGATAGAGGAGATGGATGTTTGACTAACAATGTGATATCAGACTTCGTATGTTTACCATTGAAGAAAGCCATTGTTCGCAATGAGCGTTACTTACGGCGTTAATCTCGATTTATCGATATTAGTTGAAGGGGCCCGCCTATGTTGCTAAAGGATATGCCTGCACTCTATGGGGTGGGCTGTGGATTATTCTCGATACCTTCTCCCCGGCTGTCAAGTTGACTCTATATTCGGGTCGCTTATACTGGCAACACCATGGTCAGACCTTCACAAACTTGATAATAAAAATGCCTTTCTACATGGGGATCTTGTAGAAGAAGTTTATATACAACTCCGTTTGTTGCTCGTGGGGAGATTGCAGAGTTTATTGCCTCAAAAATCATTATATGGCTTAAAACAGAGTCCACATGCATGGTTTGGCAAATTCAGAGAAGTGATTGAGAAATTTGGCATGTCGATGAGCAAATTTGATCATTCTATCTTTTACAGAAATTCTCAAGCAGGTATCATTTTGTTAGTTGTGTATGTTGATGATCTTATCATTACTAGGAATGATATGACAAGTATATTTTCACTCAAGTCCTGTCTTCATGGCTAATTCCAGACAAACGATTTAGGGATGCTAAAATACTTTTTGGGTGTTGAAGTTATGAGGAGTAAACGTGGAATCTTCTTATCTAAAAGGAAATATGTGCTGGATCTATTGTTTGAAACATGAAAATTGGCAGCAAAGCCATGTTAGGCTCTTATGGCACAAAACCTACATCTTACTAGAGAAGGTGAATTGTTTGAAGACCCTGAGAGATATAGAAGGGTGGTTGGGAAATTGAACTACCTTAAAGTAACATGCCTTGATATTGCATACTCTTTTAGTGTTGTAAGCCAATATATGTCTTCTCTAACAGTTGATCATTGGGTTGTTGTAGAACAGATTCCATGTTACTTGTAAGGAGCCTTGGGACGTGGTACTTTATACAGTAATCATGTGCATAATAGACTTGAGTGTTTCACGGATGTTGATTGGGCAGGATCTCAGGAGGACATGAGGTTCTTGTCGGGTTACTGTGTGTTTTTTGGAGGGAATCTAGTCTTATGGAAGAGTAAGAAATTGAGTGTTGTATCTCGATCTAGTGCATATTCTGAATATAGAGTAATGACACAGTCTGTGTGCGAGATTATGTGGCTTCATTAACTTTTGGTGGAAGTCGGTATTAAAGCCTCAGTCCTAGCAAAGCTCTAGTGTGACAACCAGGTTGCCCTTCATATTGCATATAATTTTGTTTTCCATGAACGAACTAAACACATAGAAATAGATTGCAATTTCTTTCGTGAGAAAATACAACTCGGTTTGAATTCTACAGGATACGTGAAGATCGGGAACAAAGAGTGATATTCCTTCTCACAAAGGCCCTAAGTAGAGACCGGGTTAGTTACCTATGTAACAAGTTGGGCATGATTAACATCTATTCTCCAACTTGAGGGGGAGTGTTATAGTATGTATCATACTTTACATATAGGTTTGTATCTCATTAGGATACTTTACTTGTGGGGTTGTAACTACTTAGGAAGAGTAGATTGACTTACCTAATGTATAGTCTAACCTTCTTGTACATATATGTATGATGAATCAATGGAAAATACGAGGAATTCATTCCTCCAACTCTTCTCCTCTTGGTTTCTATAATATCTTTCCAACATCTTTTACTCTAGGCTTAACACCAAAGGGTTGCCCAAGATAAGTTAAAGGCTCCTCATTTCCTAGATTTGAAGCTAACCTATTGAGACATTCCCCTAAGGGGTACTGTCCTTGAAGTTAATCTTGAGCTGAGGGATTATGCTAGGGCTATGATGATATATCTATGGTTTTTGACAAAATCTTTAAAGTCAAAGAGAAGAAATTGGATATTTTGACACTTCTGTTGCATAGATGAAATCGTTAAGCATTCTACTAGTCTCTCTCATTAGCTCTCCAACCTTTTCCTTATTAGGATATATGATAGTAGTTGGGCAATGCTAATGGAGATAGCCACACAGAGATGATGGGTACATAGGGAGATCAATGGTTGTTTAATGCATGTGTTATTTTACAGAGGCTATGTTGTTTTATATGTATTAGTTCATGTTAATCTTAAATGTTTCGGATGGTAAGTTACCAAATATAATTCTTTATTTTCTCTACCTGTTGCTGATGTAGTATCGGACATTTTTATGAGCCAACAAAACAGACTGCATTCATGAAGATGCAGAATTTTCCTCTTTTCTTTTTCTTCAGTCTAAAACCTTATAAATTTGATTTGAGGAATTATCAGAAAGTTAGTTGTTCTGGTTGGTTCTTGATTTTGTCCTCAAATTACCCATAGTTCATCACTAACATTTTTATCATTGTGGAAACATATCATTTTCTGCTTATATACACGTTAAAAATAATTTTTTAATTAGTTTTTTATATTTTTATTGTGTTGTTTATGATGTGTATATCTTGCTATGTTCTATGCTTTAGTTACATTGCTTGACTTGTTTTCAGTTTTTGGGCATCTAAATAATCCTGCCAACTTAACAAGGTGTCCAAGAGTTGTGGTTATTTCTTATACAATGCTTCGCCGTTTACGAAAGAGCATACTTGAACGGGAATGGGCTCTCTTAATAGTTGATGAATCTCATCATTTACGATGTTCAAAGAAAAAATCTGAACCTCAAGAGGTAAAATCCTATTTGTTTTGCAACAAACTAAAATTTACTTAAATGGGAATGTTTTTTTTTTTTGATAGGCTATCAATTAATGCGAATGTGATTATTTATTTCTTCCTCATGTTATCTATAGATAGAAGCTGTCCTTGATGTGGCGATGAAGGTTAGGCGCATAGTTCTACTATCAGGAACTCCTTCTTTGTCAAGGTTGTAAACATAGGCCTCAGAAGCAAAATGAAGTATTATCCTTCAATTCTATATCTTGGAGTGAGAACTGTTACCCTGTCAAAGAGAAAAAAGAAGCAAAAATGATTGCAAATTCATTTCTTGTAGTCATTTGTTTGTTCCTGTGTCTTCCTTTGCTCTTCCATGTTCTATTCTGGATTTATTGCTAATTTGGTTCTGATGCATCTAACATCTTACTCTGCATCTTCCTAGGTGCTCATAGGCCATATGACATTTTTCATCAGATAGACATGTTATGGTAAATTCTCTTAACACCTTAAGATCCTGTTAGGTTGATTGCCATATTTTTCTTTTACTGACATTGTTTTGTGATTTTTTTTTTTTTTTTATTTTTTTTATTTTTATTTTTTTTATTTTTAGATTTTTTTTTGTTGACCATGTTTTTTTTCATTTAGGCCTGGTTTGCTGGGGAAGGACAAATTTGAGTTTGCAAAAACTTATTGTGCTGTCAATTTTGCCGGAGGCCTCCAAGGAAAAAATTTCCTGGTAATATTTGGAGTTCTCTCCAGAGTAAAGTGTGGTTTTTCAGATGGGCATATGAATACCATTTATTCTTTCATCAGATTCTTGCTTTCCATGAATATGCTGAACACTGTCTGGTTTTTGGCTGAAAATCCAAATATTCATGGATTCGTTCACTTGAAGGTTCATTCTTAAGGTCTTATGCTAGCATTGTTGATACAATTGCTGTGTGGTGCGCCAGGAGAGCTGTTTTATCTTAATAAAAATAATGGAGTGCAGTTTCATTCATTTTCTCTATATTTTAGGCTTTTTTAACAGTTTGATTGGCACAGTTCAAAATTATTAAAGATACAACCATGGTTTCATTGCTGCAGGATTTCTCAAAGGGCATTCGTTTGGAGGAGCTGAATGTGTTACTTAAGCAAACTGTTATGGTCTGTTCTTGTTCTCTATATGCTTAATGTTATACTATCTTTATTGGTACATCATGCAATGCATTGAACTCAATAGCTTATTTGCTAATTCAATTCAATGGGCTTGAAACAGGTTTATATTTGTTGAGAGAAAAGGAATACTATAATTCTCATTGATTTACAAAGGAGGTAACATACATATTTATACTCTAATATAGCAAAAAAGAAAAACAAAGCTGTATCTAATCTAGGGAGATTTTAAGAGAGAAGGAAAAAGAATCTTAAATGGATTAGGAGACAAAACCTTAACACTCCCCCTCAAGCTGGAGCATATAGGTCAAAAACACCAAACTTGTCACATATATATTTTATCCTAGGACCTCTAAGAGATTTAGTAAAGATATCTTCTAGTTGGTCATTAGAGTTGACAAAACTAGTAGTTATGCATCTCGATGCAATCTTCTCTCTGAAAAAGTGGCAATCCACTTCGATGTGCTTGGTCCTCTCATAGAAAATTGGGTTAGATGAAATATGCAAGGCGGCTTGATTATCACATATAAGCTTTATCCGTTCATCCTTCCCAAATCTTAGCTCTCGATGGTGAGATCAAACCATATGAGTCTACATATCACAAGGCCATAGCCGACACTTAATTTCGCACTAGATCTAGCTACTATATCTTGTTTCTTCCTCTTCTAGGATATTAAGTTTCCTCCAATGAACACACAATACCTTGATGTAGAATGTTTGTCTATGGGTGAGCCTGCCCAGTCTGCATCACTATAGCCAACAATCTGGGTATGACCTTTATTCTCATACAACACCTCTTGACCTGGTGTTCCTTTGACATAACGGAGAATACGAACTGCAACATCCCAATGACTATCACTAGGTGATTGTAGGAACTGACTAACTATGCTCACAGCAGAAAAAGTCAAGTCCGAGCGACAGTGAGATACTCGCCACTCCAAGTCGTCGATATCTCCGGATCTCGGGAAGCTCCCGACTCCCGGTACAAGCTCGACATTTGATCCATAGAAGTTGGTTCAAGTGCTTTCTACAAATTTCCAACATACCACCGCTCGCCAATATATCCAAGGTATACTCGAGAAATAACCACTCCTAATTGCACGAATCACTTAATCTTAGAAAATACTCAGAGTTTCATGCCTTTGCCTAAAAGTGGTCAAGAGGTGTCGCTTGAAGCCAATACCATCCCGTCATGATCTATAATGACAATGTCATTCACATAAACAATCAAGTAAATACACTGTCCAGTAGAGGTATGATGATAAAAAACAAAATGGTTTGTGTGCTTTGAATCATGCCAAACTCTTGAACCATTGAGCTAAACCGACTAAACCAAACTCGAGGAGACTAGTTCAGACCATATAAGGAACGACGTAGTTTGCATACCAAACCAGACTCCCCCTGAGCAACAAAACCATGGTTATCATATAAAACCCCCTGGCGAGATTCAAACACAGTTGAAGACATTCGATATCCAATTGAAAAATAAGAGCTTATTAGCAACCATAGAAAGCATAAAACGAATGAGATACACCCTAGCCACTGTATAAAAGTATCATAATAGTTCGGTTTCACATTGTCGAGGCAAATTCTCGGGCAACCAAACTGGCTTTAAGCCGATCAACCCGCCATCGTCCCACCTTCACAGATAAACCCAACGACAACCAATCCGGGACTTGCCAAGAGGAGCTTGACGTTTCCATGTGCCATCGAGTAAAGAACATCTATTTCAATAATATTGCTCGCTTTTGAGCCCGGATGCAGAGAACCTCACTTCAGTGCTTTTAGGGGTGTAGACGTATTATTTAAAGTGGAAAACAACTACAAAGTCAGGTAAAGATGATGAAAAGCTGAGAAAATTATAAACAAGATGGGGGTTATGTTATAGTATGTATCATACATTAACATATTGGTTATAGTATGTATCATACGTTAAAATATCAAGGTTTCGTATCTTGTCAGATACTTTACTTATACTCTGGGCCAGAACTACTTAGGCAGAGTAGACTATCTATTAAATGGCCGAACTCTTCAGATATATATATGTATGATGACTCTAATGAAAAACACAATAAGGAATTCTTCTCCAACTCTTCTCCTCCTCTTGGTTTCTTTCATGCATTAAAGCTCAGTGTCTGACGGGAGAGTTTTCAATTGCTTTCGGGGCGCTTCGAGTGCTCAGAGAACCTGGAGGGGTGTTTTCAAACACCTATTTCGAGGGAGAGGGATCTCACCGCACGAGGAGCTGGGCCGGCCGCCGACACACCTAGCCACAAAAATTTGCGGGTCGAACCACGTGCGTGAGCCTGCCGCCCACCGGCAGCTGGTTTGCCAGATCCACGCGCCCACGCCGCATGGGAGCGGGCACCGTCCCGCCTGCCTTCTTCCAAAGGTTCGTAAGACCGATAGACTCCTCATTCACTCGTTTCCCCCGTTTGCATTTGGATTTGCCGTTTGGTGACTTTGCATCCCATAGCCCTTTGCTTAGGGTTTCTGCGAGATTTTTTGAGTCTCTAATTTCTGGAGGTACTCTCTTGCTCTGATCTACTTCCCTTGCTTTCATAATGATTGATTCAACAGATAAGAAGCCTGTTTCGGCACCCGAAGTGGTCTCGGTGATGTTCAAAATCACGGAGGACAAGTTGTTTTCATTCCAATACTGATTAGAGAACAATCCGCCTACTGGTGGAGTATTCTATGGCTAGTCACCCACGAGGACCTCCTATCATGATCTGGCTGACCGGTGTGGTCGGAGAATGATTCCCTGGCCTCTTTCTCCAAATTCATAACCTTATCATGGTAAAGTACTCACCTCATTAATCATCAGTTTGTTAAAATAACTAATTGATTATTCGAACAGTATTTGGAAAGGAAATATTTTGCATCTTCGATGTGTGTTGAGCCTTTTATCGCTCTAAGAAACAAGATCGGTTGCTTATAGAATTTTTCATGGACTATAAAAAGACATATGAGGAACTAAATGTGCTTTTATCCTTTAGGCTAGATGTTAAGGTCCAGCAAGATCAGCTGGAAAAGATGGTGGTGATGGGCTTCCTAGTCGCCCTCCCTTCTGAGTATGATTTTGTTAGGGCGTAGATTCTGAACAGCCCTGAAGTTTCTTCTTTCTAAGAAACATTTAGCCGAATACTCACGACAAATATCCCGCCGTCTTCCATTTTGCCAGATGAGCAAAGGCTCTTGTCGGGCCGAAACCGCAGGAGTTGTGAAAGCCACGCATGCAAAATAGCCGTCAGAGTAACACTCAGAGGGCCTCAATTTCGAGGGGTCGTGGTGTTATTACCGCCAAGCCCGACATGTGATACGAGACTGTAAGAAACTGCAGAATCGGAATAAGAGATTTCCATCTACCCACATAGCCTCCTCTAATGACGCATTTGCTTAGTCCTCCGAATGGGTTATTCAATTCTTCCTAGACGAACTCGCCAGGTTCCACTTGTACTAGGAATCATTGAAGTCTCCATCTATTCACATAAAATGCATCAATGAATCAGTAACTCCAAACACATGCCTCATTTCGCTCTTCGTCCCTCCGAACGGTCATTGATTCTGGAGCCACAGATCACATAACAAGTAATTCCAGTCTATTTTCTACGTTTTAGTCACAACCTTCATCTTCTACTGTCACTTTAGCAGATGGGTCACAGTCCGTGTTCTTGGTTTAGGCACCATTTTTCCCACTCCTTCTATTCCCCTATCATTTGTGTTGAGTTTACCTAATTTTTTATTTAATTTGGTATTCTGTGAGCAACTAACTCAAGCTCTTAAATGTTGTGTCTCATTCTTTTTTGATTATTGTCTTTCTAGGGTCTTATGACAAAGATATTATTTGTATGGCATGAGGACGGGGGGTCTCACATTCATTCAATACCGAGACATACGTATGTCTTGCTACTACACTCATTCAGACTCATCGCGACGGCCACCCCCTCTCGCCTTCATCGGGGCTAAATCATGTCCCTAATTTCGAGCCACGTCCTTACTGCAGTTCACGCAGCGAAACATCACACCTGCCTAGCTCCTCCTCGCCCGGGAGTCATTAAACGAGCCGTGCCCTGAGTTAGCCAATCCTGGGACGTCGGGTAAATGTCTAAACGTGGTCCCCACCGCCTCTCGCATTTTACATTCGTCAGACGCATTATTTCATACCAACTCTTTGCTTATATTTAATGAAAAATCATTCGAGTTATTTTTCACTTTCGTGTTTTTCAGGTTGAATTGGCACTGTGCCTCATGCTTATGTTCAAATGAGAAGTGATAATGTCAAAGAATATATGTCCGAACAATTTCAAATTTCACAAGCTCATAATAGCATCCTTCATCGATGATTCTGGTGGTTGATACCCTAAGAATGGAGTCGTTGGAAGAAAATAGTCACCGCCTTGAAACCGCCGTTTATTATTTCAAAATGCACGCGTCAGCATTTCCTCGTCATGTCAAGCTTTCCATCGGGCTATTTTTCTGACACCAACGCCTTCCGCTTCAGATCGGGCTAATTCGCTTTCAAAACCCCTCTTCCCCTGGGGTTTTTCCTGTGTGTTCGGGTGTACTTGTTTTGTCTCGGGGATGTTCGTTTCGCACGATCTAAATCTCGACCATAAATTATCAAGGTATCTCTGGTTTTCTCGAGCCTGTAATCTAAGAGTACGTTAAGTATCATTCTAGTCTCTCACAGTACCCGGTTTCTTTTGGCCGATGTGACCTTTTCTTAGAATATCTCTTTTTCCCACAACCAATCCACACTAGTCAAAAAGTGTGATGATGAGATTTGCTCGTTTATACTCTTCGCCTGGCCAAGGGCTTCTAGCTTCCTGCTCCACCTCCTCGACAAAGCCTCCTATCACTCAGGTCTATACTTAACGCCTACATTCCTCGCCTCGAGCCCCACTGCCACATCAATCCAATTCTAGTACACCTTCCTATTGTTTCAAAGGTTTTGTCGCGCAAGGTACTTATCCAATCTCCTCCTTTTTCTCTTATAACCATTCACATCCGATTCTGTCATTTATCGTGATTCGACTCTATTTCATTGCCTAATGTTTCTAAAACCCCAAAACAACTGTCAAGGTATATGATAGAGAGATGGATGCCTTGGATCGATAATGGGTACTGATGCGCTATCAATGGGAAGAAAGTTTACCGCTGCCAACGGGTGTTCTAGTGAAGCGTTAATCCCGATGGATCAATTGCTGCATCAGTTCCCGCCTGGCTGCTTAAAGGATATGCCTAGACCTATGGGGTGGATTATTCTGATACTTTTTCTCCGATTTCTGCCGACCCTATCTCGACCGCTTATACCCCAAGAGCCACTCATGGCTTCTGACCTCCATCAATTTGATATTAAAAATGCCTTCACTGGGATCTGCAGAAGAGGTTTATGAGTAACCTCCCTGGTTTGTTACCTGTGAGAGATCGGGTAGAGCTCGTCGCCTCCGAAATCATTATTTGGCCTAAAAACACAGCCCCGTGTGTGGCTCGACAAATTCGGTGAAGTGGGATTGGTAAATTAAAGGCATGCAAGAGAAAATATGATCACATGTTCCTGGCAGTAACTCTGAAGCAAGTATCATTTTGTTAGTTATGTATATTGATGATATTATCATTACTTGGGATGATATGGCAGGTATATCTTTACTCAAGTCCTTTCTTCATGGCCAATTTCAATAATAAAAGCGATTTACATGCTAAAATACTTAGTGTCGAGGCTATGAGGAGCAAAACTGAAATCTTTTATCTCAAAGGAATTATAAAATGATCTATTGTTTGAACAGAAAACTGGGCAAAGAAAAGCCATGCTGCTGTCACACGCCTAATTTTCAAATTTCGCATGTATGCCTGTACTCCGTGCCAAATTGAGCCTTTCACAGCCAATCTCCTAACATAGGATTGTCCTCGACCTTTTATAGTCACTCCATCAATGCCGAACGCCTGTCTCCTAGTTCCAAACCAGCTTCGGCATCGTTTTATCTCTCATTAACCGATCGTCCCTGCACCTCACGGTGCCCATCCCGCACTCATCATTGACTCGCGCACCACTCTATAACACGTGCCCCAGGCCCGCACGACTCCCCAAGTACGATTCCCACGGCTGCCGAGCAAACTCTTCTCGTAGACCGCCTCAAGGGTCCCTCTCATTAGTCCTCTACGTGTCTGCGCAGTCTCTAAGGCCCCCGCACGCCGCCGTGCATTACGCCACTCGACCACCCTGGCATGCCTCCATTTAAGTTCCAAGCATAAGCCCACGCTTAGGCCTCTGTGCCCATGCGCCGCTCATACGTTATAATCGGTCGAGGCTCATACCAAGGCATGATGCCTCCCACATGATCCAACCATGAGATGCACTAATTGCTTCTAGTGCATGGCTCAGACGCCTATAACTAAGGCCCTCCTCGTCACTCTCATCCTTGCTGTCCATGTCTAGCCGAAGGTAGGAACTCCTCTGTTCTAGTTCTCTCGCCCCTCGCTAATCCCATCCGTCCGCTCGGGACATCGCCTCGGTCCCACGACATTCAAAACTGATCTCTGACGCCGCCTCAGCTGCCCTTTCTACAGAACTCGCGCCTTCTTCATGCCAATGTGCTAATTGGTTTCACTTCGCCATGGGTCACAGAGAGCCGCCTTCAACTCCTCGACTAGTTTGCGGCTGTGGTAGCCAACACCCCCTTCATAGTGTCCTCGACACAGATAAGCTCAACTCGCTCCCTTTCCAAGCATCTCGTCTGCTCTAAGTCGCCTGCCCGGGCATACCCACGTGCTCACCCCTCGAGCCCAAAACCACTATCAAGGCTACCGTCGACACCATAGTCCTAATATACTTCATCACGCATAACCTGGGCGAAGACATTCTCTTTCCTCGGCTCATTCGATTGTTCGCTCTTGCCAAACCGCATATGTAAACACTGGTTCTTATGGCACAAAGTCATAATCTACTAGAGAAGGCGACTATTTGAAGACCTGAGATATGTAAGATTTGTCGAGAAGTCGAACTACTCCACAAGAACATCGAGCATACTTTGTTAGTTTCGTAAGCCAATACATGTCTTCTCCCAAAGAATTTGACTATCAAGGCAACCAGAGAACAAATTTATGTTACTTGAAAGTGATTCAGACGTAGTATTTTATACTCAGAATCACGGGTATAATGTGACTCGAGTGTTTCACGATGCGTGATTGAAAGCAGGATCTAAGGAAGATAGAAGGATTACTCTTGTGTTATCAGGTGTTTTTGGCTGAGGGAATCTAGTTTGAAGAGTAAGAAACAGAAGCGCGAGCCGATCTAAGCAAGTAATCCGAGGATAGAGCAATGACATAGTCTCGCATGCGTAGATTATGCGGGCTCCATCAAACTTTTTGAGGAAGTCATATTAAAAACCTCGGCCCAAGAAAGCTGTGTGACAACCAAAGGTTCCTTCATTGCCTCTAATCCTCGTTTCCATGAACGAATCAAACAATAGAGATAGATTTGACATTGTCAGAGAAAATACCAAATCGGTTTGATTTTCATGTGGATATGTAACATCGAGAACAATTAGGTGGATATCTTCATAAAAGCTCTAAGTGGAGATCTAAGTTACATTTATGTAACAAGTCGACATTGATTAAATACTATGCTTCAACTGTGGGAGCATATGATATCACATGCTAAGATATTGGTTATAGTTTGTATCTTATTAGGATACTTTACTTATGTTGTAAACCATTTAGTAGAGTCGATCATCTTACCTAAATGTATAACCTAATCTTCAGATATGTATGCTGACGACTTAATGAAAAATACACAAGGAATTCTTTCCTCCAACTCACCTCTCGGGTTTCTACAGTTAGCTAGAGGTGCACCTTCCAAATGACACATAGATCATCCGATGGTCGCACCTGAGAGCGTAAGATTTTGATGGCATAAGATGATTCAACAAGAGGCCCTGTAAGAGGACGAGGACGGCGAGTATAAGCCCCGGGTTTGCCGAGCTCACAACATTCAGAGGGTGAAGGGAAATCTTGAGATGGTCAGACAAAAGGAATAGATAAGACATTTGAAACAGGAGGATGCACTGCAGAGAAGAAGGAGGAATCCTTAAAGAAAGTGACATCACCAGAGATAAAGTAGCGATTAATGTCGGGAGAATAACATTGATAACCCCTCTGAAGGCAAGAATAACCCAAGAAGACACTTTGTAGCTTTGATTGAGAGTTTGTCCGTCCTAGGAATGAGAGTACGAACAAAACAAACACAACCAAAGACACGAGGAGGGAGACAAAAGAGAGGTTGATTAGGTAGTAAGACAAAATGAGAGATCTGATCATGCAAAACAAAGTTTGACACACGATTAATTAAATAACATGCAACTAAGATAACATTCCTCAAAAACGTTGAGAAAACTTATGATGGAGGAGGAGAGTACGAGCTGTCTCAACTAAATGACGATTCTTATGCTCAGCCCCTTCATTATGTTGAGGAGTGTAAGCACAAGATGATTGGTGAAGAAACCTAGGGGAAGACATAAACGAAGAGAATGACATAGAGAAATATTCCTTTGCATTATTACTTAAAAATACGAATAAGTATTGAGACTGAAAAGTAATTTCAGCATGAAATTTTTGAAAGATAGAAAGTAATCCAGCTCGAGTTTTCATTAAAAATAACCAAGTACATCGAGAATAATCGTCTATAAAAGTAACTGTGAAATGAGAGAACAAAAGAATGTTTTTCTTCATTGAATGAGTGAGTTACATAGTATAGAGACACCTATATATATACAAAATAATGGAAAAAAAGGAAACAAAATAAAGTTTAAAAGGAAGAAGGATAATGTTAAAAAAAGGTAGGAGATAGACCAAAGAATATTTAGGGAATATTATTTGATTCCTCACTCCCTCGTCGGGAGTATGGGATAGTCAAATACACCAATTGCTACAAAATATACTTAATTCGACCTTGAGAGAGGTGAACACGCCCGCGCCTGGTCACCGAGTTGGCAAAACTAGTAGTCATGCATTCTGACGCGATCTTCTCTCTGATGACGTGACAATCCACTTCAATATGCTTGGTCCTCTCATGAAGACCGGATTGGATGCGATGTGGAGAGCAGCTTGATTATCATATATTAGCTTCATTTGTTCATCTTTCTCAAATCTTAGCTCTTGAAGAAGATGTCTTAGCCATACGAGCTCACATGTCACCAAAGCCATACTAGTATCTCTACTTAGCACTTGATCCGCTACAAATATCTCGCTTCTTACTCTTCCGTAGATACTGTGCTTTCACCAATAAATACACAATACCCAGAAGTGGAGCGTCTATTTGCAGGTGAACTTGCCTGGTCTGTATCATAATATCCGACAATCTAGGTATGATCTATTTTTTCATATAACACCCCTTGGCTTGGTGTTCCCTTAATATAACGGAGAATACGAATCACGACATTCCAATGACTATCATATGGTGATTGCAAGAACTGGCTAACAACACTCACCGGAAAGGAAATGTCTGGTCGAGTGATGGTGAGATAGTTTGTTTTCCATTGTGTCGTCTATATCTCCTCGATCACGAGTACTTCCCGTTACGGTGCAAGTCGACATTCTATCTATGTGAGTATCTATAGGTTTGTAATCTAGCATACCTGTCTCTTCTAATATTTCCAAGGCATACTTTCTTTGATTCATAACCACACCAGATTTAGATTGAGCTATCTCAATCCCCAGAAGATACTTGAGTTTCTCCAAGTCCTTAGTCTGAAAGTGGCTGAAGAGATGTTGTTTTAGCCTTCGAATACCATCCTGATCATTGCCCATGATAACAATGTCATCCATATAAACAATCAAATAAATGCATTGCCTTGAACTCGTATGATGATAGAAAACCGAGTGATATATTGTACTCCGAGTCATACCAAACTCATGAACCATAGAACTAAATCGCCAAACTTAAGCTCAGGACTGCCAGTTATATAAATGAGCGGCAGCCTCCAGATAATTAATCCAGATCAGCAACAAACTCAGGTGGTTGCTCCATATAGACCTCCTTTGCCAGGTTGCCATGTAAGAAGGCATTTTTGATGTCCAATTGATACAAAGGCCAAGATTGCATAGCAGTCATTGATAGGAGAAGACAGACAGAGGCAATCTTGGCAACAGGGGAAAAGGTATCATAGTAGTCAGGAACCATAGACTGAAAATTTCTTGCAACTAATCGAGTTTAAGACTATCCACTGACTCATCGTGGCAATCTTCATCAGTGATACACCAACGACATCCAATGTGTGTTTTAATACAGATAAAGTAATCGTGTTCCAAGTGCTCTAGAATGTAGAAAGCAAGAATTTCAACTATAGCCTGCTTCCAAACTGGATGGATAGAGCCTCATCCACAGCCAGGAACATAACAAAAGACAAGGTGGAAACAAATGCACTATGTCGAGGCGATGCACCATGATATTGAAATATAAAATATGACAACGATGATAACGAGCTACCTTTCAGTCATACCAGAATGATCTACAGAGATTACACATCTGTGTCAAGAGGAGCGAACATGACAAGAAAGAACTGGTGTCCGCGGTTGGTTACCAAAGATTCATAACCACTATCCATGGAGTGAATTCAATACTACGAAACATCTGGTATCACACGCAACAAGAGACGGATTAAAATCGTGGAGGCGGTCGATTCCAGAACATCAAACAGTCAAACAAACAAACATACTCGGCAACAAATATCATACCATCGTGGAGAGCAAAGAATGATGCCAACTCGCCAGTTTTAATAAATCGGGGAGGGAAATTAATACACTCTGTCATCGTGAAGTGGTTGTCTTGTTCATGAGTAAGAATATAGACAAAACAAACACAACCAAAGACATGAGGGGGAAGACAGAAGCGAGGTTGGTTTGGAAAAAGGATGGAATGAGAGATTTTATCATGTAAGACGGATGGCGGCATATGATTGATCAAATAACAAGCGACTAAGGTAGCATCCCCCAAAAACGTTGAGGAACCTTATGATAGAGTTGGAGAGTGCGAGCGGTTTCAACTAATTGACGATTCTTGCACTCAGCCACTCCATTCCGCTGAGGAGTGGAAGCGCAAGAGGACTGAAGAAGAATCCCATGCGATGACAAAAAAGATGAGAATGGTCTAGAAAGATCTTCCTTGACATTATTACTTCATAGGATACAAATTGAAGTATTAAATTGAGTTTGAACTTCAGCATGAAACTTTTGGAAAATAGAGAATAACTCAACTCGAGTTTTCATTAAAAATAGCCAAGTACAACGAGAATAATCTTCTATAAAAGTAACAATGTACTGGAACCCCAAGGTAAACTCAGTCCGTGAAGGACCCCAAACATCAGTGTGGACAAGATCGAAAGGAGACTTTGTTCGTTGATCTAGGCGCTTGGGGAATGGCCCGAATGGGACACGAGTATGTTTTCCTAACTGACATGACTCACACTCAATTGAGGACAAACTAGAAAAACATGGAACCATTACTCGAAACTTGGAAATATTCGGATGACCAAGGCGACTATGAATAAGGAGAGAAGTATCCATGGAAGTGCAAGCAAG
The DNA here is from genome assembly GCA_016808115.1 of Tetrastigma voinierianum. Lineage (NCBI taxonomy): Eukaryota > Viridiplantae > Streptophyta > Magnoliopsida > Vitales > Vitaceae > Tetrastigma > Tetrastigma voinierianum. The sequence goes on from JAEQBH010000459.1 coordinate 277,751, forward strand.
GAAGATGGTGAGCCGAGATGAAAGAGGCCCTAAAACTCACATCCTATGACAATCGTCCTCCTCGTACTCTGGTCTTGCAATGTGACAGAATTATCAGAAAAGGTAATCAAACAATTAAGGTTATGAGTCAATTTACAAATAGAAATCAAATTTAAAGAAGAATCAGGAACATAAAGGACAAAATTAAGGGGTATGGAAGGAAGAGGACATGTCGAACCAATTCATTTAGCCATGGTTTGAGATCCATTAGCTAAAGTAATATGGGTAAAGGTGATGTGATAGTATGAGCATCTCCAACCCACTCTCTATTTCTTCTCTTTTAGCTACTTTAGCTAGCCAAACACAAAAAATTCTCTCAAACCCACTCTCTATCCCACTCTCTATCCCACTCTCTATTTCCTAGTTTACCCTAATGGCTCATCAAATGTGGAGAGCCATTTGAGCTATCTAAATTCTCTCTCTACCTTTTTTTTTCTCTATCTCTCTCTATATAAGCCACTTTTTAAATTATCGGGTTAAAAATAGAGTGGTTGGAGTGTATTTTAAAAAGTTGCTAGCTAAAGTAGTGAATTTAATATTTAAATATATTTTGAGTAACTATTTTGTTAAGTGTGGTTGGAGATGCTCTAAGAGAAGAAAAAAGTTTCTTATTACTAGAAATATGATCAAAGTCTCCTGAATCAAGAATCTAGGGTCCATATGAATGTGAAAGGCAAATGGGAGGTATTACCTGCCTGGCACAGACAAAATGGATACGATTTGACTCCATTCGAAAGGGGCGGAGGTACTCCCCTTATACTCATTGGCTTAAGAATAATTTCTGAGGTGTGGATGAGCTCCTCAAGTGTACCATGAGACTTAGAAATCAACAGAAAATTGACTGAATTAGCAAACTAGTACTTCCAAAGAAGAATAAACAACTCCCCAAGGGCTTGAATGCGTAGTGTGAGTTGGAAAACACAAAAGGGAGAAGATTCAGTGACTGAAAAGCCTTAAAAACAGTTGTCGGAGAGAAAAATAGGAACAAATGGCATTTTCCAGCACCAAAGTGGAGAAACAAGTGATGCGGAGAAAGATCGGGCTAATCGACGAGTCGCGAAGAAAGCATCGTCAGCCGAGCGGGTCTTACTCACGCCACGCATTACTGCGGGAGATGCCATCGTGAGAGAATGACGTGGCGGCACGCCGCTGACCTTCTCGATAGTCGGTTGTCACGAGGATAGATCAAGCCTCGTGATCCTGATGGTGGTCGCCTAATCGTGAAATGGTGATAGTCGCCGAAATGTTTGGTTCACAATTTTTCAATTGCGACAAGGTGTTTTGACAACGTCAAAGAGTTTTGATGCTTTCTACGATGAAGGTGGAGTTGCCAAAAAGAGATCCAACAACTAGATAGGTTGTCGGAATTGAAGACACGACAAAACCCTAGCCCGAACCTTTCATGGCTCTGATACCATGAGAAATGAGAAAAGAAAAGAATGCTTTTCTTTATTAAATGAGTGAGTTACATAGTATAGAGACACCTATATATATACAAAATAATGAAACAAAAAGGAAACAAAATAAAGTGTAAAAGGAAGGAGGATAATGTACAAAAAAGGTTGGAGATAAATCAAAGAATATATAGGGAATCTTCTTTGATTCTCAACAGTAGCAAAGTAACAAAATCCTAAAGTAGATGTAGTTAGAGTGGATCCCAACATTAGTGTGGACAAACTCGGCGAGACTTTGTCATAGGATCTAAATGCTTGGGAACGGTCCGTACTCCTAAGCCGACATGACTCACACTGCCGGGCGATAAATTAGAAAATGAGGAAACCAACTTTCAAACTCGAGAGGCTCAATGACTGAGAGAATTGTGGAGGAGGAGAGGAGCTTCCGTGGAAGTGCAAACAGTGGAACAAAGAGGCGAGCTGAGGTGAAAGAGGCCTTATGACTCTCGGTCTCTATGCCGATCGCCTTCCCGTACACCTGGCCCCGCATAAGCCATGAGGGTTTGCGGTGAAAAGTACACAATGAAGGTCTGAGTTAACTTACTAATGGAAATAAGATTAAAAGGAAAATCAGAACGTAGAAGCACAAAGATAAGAGGCAAGGAAGTGGAGGGAGACAAGTTTAGCATGCTCTCTTTAGCTATGGTTTGAGAAATCCATTAGCTAAGGTAATAGGGTAAAGGAGGCGAAAGGTAAGAGAAGAAAAATGTCTTTATTACCGTAGATATGGGATAAGAAAGCCCAAGATCAAGGATCCAAGGTGCAAATGAATGTGTAAGGCAAACAGAGACATTACTGCCTAGGGCAAATGTATAATGCAGGAAGATTTGGTCGCTGAGCGAGACGAAGGTACTTCTCATATTCACCGGGTGTAAGAATGATTCCTGAGGTGTGGATGAGCTCCCCGAGACATGACTCGAACTTGCTTAATGATTAGAAGATTGAGCCAAATGAGCAATACGAGGAGGTCGACCATGTAACCGATAGCATCGATCACGGGTGTGTCTAAGCCTATGACAGTATGTGCATTGAGGGCGTTGTCCTCTACCTCGGTTGCTACCGCGTCCACCTCTGGAATCACTTCAAGAATGAGACTAAGAAACCATCATAGAAGTGTCCGGTGTAATCTCAGATCGCATGAACTGAGTGGTAGTGGAGGTATGGCAAGGTAACTGAGCAAGTGCCTCATCAAAGTTTGGAATAACTGCTCTAGTGAGTATCTGTTCTCGGATGTTCTCAAATCTCACCGAGGTTATTAAGAATGATCATAATGACTTCCAATCGATCTTTGATCATCAGGAAGTCTTAGCATTAATAGATTTGACAAGATAGATACATGTTCATCCTATAAGGCATATTCGCCCACCATAAGAAATATATCTCAATACCGGTCGTTTAAATTAGTACGGAGGATATTACCTTAGCAGACGTCAATTATCATTAAGTGTACAATTTTTCACTTGATTCCAAAGAGGTAGGAAGTTTTATAGACTCAATATTATATAAAGTCTTGACATCAATAGATTCGCTTCGAGGATATCGCGATAGTAAAAGAATCGCTTTTTCGCCATCGAGGACATCGATCTTCTAGATATTTCAGGTCCGCAGTAGTAAGATGATCCTTACAACCAATACCAATAAACCATAGGTCCATAGAATCCGCCCATGATTCATAATTTTCACTTCCCTTGAGTTTATCCAAGGTAATCGTAGGAGTTCCAGATACAAAGGAATTACAAGTCTAACCTTTCGTAGCCATAGAGATATCTTTCTCGGCCATAGATACGTCTTTTCAAACCCATGTAGATGTGAGAAATTAGTGTAGAGTCACATAATTAATGGAATCGTAAGATTTTTGTAAGGAACAAAACAACTCTAGATGGTGAGAAGAGCTTCAGAGGTGTTAGACTTAGAAGAAAAATCAAGAAGAAGCTGAAAGTATACGCCGTCGAAGAGAAAAATGGACAAAAGAGGGTGATGCGTGTCGATTAGAAAACCGTGTACATAGGCTTTCGTAGATCGCGACATGCAACTCGTGATGAAACTGACCACTGGAGTAGGAAGCACGCTACCAATGCTGGGCCGGGCACGCGGAGGATGCGGGCGGAGGAGAGATTCAGAGTGGCGTAAAGGGACACTCGTTGCCGAGATTCTTCCATCTAGTAGGAGAGCGTGCCCGACGATCCCGCGGAGCGTTCACACTGGAGTCGTCACGAAAAAGTTATCGATGATGTGTCGTTTCCGATGGTGGTCGTGGCTCTCAGAGGCTTTGTGACAATCAGAATGCAACCGGCGGGACACGCTTGTTGGATGGTCACGTAATTAACCACCCAAACCCTAACCCTAATATTACCAAACTCTTCTATGACTCTGATACCATGTTGAGAGAAAAAGAATACTATAATTCTCATTAATTTATAAAGGAGGTAACATACATATTTACACCTAAAGAGCTGTGGCAAAAAGTTAGAGAGAAAAAAATCCTAAATGGATTAGGAGACTAAACCTTAACAAAATAGGCATTCATATTAATTGGATCACAAACCATTATGTTATGTTTGTCGACAAAGCTAGGGTCCTATGACCACAAGTAACCTTGCTAATAATGAAAAATTATTATTTTAAATGTGAATGGCAATTTTTATGAAACAATACATCAAACATTTTTATAGTTTCATTATCAAATATTTAAAAGCAATGACGTATTAGAAAACTAAATTAGGTATTCCTGCTAATTAGGGGAATACTAGGAAGTATGTCCAAGAATGGGCATTATAGTCCATAGTTCACATCCCTTCACTAATGAGACCTTTTCGAGTAGTGTAAAAGCAGATTAAAGAATTAGAGGAATGAATTCCTCGTGTTTCTCATTGATCCATTGTGAACATATATATACAAAAGTCAATCTAACCTTCCTAATAGATTACAACTATATAGGACAAGTTTCCTAATAGATTATAACTGTATATGTAAAGTAGATATATGCTATAACACTTCCCCTCAAGTTGGAGCATATATATTAATCATGCCCAACTTGTTATATAGATAACTAATCCGGTCCCCATTTAGAGCCTTTGTGAAGATATTACCCAATTGTTCTTTAGTCTTCACATATCTTGTAGAAATAAAGCCAAGTTGTATTTCTCACGAACGAAATGATAGTCCATCTTAAAATGCTTAGTTCGCTCATGGAATATTGACATGTAATGAGTGGCACCGTTGTCAAACTAGAGCCTTGTTGTGACGCTGCCTTAACGCGATTTCTAATGTCAGAATGCTCCACATAATCTCACGCGGATCGCGGTCACCGCTTTATATTCGCACTCGCACTAGATCGAGACAACTCTCGCTTCTCGCTTCTTCCATGAGATTAGATTCCTTATAACAAAGACACAGTAACCTATAGTGGACCTCCTGTCCTCCTTAGATTCTGCCCAATCAACATCCAATAAACACTGCCATTACGCCCATGACATCGTAGATAAATACCACGCCCTCGCTCATTTCAAGTAACATAACTGCTCTACAAATGTCACGATCAATCGCCGAGAAGACATGTATCGACTTCTTACAAGATCGATCGAGCGGGTACATCAGGACGAGCGATTGGTATAGGTAATTCAACTCCAACTAGTCTTCTGTAAGGTGTACGCTTGGAATCATAGGAGAACTGCATGGTTTTACCTTTAACTTTCCAGTCTCAGACAATAGATCAAGCACATATTTCCTTTGAGATAAGAAGATTCCATGTTTGTTTCACATAACTTCAATGCCCAAGAAGTATCTTAGCATTCCTTAGTCCTTTGTATGAAATTGGCTCTGAAGAAAGGACTTAAGAGATGAGACGCCTTGTAGTCACCTCCTAAGGATAAAAATATCATCCATATATACTACCAACATAATGATATTCAACCTGAGTTCCTCCGAAGACTCCGGGAGTGGTGAAATTTACCTTCCTCGCATGCCAAATTCCTCAACACTGGGCCGTAGTTTACTAAACCACGCACGTGGACTCCTGCTTCGAACTACAAAGACTCAAGACAACAAACCTCCATTTCTCCCTCGAGCAACAAACCCTGTGAGGTCGCCTCCATATACACCTCCTCACGGCCGCTACGAAGAAAAGACATTCTAATATCAACTGGCGTGGAGATCCCACCAGGCTGCCCAGAAATAAAAAGCGAAATCGTATGTCTTTTTAGGCAATAGGGGAAAAGGTGCTCGAATAGTCCACGACATAGGTCTTGGCATACCATTTAGCAACAAAGCGGACTTTCAACCGAGCAATGGATCCATCGGGATTAACCTTCATTGTGAACACCCAATGGCAACCAATGACTTTCTTCTCAGCAGGTAAACGAACTAAGTCCCAAGTACCATTGCTAGTCAAGGCATCCATCTCCTCTATCATAGCACTACGCCAAATAGGGTGAGCGAGGGCTTCGGAAACCTTGTTAGACCACGAAATAGAGTTTAAGGATGCATTAAAAGAACAAGAATGTGATAACAAGTGGTTATAAGTGCAAAAGGAGGAAATTTGACGAGTATTAATCACGCTTACCTTACTGAGAGCAATAGGGAAGATCATCACCGAGAATCGGATCCGACTCAAGCACCGGGTGGAGGGCTCGAGATCGGGGGATGTCAGGCCGAGTGTCGACCGGAGTGATAGAGGTTTTGACCGAGCAGGATGTGCTACGTTCCGGAGAGACAACGGTGAGGCAAGAATATAAACAAGCAAGTCTTCTTCCTCCCCCTGACTCGTAACAGTAGACAGAATGGAAAATGGGGTAGTCTCAAAGAATGCAATATCAGTAGACACAAAGTAACGTCGAAGAGTGGGACAATAACACCTATACCCTTGAATACGAGAATATCCCACAAAGATAATAATTCTTGGGACTACTGATCAAGCTTGTGAGACTCGAGGTCGAACATCCCGAACAAAGCATGTGCATCTAAATACCTTGGGATTAATAAGGAATAACAGATTAGTTGGAAACAATTGGTGGTAAGGAGGTACTTCATTAAGAACCAGCTGAGGGCATCCCGTTAATAAAAATAGTTTGAGACTAATAAGGCCCAAAATGTTTAGTGACATTCATTTGAGTTAGTGTGGTTCACAGCCTCTAAAGCAAGACGTCTATTCTTCTCTTAGATTTATCCTATTCTCGAGATGGTGTATCAACACACGAGGTCTCGACGGAGAATCCCATGTCAGAACATAAAAGACCGAAAAGGTTCCCACACAAATATTCTGATTATCACTCTCAATGTTTGCACAGTGACATAAATCGTGCTCAATTTCAAAGACAGTTATTTAAACGGTAAAAACTCAAAACAACTTTCATTAGATGTGCCCAAGTGACACGAGAGAAATCATCCATAAAGGTAAATAAATATTTAAAACCCAATCGGGAGACAAATTAGACAAGGACCCCAAACATCGTAACGAATCAATCCCTGAGGAGCTAAGCTTGTTTATTGACTTTAAGACTCAAATGCACTCGATGAATCTTAGGATATTGACATGACTCACGGTTCAATGAGGATAGGTTGGAAAACCGAGGATATAGCTTCTTCAGCAAAGGGAGAAAATGATGACCCGAAGATAAACACCGAATCTTCAGAACAACTTTAACAAACAACGTGACTCGACACCTGCTTCAAGGATGTATAGACCCCTGCACTCGCCCCATCAATAATCCACTTCTCGGGTCAAACATCCCGACTAAGCAATGATCAGCAGCAACGGTAAACCCAATTATGTACGTGTGAGTTTACTCGCATAAATTAAATTAAAAGAGAATCAGGTGGTCGAGAAACCATAAGAATGGTCGAGGAAAGAATTCCTGTGTTTTTCTATCGAGTGATCATACATATATAATACAAGAAGGTTAAAGCATACATTAGGTAAAATGATCTACTCTTCCTAAATGGTTACAACCCTATAAGTAAAGTATCCTAATAAAATACAAACTAATATGTTAATGTATGATACATACTATAACACTCCTCCTCAAGTTGGAGTATAGATGTTAATCATGCCCAACTTACATAGGCACTAACCCGGTCTCCACTTTGCAGCCTGCGAAGATATCACCTAATTGTTCTCCAGTCTTTACATATCCTGTAGAAATCAAACCGAGTTGTATTTTCTCACGAACGAAATGACAATCTATCTCTCTGTGTTTAGTTCGTTCATGGAAAATAGGCCCAGAGGCAATATGAAGGGCAACTTGGTTGTCACACTAGAATTTTGCTGGAATTGAGGTTTTAATACCGACTTCCGCCAAAAGTTGATGGAGCCACATAATCTCGCATGCGCACCGGCCATCGCTTCCATATCGATTCCTCGTACTAGATCGAGAGACAACACTCTATTTTTACTCTTTCACAAATTGATCCCTTCCAACAAAACCCGGGCGACCTTCCGTCTTCCTTAGATTCGGTCTAACTGCAGATCCGCGGAAACACTCGTTTCATACGCCTACGATTATCAGATAAAATACCACGCCTCGTGGGTCTTCTTTCTTAAGTAAAGATAGAATCAAGCTCTACAACACCCAAATGATCAATCATTGAGAAGCCATATGTATTGACTTACAACACTAACAAAGTATGCAATATCAAGGCGTGTTACTGTGAGGTAGTTCAGCTTCCCAACCAGCTTTCTATATCTCTCAGGGTCTTCAAACAATGCGCCATCTCTAGTAAGATATAGGCTTTGTGCCATAGGGGACTGACATGGCTTTTCTCCCAATTTTCCCTGCTTCGCATAATGATCCAACATTTCCTTCGAGAGCAAAGATTCCACGCTTGTCCTCATAACTCAACACCCAAGTTAAGTATTTTGAAGATTCCTAAGCCTTTTCATGCGCGCTAAATCACTACAAGAACGACTGAAAGAAGATATACCGTCATATCATTCCCCGCAATGATAATATCATCAACATATACAATTAACAAGATGATACCGTTGGTGAATTTCAGAAAAGACAAATGATCGGATTTGTCGTTGCGATGCTAAATATCTCAATCACTTCACTAAATTTGCCAAACCATGCACAATGACTTTGTTTTAAACCATATAATGATTTTTGGAGACGATAAACTCTACCAATCTCTCCCTAAGCAACAAATCCGGGAGGCGGCTCCACATAACCTCTTCCGCAAGATCCTCATGAAGAAAAACATTTTTAATATCAAGCCGACGGAGGTCCCAACCAAGGAGTGGTCGCTGCAGATATAAATGTACCAAATAGAGGTCGCTGCAACCGGGGGAAAATGTATTTATCAATCCACCCATGTCCGTGCATACCCTTTAGCTACATGACTGGCCTTCAACCGAGCAATCGATCCTTCGGGATTAACCTTCATTGTAAACACCCATCGACAACCAATGGTTTTCTTCATAGCAGGTAAATGTACCGAGTCCTAAGTACCATTATCGGTCAAGACATCCATCTCTTCTATCATAGCAATACGCCAACCAGGATGAGTTAGGGCTTCAGAACCTTTGTTAGGCAATGAAATAGAATCTAAGGATGCAATAAACGAACAAGAATGAGATGATAAATGGTTATAAGAGCAAAATGAGGAGATTGGATGAGTACATTGATGTTTACCTTTAAGGAGAGTAATAGGAAGGTCATCACTAAGAACTTGATTCGATGTCGAAGCAGTCGGTGGAGGGCTCGAGACTGGGTGGTGTAGGCACCGAGCATAGACCTGAGTGATATGAGGCTTTGTCAGAGGTGGAACAGAAGCAGGAGCTTGCAAGGCAAGAGTATACATAAGCAAATCATCATCCTCCCCCTGACTAGTGAGATCGGGTCTGGAGAAAAAGGAGTATTCTCAAGAAAGGTGATATTAACAGAAATCATGTACATGTAAAGACTAGGGATAATAGCACTTATACCCCTTCTGAACTCGAGAGTAACCAAGGAAGATACACTTCAATGACTTAGGATCGAGTTTAGATAGTTTATACACGTTTTACCGAACATCCCTAACAAACAAGTACAACTCAAACATCCAAGGCTCTATGTGAAACAAAGAATTATGGGGAAAGAGGGTTTGAAACGGAGTGACCCAATCCAAGACAAAGGAAGACATCTGATTTATCAAAAAACAAGCTGTGGAAACAACATTGGCCTAGAAATGCTTGGGCATGTGCACTTGATACAATTGTAGCCTGCTTTGCTCAAGAAGGTGTCTATTTTTCTTTCAAAGAACTCCATTTTGAGAAGGAGTATCAACACAAGATGTCTAATGAAGGATGTCATTCTGAAGCATGAATGGGTGAAATTGTTCAGACAAATATTTTCTAAGATTATCACTTCTCGATTTCAATGTAAAACATGAAACTAAGTGTGAACTTTAGCACAGAAGGCACGAAAGTGAGAAAGTAATTCTGAACGGTTTTTCATTAAATATAACCAAGTTGTTTGCAAATAATCATCCACAAATGTAACAAAATATCGAAACCCCGTTGGGGACACAACTGGACATGGACCCTGTTGAAGCATGATATTCGTCTTAAACCAAAATCCTACAAGCTTGAGCTTTTAGGAAGAGTTGGTCATTTAGCATGGTATCAAAGCTTGGTTTGACAGTAGGTCCTGGGTTCGAATCCTCTCCTTACAATTTAATCCCCATATTTATTTGAAAGTCCATAATGGACTTTCACTCTCCATGTGTGCCGGTATGGGGCCGTGTGCACGTGATGGTGGGTGTTGAAGCATGATATTCATATTAAACCCAAATCCTACAAGCTTGAACTTTAAGAGTCAATATTTAATAGGACCCCACACATCCGCACGACGTAACTCAAAAAGGAGCTTTAAGCTCCTAAGTATTGACTCTAGGACTCAAATGCACACAATGAAGCTTAACATATTGACACGACTCATAGTTCAATGAGGATCGGCTAGAAAACTGAGGATATAGCTTCTTCATCAGAGAGAGAGAAGGATGACCCAAGCGATAACATAATTCGAACGGGTAAGAACCTGCAATCAAGCAACGAGCTTCGCACCTCAGGTCAAGGGATGTAGAAACCTCTGCACTCTCGTGTCCTCTACCAATAATCCTCTTTTTCACAAGATCCTGAATCAAACAATAATTAGGAAATAATGAGATACTACAATCAAGTATACGAGTGAGTATACTCACAAAAATTAAAATTAAAAGAGAAGTGTGGTAAATTCAGAACTGAGGTCAAAGTGATTAGAGGAGTAAGATGAATTGTCCTTGATCCAAGGAAACAAGATGTTGAACCATCTGCAAGGGTGCAATAAAGAGGTAAAAGAGCGTGGATCGAAACGCAAGAATAAACCGGGAATTACTTCTCATGTGGTATGTGGCTCCGCAGTCGATGGCCCATTCGAGGAAGAAGAAATAAGACATGTGTTGTAGTTACCCGACCCGTGCAGCATAGTGCTAGAGTAAGCACTGTTCAATGATTCATGAGCATATTGAAACCTTTGATCTCTATTCTGCAACTTTCTATAATCCCGACGTACATGCCTCGGATTATGGCAATAGTGACACACAACTCCACTTGAGGGTTTCTTGTCAATCATAAGAGCAAATTTAACTCAAACAAGTTTATGATAATCCGAAAAATACCAAAAAATAGGATTCTTGCATAGAAAAGGACCACTATTCTACGGAAAGCTCCACACCTGAATGGAATTCGGCCTTACAAATCTCAAAACACCCGTTGATACCACTAACTCACAAACCATCACTGAAAAAAAATCAAGAAACCTTAGGTACAAATTGGCAATCGAACACAAGAAGCACCAAAAGTAGCATATCCAGGTACCAAATAGAGAAACTAAGTGGGTAGGAAGACCACAACGACACTTACTAGGTGAAGGTGGCGCTTGTCGCCATGGGGCTCCCACATGCCCTCACGCTTCAGCTGCGCGGGAACCGGGCAGATACGAGACGATGCGTGTGGATCACACGCACTTTCCACCACCAGACTTGTGCTTGGTGACACTCATTACGCCTGGCCTCATCAAGGCGGCTATCACCCTCGAAATGGTTGTTTCAAAAGAACTTACCCCGCTCCTCCCTTTGAATTGCCAAATCCTCTAATTTCTTTAAACAAATTCCAAATCTGAGCCTTAGGCTCTGATACAATGTAGAAACCAAGAGAAGAATAGTCGGGGGAAAGAATTCCTTGTATTTTTCATTGAGTCATCATACATGTATATACAAGAAGGTTAAACTATATATTAGGTTAGATGATCTACTCTTCCTAAATGGTTACAACCCTATAAGTAAAGTATCCTAATAAGATACAAACTAATATGTTCATGTATGATACATGCTATAAACGATATGGTAATGCATGATACATACTATAACAGTGGTAAACTTAGAACAAAGGTCAAAGTAAGTAGAGGAGTCAGATGAATTGTCCCTAACCTAAGGATACAAGATGTCAATTCATCCGCAAAGCAGAATAAGAGATGCGAATCGACTGATCAAACGTAAAGAAATAAACCGAATTCACCGTCATGGTCGCGGCCTAGAGTTAATGACCCATGTGGAGAAAGAGTAAATAAAACATGTGTTAGTTTTAGATTCCGACTACGAAAAAGACCGATAGAAGTAGATGCAGATCAAGTGTTTTGTGATGATGAATGTATTGAAATCTCTTCGATTTTATTCTCAGCCTTCTTACAATTTCGCGTACATGTCCCGGGATTATGGCACAATGACACACACTCATTTCGAGGGTTTCGTGTTAGTCATAGAAGCATATCTAACTCGAACAAGTCTCTAAAAATCTGAAAAATAGGATCTTGCAATGAAAAGAACCACCTTTCTATGAAACAGTGCACTAGAATAGACCCTGGTCCTACAATCCACAAAACACCTCTGAATCTCAAAGAAATCAAGGAGAATGGCACGAAACCCTACAAAAACAGGGTTGTCGAACACAAAATGCTTTGAAAATCACTTTTGTAGGCATCAGACAAGGAGGCAAGGGTCGAGAAGACCGGCTTAGCCAAGTGATGTCAGAGGAGGAGGCGTGTTCCAGAGGTGTTTCACAAACACCTGCTCCTCCTCCTCCTCTACTGATACACATAGCAGGCTGTGCAAGAGCACATGATCAAACAATAAACAACAAGGTAACAGGTCCCCAATGCTCGAGGCACGGGGAATGGGTATAGACTCAGAGATGCAGTGGCTCACGCGCCGCACCTCGGGGCTACCTGACCGTGGTCCTGGTCAGCCGGTGGCCTAAGAGCCACGACTTAGTCTCCGTTAACTCCGCACATGCGACACTTAGACAACTCGCCCCTTAGATGTTGCTAAGTCAGCCTCCCACCACCTTAGCCCCGCTCCCGCTCTCTTCCCTCATGACCGCCTGTGTATGATCTCCGAGTGCGCCAATATCCGTATCGAACCCAGCGCAGTGTATCGTCCTCCGTCTTCTTATTTTTCTTGATAAGGGCATTGAGCTTCCACTTAGACACTCCTTTGTCAACGCGCCCATCGTATAGGAAGCACCTCCCAACCATGCGACTCCCGGCCGTCGCGCTTGCCTTTATCTTCCTAGTGTAGGCACCTCGCTTCTCACCATACCCGGCAAGATCGCAGGGCACCCTTCTCCCCATCCGTGCACCGTGATCATCTTCTAAACTCTCAGGGGGCACCTCTTCTCCCCCACCCGTTCTGTGGCTACCCTTTGAGCCTTCGTCATGAGAAGACTTGCTCCCCTTGTAATCCATCAAGGATTCGACGACTGCCATTGCGCTGCTGTGGTCCTCGCACCCCCTTCGCCTTAGTTCCCACTTACCATCCTCGCAGTGTCAATGAAGCCTATCATGAGCTTCTCATTCATATTCCGAGCCTCAAGCATTGTGTGAAGAGAATCCCTCGACATAGTCACGCATCGACCTGCCAAAAGCCAGATACTTGATCTTCTACGTGCCATGTATTACATCCTCCCGGTAGAATTGCTTCTTGATCTCTTTCTTGAAATCTACCCATGTGTCTATGGTGCACGTCCCCTTTTCTATTTCCATGAACCTTCTACGCCACCATAGAGTTGCATTACAGGTGAGGTAGAGAGCAGTGCGTACCTTTGCTGTCTCATCAGTCAGTGCTATCGCCTCAAAGTACCTCTCCATGTGCCACAAGTAGTTGTCTAACTCCTTGACATCTCGCCTTCCAGTGAAAGTGTGTGGCTTTGGCACCTCCACCCTTGGTGCCTCATGAGTGGCCATAACCAGCCGATACCTGGCCTTATAAATGGCCACCTCTTGCCTTAGCTCCTCTTCATGCTTGGTCAAAACCACCACCCTTGACTCCAAGCTAGCGAGCACACTCAAGACCTTGTCTTGAAAAGTCATGAACTCCTCGTGTGACACCGCGTGAACCGGCGAGCTTTGCATCCCCTCTTGAAGGTCTTGGATCTGCACCTTGAGATCTCCACTCGCCTCACTCATGCTTTGCTCCAAAAGGTCCATATCCCCTCCTCGGGTGTCTACCACACCCAACTCTAGCCCCGATGAATCGTCCTCAAGGCTATTAGAAATGGCATCATTAGACTCGACCTTCCCACCTCAGGTATGACCTCGTGGTCCCACCCCGACTTGCTTGCAAACTTCCTCCATATGAGAGCCTGCCATCATATCTTCCAAGTTACTCCTGACATCGGCCGCAACTGGGGCTCGATACCAACCGTCACGCACGGTTCATGTTAAGCTCCCGTGCACCCTGGTAGAGACAACACAATGTGTCCCCGCCGCCGCCTGATGTTACAGTCACCTCCGCCGCTTTGCTTGCTATGTCGGGCTTCTACCCACGCCTTGGAAGCAATAACTCAAAAAAGAACAACAAAGAAACTCTTTATTGAAGAAAACTCTTTACAATGCTTAGAGAAGCCTCTCAACTTGGTTGTTTGGTCAGCGGCTTGCAATGAGGCCACCCCTCCTTATATATACAACATACATCATAGAAGGTAGAACCTATGAAGGTTCTCTACTAACCTAGAGAATTCTAGAGTGTTCTACTATATACATGTATTTAAAAGACTACTATGGAAGATTCTAGACTACTCTCCCACATTGCATGGTCTTCCACATCCTTCCACACATGTATGGACACCTCTAGCATCTTCTACAATTGTGTAGACTTCTCCAGGGTCTTCTGGAACCTTCCACATAATCTTTGGGCCTCAAAGAAGGTCTCCACAAGTCTCTGTAACACCCCCCTCCTTATATACGTGGCTCGAGGGCCCCTCAGGCTCCATCGAGATCCTTCCCTATGATTATGTGGCTCGAGTGAGTTCGTGATGGCAGCCACCTTCCCGTCTGGTGGTGTCAAGCCACGCCCTCTGCGCGTGATCAAAACACCAACCTTCACCGCTTTGCTATTTATTTGAGACTCGAATTTTTTATTTTTTCTTGTTTCTGCTCAAAGATGAACTCTAGGATCCGATACCATGTGGTGAAAAGCAAGACAAAGAATCGAGGAATGAATTCCTTGTGTTTCTCATTGATCCATTGTGAATATATATATATACAAAAACCAATCTAACCTTCCTAATAGATCACAACTCTATAAGACAGGTTTTCTAATAGATTACAACTCTATATGTAAAATAGATATATGCTATAACAAGTAGAACTAATGATACCTTGAATTTACCTTGTTTTAGTTGTTGCAAGGTTAACACACCGAGCTTTGAGTCTTCATGGAGAGTCCTAATCCGCCGGGTCATGGTAGGTTCCTTAATATAAAAACGATGTATTAAAAATTGGTCATCATATATCGATCTTTACCCATTCGCTCGAGCACTTTCATGGCTATTGCTGGTGCAACAATCTATATGTGAGAGAGGTCTTTTAATTGATGGCTCCTGTTAAATTATATTATATTATTTGTTTCCTATTATTGGTAGAATTATTTTTCTTAGCACTCTAGAGTCAGATCCTTTTAGATTCTTCTAGTAAGCCTATATAAAGATTCTTGCTATGTAATTTTAATTAATTATTCATCGAATAAGAATCATAGTTTTCCTTTTTCACAATTTGGTTTTTCTAATTTTAACATGGTATTAGAGTGAGGTTTGGAGGGAAGAAATTTAATCTTAAACACCGCTTTTGCGAATCCAACCTCCAATTTAGCTTCATGGTGGTTATGAAGGAGAAGCACTCCTTCAACAACGTTTCCTACCTATGGTTCACGCGAGCCCACAAATTTGTTTTTTAGTAATCATACAATTTTTTGAGAAAATTCTTGGATTTTCCCAAGAAAGTTGATTGTCTGATATTATCACAATTGATATGAGGAGTGCGGGGGTTTTTCGCCTCGCGATTCGCCGGAAATCGAGTTGTCGCAAGGCCTGGGTTTTGTCTTCACCGCTTTTGTTCCATCATGAGAATTTAGTACTCCGCTGAAAAGTTGTGGTTTAGGATAGATTTATGTGGGTGTTCGAGACTGGTCAGATAAGGAATCGGAGGATGAGGGACATGATAAGTGGATTTTGAGGTGGCTATGATTTGTTGCTATGAGAGGTGAACACCAAGGGTTTTGGGTTGAATTTGAATGTGGCTTCGTCACTTTGATGCGGACGATGATTATCAAGAAAACACAGCACCAGATGTCGCAAATCAAGCGGTGCAAATTGGAACAACCTGTTGATGACAATGCTTCTTCGATAAAACCCAAGAGGCGAAGAATGGATGGAAATCGTCCAACTGACACGCTCGATAACATCGGGTGTCGTTGATTTCACCTTGAATTTGTTTATATGTGTTTCGTACTGATTATTTTCGCAATTGTTTCGCTTCACAATCTAATATCAACAATCATGCCACAATTTCAACCTCTAATTTGTTTATTTTATTTGGATTCTTTTCTTTCGTGAATGCCATCTCTCTATAATCCGGTATCAACAATTAGCATTTTGGCGATTTCAACCTTTGGATTTGTTCTCAAAGGCTGTATGCTTGATTCTTTTCTTTTTCAATTGTTTCTCTTTTTACAATCTGGTATCAACAATTAGCATTTCGACAATTTCGACCTTCTGGTTTGTTTATGTGTTTTCGGCATTTTGATTCTTTTCTTTTGCAATTGTTTCTCTCTCTACAATTTGGTATCAACAATTGGCATTTTGGCGATTTCGATCTTCGGATTTGTTTATGCGTTTTCGATGTTTGGATTCTTTTCTTTTACAATTGTTTCTCTCTCTACAATTTGGTATCAACAATTGGCATTTTGCGATTTCAACCTTCTGATTTGTTTATGAGTTTTGGCTTGGCAAACTCTCGATGCTTATAAGAATGCATCATGAGTTTGTGGGGGATGTTAAATTATATTATATTATTTGTTTCCTATTATTATAGGATTCTTTTTCAAGACTTAGAGCTTTATATATCCTTTTAGGATTCTAGTAAGCCTATATAAAGACCTTGATATGTAATTTTAATTAATTATTTATCGAATAGGAATTTCACTTTCGTTTCACAATTCGGGTTTTCTAATTTTACGCTCATATGTTGTTAATAATAGGTAATCTAGATATCAGAAGGATGAGAATTCTTCCCACAAAAATTCTTGATCAAGAAAGAAAACACCTTGGTTACAACTTCTGAAAACAAATCCAACAATCTCAAACTATTGAGTCACAAAAAGCAAGCTAAGCTATTCGTATAACACTAAGTAGAACTCCTCTAAAGCCAATAGGACAAGAGGCCCACAAAGAGGAGTAAAAGTGAATTTAATCCCACATTCATTCATGTTAAACGACCAACTTTCCTAAAGTCTTCAAGCTTTGTGATCTTGTGGCACATGAATATCATGCCTATAACACTCTCCCTCACTTGCAGCCCCACACCCGCACGTGGAGAGTCAAACAAATCAAATAGTCTTCAATGAATTTTCAAATCAACAAATGGGGAATAAATCATAGCGAGGGTGGCTCAAGTCAGACTCCTCACAAAACCAGCTTTGCTACCATTTTAAACGACCAACTTTCCTAAAAGCTCAAGCTTTTAGGATTTGGGTTTTTGATTATGAATATCATGCCTTTAACATTTCCATTTTTCTTTTATCCTAAAAATCCTTGCAATCCTCTCTTGCTAAATGTAATCACAATAGGTGAGGCACAATAAATTCTCTTCCAAAGAGACTCGCTTCTCCGACCGAAGTTCCTCAAACATTTTAATAATCAATATCTAATACTTTGGTGGAGCCCAATCTATCCTTGCTAAGCTTGTTCTTGACTTAGTCCTCAGAATTTGAAGTAAATTGAATCCCTGTCTTGCTAACCGGTGATTATTTCAGAGAAGTTTTACTCTTATCCTCAGGTTTCATTTTTATTTTATTTTTTATTCTCTATTTATATTTTTATTTATAGGCAAGTAATTATAAGGTCAAATAATATGCCAAAAAAGAAAGGATTGAACCAGCATACAGGAAATTGCTTATTCTTCAAGTTGCTAGATTATTGCAGATTGAATTAAGTGCATGATTAGTAAGCTGATAATCATTATGCTCTTGCTGAAAGACTGGTTACTTTTTTGCTGCTTTGGTGCATTCTTTTTAATATATTGATTAATTTCTAGCTGCTTGATTCCTATTTTAGGTAAGACGCTTGAAGGAGCATGTTTTGGGAGAGTTACCACCCAAACGCCGGCAAATTATAAGATTGTTGTTGAAGAGAGCAGACATTGATTCTGCTGTAGCTGCCACTAGGGTCACTGAATGTGATGCTTCAGAAAATAATGTGGCTGAAGAGAAGCCTTCAGATAATAAACCTGATGGTATTTTTTAGATTTTTATTCTGCCTATGTATGTGTACAGATTCACTTCTAAAGCTGTTCTGCTCGTTGTTTTCATCTGTCATGCAACCTATTTCATGGTTACTTGTTTTTCTAAAATTGAAATGCAATTCATGATCTAATTTCTAGTTTGATATATGGTAAAACAAGATTTGTGGTGATGGGAGCTCTAGAATTGGTGCATGGAGCTTGCCACTTATGTTAGTTCCTCATTTTTTTGATTTCTCTTTTGTCAAGCAATTCCAAAACCCAAGGGTAACACCTAGAGTTGAACTTTGATATGCCATATATTTTATCCATGTTCTAATATTTGTGAACAGAGAACACTGGAAATTCCTTTATGCATGCTGTGGGTTGGGACATGCATAACACATGCACATCTGATCTGTGCTAGCACCTAGTTGTGTGAGATAGTTGTCACTTGTCACTTAAAATTTGGGTGTCTCTAAGGTAAGCTATCTCTTGCCTGGGCATGAGTTAAATACAAGCTAATACTTCATCCATATCTCTGAGGGTTTCCCACATGTGTGGATGAAGACTATCTCCCACTAAGAATCACACACTTTTGAACACCCCTAATCGTGGTTCTTATGTGAAACCATATTCTTCAGTACAATGAAATGCTTATATGTGGAATACAAGTTGTATTATTCTCGAATCATAATTTTAAATACAAAATAAAGCAAGCATTTTAATTCAATGTTGATAAGTCCCCAATGCTTATCAGATGATTGACTTAGCTATAAGTTGTTTTTAGAGCAAGTGTTTGAGAAGAACTGTTGATCAATGGGTGAACAGATTGCTTGACTTTGCAATTCATGCATATAGCATAATTTTGAACACTTACTGTCAATCCTTACTCTTGCTTTCAGAAAGTGGTGGTGCTCACAGTTCTTCGAAGAAACTGTCATACCAACAACTTGGTATTGCAAAGCTCTCTGGATTTCTCGAATGGCTTGCTATTCATCCAATTTTTGCAGATTCAGATGGTGTGGCAAATTTGGATATGAAACCCAGTTGTCATAAAATGATAATTTTTGCTCATCACCATAAGGTTCTTGATGGAATACAGGCGAAATTCTTATCAACTGGTTGATAATGTCATAAATGGAGCCTTAATGTCTTTTTATTGCAAAAATTTCTTTCAGGTCATGTTTGGCAATAATATTTGTAAGAAACAAGTATTTAGAACAATTTTTGAAAGATGTTTCTTTGATGTTTTTGTGAAACAAAAGTTTGTTTAGGAATCTGAAATGTTTTTAATTTGTTTTTTTTTATGTTTTTGAAGTAACCTTAAGGCATTCCTTCTCAAATGGGTTTTTATCATGCTGTGGATGGAGTCTTAACATCTTTTCATTGCAAAAGTTTTTTAGGGCCTGTTTGGTAATTGTTTTTGGAGACAATTTTTAAAGCAGTTTTTGAAAAATGTTCTTTGATGTTTTAGAATAACTTCTATGTGTAGTTCTTTATTTTTAAGCATTTTTCATATTCTTATTACTATTTTTTAGAACAGCCCTAAAAAACTAAGTGAAAACAGCTTAAAGATGTCCCTTCAACACACCAAGTTTTCTGTTTTAAGAATAAAAACTGTTTCTGGTTTTATGGTTGTGAAGTGTGATTTCTTGCTTTTTTTTTAAAGAACAGAAAATTGTTTCAAAAATTGTTACCAAGCAGGGCCTTTACTCATCTAGTTCAATCATTTCTACTCCCCTAAGAACTTGGCAACATATCCAGTGAACTTGTGTCTTGGCCAAGTTATTGAAGATACATGTTCAGTTCTTTTGTGCTTTTCAATTTGGCTTCCAAACTAGATGTGTGCTGATTATGGATCTTAATCAAAATAACTATGAAAGAACCTTTTGAGTGGTTTGTATGATGTGCATTTCCGTTAGAAAGAATTTTGGGTTTACATACTTGTTAACATAAAAAGCACTAAAACTACCAGATCTAGGAACCAAACAGGAAACCATACTAGGAGGTCCCGTCGACGCATTTAACAGCCTCGGGAGGAGGAGCCCGGGCCCCGAATCAAGATTCCCCAGACGCGCCCACACGCGCGGCCGTGTGGAACTGGGTCCAAAAACCCCGACGGGGCGCAGTGAGCTTCACGGCCTGAATCCGCCACCTGGATTTGCAGTCAAGGCTCGCCTGGGCGTCGGCGAACCCACCTATGCCGACGGAGACTCCAGCCTCCTCTAGGTGGGCAAGGTTTCCAAAAGTCACCCCCTCCGATAGCCCTAGATTACCGAAAAATCCTCCAAAAATCCTCCAAAAAATTCTCAAACTCGAACCTGGCTCTGATACCATGTAGAAGACAACCAAGAGAGAATTGGAGGAAAGAATTTCTTGTGTATTTTTTCATTGAATTAACATGTGTATATATACATGAGGGATAGTCTATATTTTGTAATCTGTTATAACTCCACATGTTAGGATTCCTAACTAGTTACAACTCTATATGTTAACAATACTCTTTTTTTTTTCAATTTATGATAGGTAAAAGAGATTTGTATTAGGAAAAAGGGTTGGCACAACTCTTTCATGGGTAAGAAACGAAAACAAGTTTTCGAGGTTGCACCAGGTTGCTTTAGGCTCTTTGGAAAGAAAGGAACATAAGGGCTTTTAATGATGTTGGAAAATTGGACCAAGCTATGAAATCCAACTTTATGTATTGTTTTGTGAATTAGGTTGGTATATTATAGGGTAATGCTAGATGAATTTTTAGATCAGCTGAGTGTCAAGTAAGGATAAGTGTTTTGTTTTGTTTTTTGTTTTTTAATCTCCTTCTTGACTAGTTTAGGCTTCCTTTCTAAATATTGTGTGTACTTTGGTCTAACTCCTTTAAGGAACTTTTAGTATATTTACTCATTTACGTTTGATAAAGTATGAAATTCGTCTTTGGAAAGAAATCTAGTAGATCTTACAATGTTTTTGGGATAAAAGATATAAAGCTCAGAACCTCATGGAACATCACATGTTAAGTATATCTAGGATTATGCATATTGAGAAGTGTAGAAAGCAAGACAAAAGAATTCCGAGGTGGGTGTAACTAGACCTGGGTTAGTTTTTATTGATCCATTGTGAATATATTTATACAAAAGCCAATCTAACCTTCTTAATAGATTACAACTCTATAAGACAAGTTTCCTAATAGATTACAAGTTTTTATGTAAAGTAGATATATGCTATAACACTCCCCCTCAAGTTGGAGCATAGATATTAATCATGCTCAACTTTTTACATAGATAACTAACCCAATCCCCATTTAGAGCCTTTGTGAAGATATCACCCAATTGTTCTCTAGTCTTCACATATCCTGTAGAAATCAAGCCAAGTTGTATTTTCTCATGAACAAAATGACAATCAATCTCAATATGCTTAGTACGTTCATGGAATACTAGATTAGAAACAATATAAAGGGCAGCCTGGTTGTCAAACCAAAGTTTTGCTGGGATTGGTGTCTTAATGTCGACTTCCATTAAGAGTTGATGACACCTCATAATCTCACATATAGACTGTGTCATTGCTCTATATCCAGACACTGCACTAGATCAAGAGACAACACTTTGTTTTTTACTCTTCCATGAGACTAGATTTCCTTCAACAAAGACATGGTAACCTGTAGGACCTCCGTCTCCCAGATCCTCGCTCAATCAAGATCCGCGAAACACTCCAAGTCTATTATGCCCATGATTACTAGATAAAATACCACGTCCTGTGGCTCCTTTCAAGTAAGATGTAATCATTCTGGCAGAGAAATTAACGATCAACTCCGGCTTGAGAAGACATGTAACGCTTACAACATCGATCGAGCGCACATAGATACAAGTGACTCAGAAGGTAATTCAAATTTTCTAACTAGCTCCTATCTCTTCAATATCCTAAAATGTTTCTCCTTCTCTAATAAGGTCAAGGAACAAAATTTCGGTTTTTTCGGCCGAAATATTGATTATTGGCGGGCCTAGAAACGAAATTGCCAACCGGTAATCGATTGGCTAAAAAATCGGAGAAAAATCGGAAAAATCGCTGAAATATCGGAAATTCCCGATAGTTCGGCGAAATTTCGAGACTTTATCTCATGCGCGCATGTGCTGGAATTTTTGAAAAAATATCGGTAAATATCTAGAAATATTGTAACATCTGGTGAATATCGGTAAAATATCTGTAATGACTATTTGACCCAAAAATTCTATAAATACCCCTAAAATCATACAACTTTTTACAAACTCATCCATACACATCCAAGCTCCATTTAACTCTCAAATTATTTTTCTTAAGTATTTATCCCAATATTTCAAGATCTTATTATGAATATTATCTTCATCAAGATGAGATCCCTTCATCAAATAATGTAATGGAGCCACATCGGTCTTCATTTTGGTTTTAAATTACTATTGTAATGTAATTTCTCGATAAATTATAATGAATATTGTTTTCAATAAGTGTATATTTGCTTATTTATGTATTTTTTATAGTTCAACAAAGTATTTCCATGAATTTCTAAGTATTTTTGTTAATTTTCGCTTTACCGATATTTTTGTCAAAATATCCACCGATATTTCCTATATATCCGTAAAATACCGATATATCCGTAATTACCGATATTTTGTTCCTTGAGTAAGGTGTACGCTTGAAACCAAAGGAGAACTGCATGGTTTTACCCTCAACTTTCCAGTCTCAGATAATAGATCAAACACCTATTTCCTTTGAGATAAGAAGATTCCATGTTTGTTTATAACTTTGATACCCAAGAACTATCTTAGCATTCCTGTTCTCAGATAATCAAGCTCAAGAAAGGACTTAAGAGATGAGATACTTTTAGAGTCACTTCTAGTGATAACAATATCATCAACATACACTACCAATAGAATGATACTTGAACTGGAGTTACTGTAGAAGATGGAGTGGTTAGATTTATACTTCTGCATGCCAAATTCCTCAACGACTTGTATTAATTCTTACTCAAACCACACGTGACTTTGTTTCAAACCATACAAAGACGACAAACCCTCCCTTTCCCCCCCTGAGTAACAAACCCTGGAGGTTGCTCCATATACACCTCCTCTTGAAGGTCGCTATTAAGAAAGGCAGTCTTAATATCAAGCTGGTAGAGATCCCAATTATAAGTGGCAAACTGGTGGAAATAAAAGTCGAATAGATGTCGCCTTAGCAACAAAAAAGTGCTCAATAGTCCAATTTCAGTTCCTGCATACCCTTTAAAGAATGAAGGGGCTGCTTTCAACTCGAGCAATGTATCTATCGAGATTAACCTTCATCAGGAACACCAAACGACAACCAATGGCTTTCTTCTTAGCAGGTGAACGAACAAAGTCCCAAGCACCATTGTCAGTCAAAGCATCCATCTCCTCTATCATAGCACTATGCCAACCAGGGTGAACGAGGGCTTCAAAAACCTTGTTAGGCAACGAAATAGAGTCTAAGGATGCAATTAAAGAACAAGATTGCGATGACACGTGGTCATAAGAGTAAAAGGAGGAAATTGGATGAACACACTGACGTTTACCTTACTGAGCAATAGGGAAGATCATTACTCGAGAACTCGGATCCGATGTCATACCGGGTGGAGGGCTCACCGGTGTTACGCCAAATGTGTATTGCATGAGTGATGTGGAGGTTTTACTGTAGCAGGATGTGAGAGGGTTCGGGAAAGATAATGGGTGAGGCAAGAGTATAAACAAGCAAGTCTTATTCTACCCTTTACTGCAATAAAGACTAAGAGAAAAATGAGGTAGTGTCTCAAAGAATGCAACATCCTTATACACACAAGAACGCCGAAGAGTTTGACAACACCTATACCCTTTTTCGAACACAAGAATATCCCACAAAGATACACTTTATGATCTCCCGGATCAAGCTTAGACTCAGGACCGACATTTCGAACAAAGCATGTGCATCCAACACCTGGGATCAATAGGAACAACTGGATTATTTGGAAACAACTGGTGGTAAGGAGTAGCCTAATTAAGAACCGATGAGGGCATCCTCTTAATAATAAAACAAGCTGTGGAGACTGTGTCGACCCAAAAATGTTTAAGGACATTCATTTGGAGCAAAAGGGTTCGGGCAGTTTCAAGAAGATGTCTATTCTTTCTTTCGACTACCCCATTTTGAGAGGGTGTATCAACACATGAGGTCTGATGGAGAATCGCATGTTATAACATGAATGACTGAAAAGGTTCCGACAAATACTCCTTGGCATTATCACTTCTCAATGTTTGCACAGAAACATGAAGTTGAGTTTGAATTTCAGTACAAAAGGCACTAAAATGAGAAAAAAGCTCAGGACGACTTTTTATTAGCTAAAGCCAAGTGACATGAGAGAAATCATCCACAAAGGTAACGAAATATTTAAACCTAGTTGGATACAAAACTGGACAAGGACACCACACATCATAATGAACTAACTTAAAAGGAGCGGAAGCTTAGTTATTGACTCTAGGACTCAAATGCACTCGATGAAGCTTAGCATATTGACACGACTCACAGTTCAATGAGGATATGCTAGAAAACTAAGGATATAACTTCTTCAACAATGAGAGAGAAGGATGACCCATGCGACAATGTAATTTAAACGGGTAACACCGTAACGCTAATAGACTTCGCACCTCCGTTTCAAGGATGGAGATCCCTGCACCGCATCCTCAACCTATAATCGTTTCATCGAAGATCCCGAATCAAACAATGACAGTGAAAAGAACCAGATACTCCGCATTTAAGTGTAATGAGTGAGTTTGCTCACGTAAATTAAATTAAAAGAGAATCAGGGTAAAACTTAATAGAGGTCAAAGTGATCAGAGGAGTCGGATGAATTGTCCTTGACTCAAGGACACAAGATGTTGACTCATTTGCTAGGGTAACAGTAGAGGTAGAAAGGTGTGACTGAAATGTAGTAAATAATTTGGAATTACCTGTCATGTGATTGGTGGCTCCAGAGTCAATGACCCATGTGGAGGAAGAGTAAACAAAACATGTGTTGGTTTTACCCGATTTAACGAGTGTAATGATAGAAGGAGATGCAGATTGAAGTGATTTCTGATAATGAGCAGACTGAAATCTTCGATTTTTATTCTACAGCTTCCTACAATTCTGGTGTACATGTCCTGGATTATGATAATAATGACACACAACTCCGCTCCTGAGGGTTTCGTGTTAGTCATAAAAGTAGATCGAACTCGAACAAGCCTTCAAAATCAAAAAATACGAGAGGCCCAGGGCTAGGAAACGATCACCTTTCCACGAAAAACACTACATTGGAATAGAACTTGGCTCTATAATCCACAAAACACCTTTAGACCTCGAAGAAATCAAGGAAGTTAAGCAAAAAACCTCAGAAAAGAGAGTTGTCGAACATAAAAGTGTTTGAAAAACATTGTTGCAGGGCTCGAATGTCAAAGTCGGGTAGTGGAATGGGCTTTTTGGCGGCTAGCGACAACGTAGGGGAAATCTGGTCACCGAAGAGCCACCCACGCTAAAAGCTCGTAGTCGGGACTGGGACGGGGTTGGCCTAGCCCGCCTATGGTGTGCATCTGGCCCTCGTCTCCTCTACTTCACGATGCAGCCTTGGTCTTAACTAGCTCCGTCGCTCTCCGCAGGCCGCACTGAAGAAATTGGGAGTGGCCAGCTGCTTTTTCCACGCCTATGGATGCATTTAATTCCGGTGATCCCGCCAAGAGGCCATATGTTCGTCAAAGATTAAGCCATGCATGTGTAAGTTTGAACTAATTCAGACTATGAAACTAGGAATGGCTCATTAAATCAGTTATAGTTTGTTTGATGGTACTTGCTATTCGGATAACCGTAGTAATTCTAGAGCTAATACATGCAACAAACCCCGAATTTCTGGCGGACGATTATCGATGTGTTGGTCGACGCGCTAAGCCCGTTGTTCCGATGATTCATGATAACTCGGGGCGATCGCACGACCATCGTGTCGCATCGACGCATCATTCAAATATCTCATTCTCATCTTTCGACAAGAGGATAAGGCCTACCAGCAAATTTCGACTAGATGACCCAAGCTCAACGTGGCATGAAGGTGTCGCTTTAAATTCTTACGCGCGCATCGTGAAGCGAGATCAAGGCGCATCGCGGCCACGTTGGCATGGATGAGAAGTCGGCGAAGATAAAGGCGCGGAACTAAGCACGCACATGTAGCGCAAGCTTCGGCGGACTGTACTCGAAGCCGACAGCAGCTAGCCGCCACACTTGCGCCTTGGAAGGGGCTTAGACGTGACACTCAAGCAAAGTAGATCAATGTGGGCCCGCCTTATATGTGCACGAAGTTTGCAGCGTGTCTCCTAATTGGAGTGCAAAGAGGAGTCCTCGCGATATAAAGTCCTGTGGCATGTAGATTCGCTGTTGGCTAGGAGTCCCTGATCGTGTAGGACTCTACTAGAAGGATTCAGGTTGCCTGAGTTGAAGACTTAGGAGTTAGAGAAGATTCTTAATCGTATTACTAGACCGCCTCAGGTGCCTCTATACAAAGGGCTTGCGTGCCCACTTCTGGTAAATCAATCGAGTTGGATCCATTGAGAGCATCGAGCATCCCTAGACCATGTGGGAAGCCTTTGCATGGGAGTTCACGAGCTGGGATAGCCCCCGATGTTCTTGTGTCTCGGGATGTGGGGCATTGAGAAGGCCGGCCTGCGGGTTCCTAGGCGCGCACATGCAACAAATATTAGGCGTGTGACACCTACCGTGCTATCAAGCATGACCTGTAGCGTAATTCAACTTCCCAACTAGTTTTCTATATCTCTCAGGATCCTCAAATGTTTCACCTTTTCTAGTAAGTTGTACGTCTAGAACCATAGGAGAACTGCATGGTTTTAACCCCAAATTTCTGGGTTCCTAGGCGTCGCACATGCAAGCCAAATATTAGGCGTGTGACACCTACCGTGTTATTGACTAGTGACTGTAAGGTAATTCAACTTCCCAACTAGTTTTCTATATCTCTCTGGATCCTCAAACGTTTCGCCTTTTCTAGTAAGTTGTACGTCTAGAACCATAGGAGAACTGCATGGTTTTAACCCCAACTTTCTAGTCTCAGACAATAGATCAAGCATATATTTCCTTTGAGATGAGAATATTTCATGTTTGCTTCACATAACTTCAATGCCCAAGAACTATGTTAAAATCCCTAAGTCATTTGTATGGAATTGGCTCTGAAGAAAGGACTTAAGAGATGAGATACCTTTAAAGTCACTCCTAATGATAACTATCATCCACATACACTACCAACAGAATGATACCTGAATTGGAGTTCCTGTAGACGGAGTGGTCAGATTTGCACTTCTGCATGCTAAATTCCTCAACGACTTAGCTGAATTTACCAAACCAGACATGTGAGCTCTGTTTCAAACCATACAAAGACTTCCGAAGACAACAAGAAGGTTTAAATATATCCCCAGAAGAGTATCTTTCATCTTATATTGATGACATTATCAAATATGCCCTTATGTGTATTCTAACTTGAGAGGACCATAACTGCTTATGTACTTATTTAATATTCCAACCCTTCTCATTTAGTTCATCATATTTAAGGCATTGTAAGTGGTAGAAATATTTGCACTTTCTTACTTTTTTCTGTTTACGGAAAATCTGAGGTTTAGGTTCTAGTTTTGGAAATTTAATCAAAATTTACCTGTATCTGAAAATTCCTGTGAGTTATTGTTGTTGATGCAAAATAACCCTAGTTACCTTATCTGAAGATAGCACACTGAATTTTCTTGTTTGCTCTAGCAACTGAATGTTTCTAATGGTTTGTAGAGTTCCAGTAACATATCAATGGTATTCACAATGTGAAGTTTGTCATTTAAATCATTCAGGACTTCATATGCAAGAAAGGGATTGGTTTCATCCGTATTGATGGGAACACACTTTCCAGAGATAGACAATCCGCTGTATTGTCTTTCAGATCATCGACAGAGGCATGTCTTGCACTCTTCTTTGCTGCCATTGTCTTGTTATGCCAATATTCTTTTTTTTTTTTTTTGCCATTTATATTACTATCTTATTTGTCAATTTTATGTTCTAATTCATTTTTGAAGGATTTTTAATAGTCTGTGGCAATATGAAGCGTAATAATATGCTCATACCTTTGATGAATTTCTCATCTCTTGCTGCATTGTCCTATGGTGAGTCCCTGTGGGAGATTGTTTTTTCTCTTGTTGGCATTTCCTGGGTCTCCCCCAAGATGGTTAAGGAGGCCTTAAGTTGCTGGAAGGGCTCTTTTGCGGTGAAAAAAATGTAGAAAATTCTGGAAATCTGTCCCCCTTTGTATTTTTTGGACAATATGGAAGGAGAGAAATCGTATAGCTTTTAGAGATGGGGCTTTAGCTGTACATAGGTTAAAACATTCTTTTGTATCTAATTTATGGAGTTGGAATAGCTTGTACATAGGTGAAGAGCTTTCTTCACTTATAGGTTTCTTGGAGTGGGTGGCCTCCAATTGAGGGGTTGGTGAGGTTTTTTTTGTTTCTCCTTCTTTTTGTCTTTGGCTTCTTGAATACTTCATGTATGCTTTGTAGCTTTCTTGTTGGCTTATATCAAAAAACCTTATTAGTCTACATTTTTATTCACACTTCCTGCAGATGTTCTTTGTTTGATTGTGCCTGAATCATTCCCTGAAATGATTCAATATGTTAATTCAAAAAATGAATGAGATCATGTGTGTTTCAAAGGCACTTAAGGTGTTTCCTCATTGTCGTATGTGGTTGAACTTTTAATATGTTATTGTTGTTTTTTTTTTTGGCTACAATAATCTTGGTTGGTCTCTGTCATCCAGTGCAGAAGATCATTATCATAACTGCTTGGTGGTGCATCTGATTTCCTATCAAAATAAACAGCTGAGTTTCCGTCCCCATCTATAATGCTTCAGGTGTATTAAACAATACCTTTTCTGTTTAATTTTGGCGAGTCTGACTCTTCATCTTTTAATGAAATAATTGGAGTACGTTTCTGAAGTTCATCTTTTGGATTTCTGGTTTAGTAAAGGGTTAACTGTTCTCTAAGCTCTATTTGGTAACTGTTTTTGAAAATAGATTCTGAGAATAGTTTTTGAAAGTTGTTTTCTCGAATAAATGTTTACTAGGGTATTTGAAATGTTTCTAGCCTATTTCTAATGTTTTTAAATATGTTCCAAAATAATTTTTGTATTTAATGTTTTGTTTTAATCATTCTCTAAATTGGTATAAATATTTTCCAAAAGTAATCATAAAAAAAAAGAAAGTGAAAACAACTAAAAAATGTTCTTTAAGAATACCATGATTTTTTGTTTTAAAAAATAAAAAATATAAATCTGATTGTTAAATGTGTTTCCTTGTTTTTGTTCTAGAAGACAAAAAACTGTTTTTTGAAACAATTGCTAAACAGGGCCCTAAACCTTTTTCTTGGTAAGCTCAGGCATTCCAGATTTCAAGATGTTCTATCAGATTTGTTCTATACCCCAAGTCCAAGCGTTCCATCTTCCAAGCTGATGATTGGCTGTCAACCTGCTCACTATTTACCCTGTTCTTGACTAGATGATTCCAATTTTGCTAAGATGCAAACTAGTTGAATTTATACTGTGGGCTTATATATTAACTTAGAAAGGGTAAACTTTGCAAGGAATTTCTAAGATTAGCTACACTTTATGGTTCAATATGCTGGATTTTCGAGCTACTGATTCATTAATTATTATTTTTTTTTATGGGTAAAAGCAAAAATATATTAAACCATCAAAAAGAACTTGGGGGCAAACTAGAGTATACAGGAGATATACTGAAGGGGCCCAAGGAGCTTCTCAATCCTGTGGTTAAAAGATTACTAAGACATTTAAAAAAATTAAATGGATGGGCCTGACAATAAGACTTTGCATTGCAAGAATAAATTTACAATCAGTATTTCAGAGGCGAGAAATCATTCTCCAATAACGATTAAGCAACTTTCCTTCACCTGGTAACTTGAGAAATGTGCACGAGGAATCACTCTCCATCATCATAGTCCTTGTTGAGGATTAGTTTCCTAATAAGATTTGGATTCTTTTCCTTTTTCTAACCTTCTTCGGTTTTCTTACTCTACTCAATTTTGTTTCTTTCGTCCCTCTTCTATTATGTTTAAATATGTATTCCTTGTATTATTTATCAATGAAATAAGAGAATTTCCTTTTCTTTTCATGGCACTAGAGCCGAAGAGATTAGGAAGATTAAAGGTTAGGTTTCGTCACGTACCAATTCCTGGCAATCCATCGAGTGGTTGTGTCTCACTCTGGTCAGATCAATTTCATCGTGAAACCCTTTGAAAGCCTCTGCCAACGTTGGATGACCTCATCGCCAACAAACTTTTCCGATCGGCCCACCACAACACCCCCCACCCCCACCAGACTCGTCGGAACCTGCCTACCCGCCTAGAGGAAGGATCTCAGGCATCAAAGTTCCCATGTGCGTGATCTTCATTGGCCACTGTCCCTCACGAGCCAACGCATGGCTCACTTTCCGATGATGCACCTCCATTAATAGCATCGCCGATCGCCAACAAATACTCATAGCTCCTTGGTTCCCCTATTCGAAGCCTACATTTGCACCTTTTTCATGTTTTTGTGTTCAATAGCCCTTTCCTCCTAGGATTGAGTATATCTATGACAAGCTTGGTGCTTATGACTTGTATGCTCTAACTTGAGGTGGAGTGTTGAGGTTCTTTATAGGACTTGGATTCTTTTCCATTTTCTAACCTTCTTCAGTTTTCTTATTCTATTCTAATATTGTTTCCTTTCTCATCCTTTTCTATTGTGTATAAATATGTGTATTCCCTTGTATTATTCATCAATAAAATCAGAGAATTTCTTTTCTCTTTACAGTCCTAATCCCAAAGAAAGCTAATCCCCCTAGAACCTACAACTTAGACTCTAGTCTGGTTCTATAGCTGTTGACCATCCCAATCTTTGCTGTAACCTGAGAAACGTGCATGAGGAGTCACCCTTTCCTAATCCCTAAAGAAGCTGATCTCCATAAAACCTGCAAGTTAAGACTCTAGTATGGTTTCATAGATACTGACCATCCCAATCTTTGCTGGTTTCATTAGGCAGAAATAGCCTTCTCCCTATGGTAGTTCAATATCCCATCTTTAGCTATCCAACTTGGTATACTTAGCAAGCGTCATCGGCCTTTTAATTTTTCACTACAAGGATAGACCTGTTTATAATCTAGAGGTATATATGCCTCTGGCATCTTGAACAAATTGCTTTCTGATCCCTGCTGGCTGCTAATAAGATGATGGGGATAAATAACAAAATGGAATGGGAGATTAAGGACTTTTGATAACTTTTGTTATCTATATATTCTCTATGTAAAAAATACTATAGGATTTCTATCTAGATGACCCATACATTGTCTAATACTTTATATTTAAATATAAGCAAAAGTGAATTTTTCTTGGAGGAAGGTAGGCTAATACTTGGTATGATATATAGCTATATGCTATTTAGCTCTTTAACTCAAACGATATACCTAGATAGAAATTAAATGATTATGTGCCAAAGTTTTTGGCTGATTTGTATGTATATGGTGCTTTCTACTTATTTTGTAGGCTGAAGATCGAGCTCATAGGCGCAGGTCAAACCAATGCAGTCAACATATATATTTTTGTGCCAAGGTAGTTCTTTTAAAGATTTTGTTAAAACATGTTAGACACTTTTTCCCATTAGATTTATTTATTTTTTTAATTAAAATGATCAAGAACAAGAACTCCTTTCACAATATAGTAGACATACTTCAGTTTACATGTTTGAGTTAAATTTTCCCCATATTGCAGGATACTATGGACGAGTCACACTGGCAAAATTTGAACAAAAGTTTACATCGTGTTTCATATACAACAAATGGGAAGTATGACGCTATACAAGAATTAGCGGTAATTCTTTTTCCTTTCTGATAGGAAATATAAAATCACCCTAGCAATGCTAGTTACCGATTGGAGTTGTCCCAATATGTGCGAATAATATAGAATAACGAGGAGAGCCCTTATGGCCTGACTTAAGTGGTAAAAGGTTAGGATAGGGTAATGGGAGGTTCCAAGTTCGAGTCCCAATGTGGACAAAAGAAGAAAAAGACAAAAATTATAATGGGGAGAGTTCTTGAAAAAGGTCGTGAAGAAAAATCTCCTTTAGTTAAACTTATTCACAAAAAATCCTTTAAAACGAATTGATTACCAAATTAACAAAAGATACATTATGGAAAAGTGTAATTGATACGTAGGCTAGCAAATTAACTAAACTAGGGGGGTTGTAATTGGACAATTTTAAAATTAAAAAAATAATTTGATAATCCTTAATGGACATATGAAGTGATTAAGTCTCAAAAGCTTTCATGCATAAGAGTAATCATATATATATATGGTCCCAACTGAAATCAATGAAGAATTATTCTCTTTGTTCCTTCCAAAATTCTTAATGCATAAGAGCTTTTGGTTTGTTAACCTAGGAATCATGATGTGAAGTGTTTTCAAGTTTCACTCCTGAGTTAAAAGTCCTTCATTGTCGACCCTTTATTGTTTCTTTCTATTTCTCCATCAGACTTGTATAGCCCACCTTCATCCTTGTAATCGCCCTTGTGCCATCATTGCAAACCATAGATTGTGAACTCATTATAGGTGTATTTCTCTCAAATCCTCTTCTTTCCCTTAGTGAGGACCTCGGGTCACCACCTCAAACCCTCGCTGAAACCTGCTTTCATTATATCTCTTGCACCTTTTAATGTTAGAAATGCTGCCATTTCTCCTCTTTTCGGACTTTCAGGTTTTCTTTAATTTTTAATCTTAGTTTTGAAAATGCTAGATATGCTCATACTATTATCACCGTCACTGAAGTGATAACTAGTCACATTTGTCAGTTATGAAATAAACTATCGAATTCTCATTTGATACCAATTACAATCCTAGGATCCTTTTAAATATGTGGCCGACATTCCAGTCCACAAAGCAAGGAGAAAATTTAGGAAAAAACTACCAATAACTATCAATAACTACCAAAGCAACCATAAGATAGGTTACACTTTTCATGTAGGAAAACTATCAGTAACTACAAAAGCAACCATAAGATAAGTTACAACTATTCATTTAATCCTAGGAAATTATGAATATTTTCTACAAATTCCATTGACGTCCCCCCTCAAATTGATGCAGGTAAGTATATTAGCATCAATTTGCTACTGAGAAATTGGTGTCGTTGGCGTGTTAAAGTATCAAACACATCAACTAGTCAAGATTAGTAGTAAGATGAGGAAGAGGGATAACGCCTACAAGTAAAGGCCTCCCTTAGACTTCCCTAAGCGGTGTATAGGCAACATGAATGAGAGTATGTTAATTTCAGCTACCCATGACAGCATGTGTAATGAGCCGATGTTCTTCCCTGAGAAGCTCCCTTATACAAATATCCAATAGAGGAACTGTATCTCTGTTCATTAAATTGGACCTAACTGCTTCAAACTCCCCTCTTAACTTCATTACAATGTGGTCACGCTTGCTAGTCTCATGCACACTTTGGATAGCAATGAGTCCTTCAAGAGGAACACTTGCATATACAATATCAGTGTACTCAGTCCAAAGATTCTCAAAGGAAGAATAAAAATCTTGCATTGACATACTGCCTTGAATGAGTTGACTTAACTCGAGTTGCAATTGAAACCTTTGTGTTGTGTTGCTTTGATTGTAAACTTTCTTCAAGTAACCCCCACATTTCTCTAGAGGTTTTATAAGGCTTAAGATTGAAGTATGGATGGTTCCACACTTCCACGAATCCATGACATAATCTGAGCATCCTTCACCTCCCATTTCACATAATTTTCCTTCTCCTTCTCTCTGTCAAGTGTAGGATCCATCCCATCAATATGACTCCATAATTTTATTTCCCCTTTGACAAAGATTTGAAATTGAAATGTTTAGTGCATTACTTGCCATTAAATTGAACAAGAAATGTTCTTTGCTGCTCTAAGGACATGATTCAATTTGAAACAAGAACTAAGGGACAAAACATGAGTAATGAGAACACGAGATGAAATGATTTCAGAGTTTTGGCTTTGATACCATGTCAATTATGAAATAAATTACTGAATTCTCATTTCATAAACTTACCATAACTTAGGATCCTTAAATATGTGGCCGATATTCTAGTCCACAAAGCAAGGAGAAATTTTCAGAAAAAAACTCCAATAACTACTAGTAACTATCAAAACAACCATAAGATGAGTTACAACTATTCATGTAATCCTATGGAAGTATGAATTTTTAATAGCAAATTCCATGGACAACATTAGGGGAAAATCACGCACGTTTGAATGACATGAAATTAATGGGAAGAATTGCTTAAATTAGTCAGAATTTGTTCCATTATGAAGGGAAATCAAGCTCATTCCTAGAATGAAATTGAAGAGAGTGAGACCCTTGATTTGATACTCGATAATGCAGTAAGACTCAATGATTATGATATGGCTGTGGAATTTAACACATCTAAAATCAATAATAAAAATGTATGTTCGTAACCCACTAGTAAGGACATTCAAAAGTGTCACCAACATACTTGTAGGTAAGGTTGGAAATATAAGTTTCGACAGATATATCAGTACTTGGATTTTACGAATATATCAGAGATATATCCGTGGATATTTTTACATGAGTATCAATATATGCGAAATTAACAAAATG